>JAGFMF010011668.1:15169810-15210918 GCA_019455555.1 Galemys pyrenaicus | reverse complement strand
TGGTGCACTGGTGAGATGGTGATGGGGAATACATGGGGATTACAATTAATGGCAAGTATATGTAAATTTTAAAATATTTTAATAAAAAAAAATAAACTACCACCTATCAACCTGAAAAAAAAATAATCCTTAATATCTGACACATACCAAAATAATCAATGGTAGCTATAGTTAGCATCATTACTATTAAAATATCACTGAATCTACTAGAATTATAGTCTGCCTACAGAGTATATCTAAATTCCCTTTTAATCAAGCCTTCGGATTCCACATGAAGAATATCATTTTGGGAGACAGACTTTGTACAACTTATTTGTCACTCTTTCTATACCACCACTATAATCATTCCTTCTTATAAAGTGCAAATTCTTTAAATAGAGAGAGCTGTATCATACCTCTTTACAAACATAGGCTCAGCAGAATGCTTTCTTCCCACAGAAAAGGTGGCATAAGCATCAATTAACAGCAATAACTGTATGAGAAATCAGATTGTATTTTCAATTCATTTTTAAGAAGAGACCAAAAGTAGAAGCAGATGGCAGTTTATTACAAGAAGATGTAAGCAAGATTATGGAAATAATTAGAGGGAGAATGCTTAGGGAAAGAAGCAGAGAGAGGAATCTACCTCTGGGCCAGTCTTGATTATTAATAAATAATAAAAAGAATAATTAAAACAGAGATTATAATGCTAATTTTCACAAAATTCCAATTAATAATTGAATGGTTCTGTTGCTTTAACTGATCAAATACTTCCAAAAAGATTTATAATTCAATCTAACATATAGTTCTGAAGAACCCATGAAGATGATTGTGATCCAGCCCACAGAGAGTTGTCAGGTGATTTACTGGTAGCATATGAAGCAGGATACCAAGCTATGTTTAAGAATTTGGACTATAAAAATGATTCTAATGGACACTGTCATGAAGGACTTCATGTCTAGTAAGGTCAAAATTCTCAAAAGGACTCCAACTGACCCAATTTTCTAGGGAAAGTCTCATGATGATGTGGAACAAAACTGGATTGATAGGCCTTTTCAAGACTCCAAGTAGTCTCCAACATTAAGAATTTAGAGATCAACTTTCATTTCATTTATTATAGGTTCAATTTATTTCATCTTCATTTCTTCTCATTAACATATTTCTATTAATATAAAATAATAGCAGTCAAAGAGGAATTCAGAGGTTTTAAATCATCTACTTAGAAAATTACAGTTTTGAAATTTTAAGTATAATTACTTGAATGTAACCTTCAACGTACAGCAAAATAGCTAAAGTATAAATATGATGACTCTAGGAATAATAGTCATAATTATGTCTCAGGTCGGTCACTTCAGAGCCAAGAGACAGAACTAACAACATTAGCAAGTAAGACAAAGTCCTTAGGTAGGCAAGTCACCTTGATCTTAACCAAAAAATTGTGCTCAAAGTCAGGGCCAGCTAACCCATGGGAACCCTAGATGGATAATAAAGACCAGCAAGAAAACCTACTGTCATGGTTTGCGAAATAACTTTAGATACAGACATCAGAAATGCAAGGCAAGGACTGATGACTTTGCAAATAAGAAATGGAAATAATAAGTGGAGGATTAGGAATCAAAAATGTAATGATGGAAAAAAGTTTATGACAAATTAGGACTCTGGTTAGCTCCATGTAACACAAGCCCAAGCAGATAGCAGTATAGAATTTTTTCTCACATAGTAAGATGGCCAGAGGTAGGAAATCTGAGGTTTGCTCATTCTGTAACACCATAAGGAACCAAACTCCTCCTTTCTGTCTGTGTTTCCATCATTAAAGGAAAACGTGGAATCACTCCCCAGGCACCTGTTCCTCCATTGGGGAGACGAGAGAAGGGAAAAGGCAAAATTCAAAACATGGCATGCCCTCATGCCCTTCTAGTGCACCTCCTTGAATAAATGTTTGTACAATCACTACCCAGTTATTTCACATATATTCTGCATGGCTTCCCCAGTCAGCATCCTGGAAAACTGAATTTCTCAGCCACCCAGAAAATATTTAAGGTCAATTAAGAAAGACAAAAGAGAGAAAAGATCCTGAACAGGCAATGAACAGTGTCTACCAAAAAACTCTTGTTTCGTCAACACTTTTCTTCTTTCAATGAATAATGTTTTTAAATTCGTTTACAAACCATACCATGTTGTAAATAACAGATCCAATGACCCAAATTAGAGTTGAATGTCCCCAACTTACCCAGCTCCTAAGAGTTACCTTACCCTTTAACGGGCAACTGGTATGTTCAAATCTCTTAAGAAATGACTTCAGGATCTCTTTCTTACTAGGAATCTGTCTTCCGTTATTACTTCTCAGATCTTATGTCTGCTGTCCTGATATTCTCTTTTTGTCAGATCTAGCCTTTTCAGTACATATCTGCTTTTTCAGACATATACACAGTTTTTCTTCATTGATTCTCTAAAGTACAGCTAAGGCAAGAGGGTAGTTTAAGTTTGTTTACCTGATACTTGAGTTAGCATAAACTTACAGCTCACAAATGGAGACCCTATGTGAGAAAACAGACATCACCGACCCCAAAGTCTAAAAGCCACATCCTTTCAGTGTACATTCACCAACTCTCGCACTTTCAGCTCCCTATCTGATATCATATTGTAGAGAGTAGCCTGTGTCTTAAAGGGGAAGCCTTCTGTTCATAAGCTCTGTTTCTCAAGTCTAGAAAACCTTATTACCCATTTTTAATGTAGGTAAAATAATATTTAAAAAGTTATCATGAAAAAAAAAATCTATGCAGGGATGACCTCCTGATAAGTGGAAACAATTATACATGTTTTAAAGTCGACACTGTGAACTTTAGTCTTAAACATCTACATTTGGATCACTTCTCCTATATGGGACTTGCCCAGAAGCAATTTAGGAAAAAAGCAAATGAATATTTTTACCTTGAAAATGTATACATAGAAATAAAAGGATTACTCTCAGAATAAATCAGCGACCTGCCCCAAAAACAAATTTTAGCAAATTCTATTCTGTAACACAGAAATTTGTAACACCTTTCAAATATCAGTTTTCCAGCTGCTATAATGTTGACATCAAAGTTCCCACAGAATAGGAAAATAGCATGAGCCCCTAAAAAAATGTCGTTTCTTCACACTATTTAAGAATATACAGTGCTATTAACATAAAGCATCATCGCCCAAGGGAGAACAGAGTTCTGGTTGGGCCATTCCTGTTAATCTGGAACAACTGAAAACTGATGTGGCACCTACAGTTACGTCCTCAGTTGTTACACCAAAATGAGGCCTTGGACTTTTGAACTACTGTTGACTGCTAGCACACCTAAGAGGATGGTCAGCTTTGACTTGCAGACATGGAGGGGGGTTATTTAAGAAACCCATGCTACTAACCCTTTAAGGATTTTTCTGGATCTTATTCTCAGTTGCTTCTAAAAGGCCCAGAAGCTATACATCTGGCACATGAAGGTATTTAGGAAAAGAGATATCTATGTAGGACCTCCCTGGTGGCCTAGTGGTTAAATTTCAGTGCTATCACCACTATGGCCTGAGTTTGATTCCTGACCAGGGAGCTAACCCACATGGTATGGCAGACTTCTCCTGTCTCACCTGCTGCTCCCCTTAGCAGTATATTTTGGTAAATCTGCCTGTTCTTCCCCACTGTCTCTGATGAATCTTCTCACCCCCCACTCCAGACCACCTCTGGCCTATACCCTAGTTCTTCTATGCAAAAATAAGTTGTTTTTTTTTTTTAAAGAAATTTCCACATAGGGTTCCTGCTAACATCAGTGCTTCCAACAAGTAAAATATGTCTGTGTTGAGGAATCCTACTGTTTGTCAACTAAATCTTATCACGGATTTTGACCAGTAAGCACCCCTTGACAACAGAATTTCCCAATGTAATTGCCTATAGTCACTGCTTCTAATTCAGCCCCTCCCATCCTATCATAAAGCCACTTAGTCAGACATTGATACCGTCATTAAAGTTCTCTTGCAAGATTGCCAATGACCTCCATAGTACTTCATGTCAATTTTTAATCCTCTTCATATTTGACTTATCTGCAGTGTTTGGAAGAGTTGCTAACTCCCCACATCTTGAACATATTCTGCATCTAACCTCCACAATGCTGCCCTGGTTTCTATTTGATCCCAACCACCACTGCTCCTCAGTTTCCCTCCTTGGTTCTTCCATCCCTTCCACCTTCCACTGCTGGAGTACACAGAGACTCATTCTTTTGCCCACCACCTATTCCCACACCTTATTTTAATATATGAACCACAAAGAGATCGCCCATATATTCAGTTTATGTCCTGCCTTGCTCCAAATTTCCCAGGGTTTCCCATTTCAGAGTAAAAGCTAAAAATCTTACACTGACTTACAAAACCCTGCATACTCTGCCTACCTCCTTTCACTATTTCTTCAAACTGTCTCCAGGCCATCCCCTCACTCTTCACCGCAAAGTCTTCTTGCAGTTCCAGAACATTTTGTCTGCTGGAACTTTCTTCCCGGCACTATCTGCATAGTTCCTTCTCTCCTGTAGCTCAAACCTTCCTCTAGCAGCTTCATTTTCACTGAAGCCTTCCCTGATCCCTTTATTTAAAATAACCACTTCCTCCCCATCTAACTTGTCTTTATTTACCTCTTACACTCCTCCTTTGTACCTCTTTAATATCTTTTATTTTTATTTATTTTTTAAAAATTTTTTAAAGATTTATTTATGCATATAAGCACTGGGTATAGGCCAGAGGTGTGGGGGGTGGTAAGAGGATTCACCACAGAGAACGGAGAGCAGAACAGGCAGATTAACAGAAGCACACTGCGAGGGGAGCAGCGGGCACAGCAGGAGAGGTCTGTTGCGCCATGTGGGGCCCCTCCCTGGCCGGCAGCAGGGATCGAACTCATGCTGCCGTGGCTGTGGTCTGCTTCATAGTATGTTGCTTAACCCACTGCACCACCAGGGAGGCCCTTTAATATCTTTTAATGTTA
Source organism: Galemys pyrenaicus (assembly GCA_019455555.1). Taxonomy (NCBI): domain Eukaryota; kingdom Metazoa; phylum Chordata; class Mammalia; order Eulipotyphla; family Talpidae; genus Galemys; species Galemys pyrenaicus. The sequence goes on along the minus strand of JAGFMF010011668.1, from coordinate 15,205,949 downwards.
CACTTGATTTTTCACTTGTTCTCTGTCTCCTCTTAGAAGACAAGCTACTTCCTTTTCCATTTTGTTCACTGCAGTCTAGGTAGTACTGGCTGTAGAGTTAGTGCTCAGTAAATATTTTTAAATGAATAAAGAAATGAATGAAAGAAGTTACTGATTACTAACAGGTTCATGAGTTCAAATGAAGTCAACACAAAACTGAGTCATTCTGAGCCCTTGGGTTGCCTTGGTTGGTAAGCACTTGAGTACAAATGATCTGGCTTTTTCCAGAAGTAGATATTGTGAGTCACTGGGTGCTTAGAGGAATGAATTTGGTTAGGTGATATATTAAATGCATGAAAATGCTGTTTTAGAAAATTATCTTAGAACATGGGGCTTTTTTCAGAAAATTCATATAGAGTGGATGCTTCTGAGATTTTGTGATTATTAAATATTTAAAGCAATTGTGCATTTGGTTAGAAAGCTCATCTGACCTTGCAAAAAGGGCATACTTTAGCTCATCTAATAAATAAAATGTACCTACATTTAAACTTTTTTTTACAAAAACATTAAAAGGAAAGGTTTCAAAACATAAATCCAGAGGCTGAGTGAATTGCCTGCAGTTTTATGATCAACAGTAAAAACTGTCATCTGGTTTGTCAATTACACACAAACTAGAAGGTCTTCTAGGAGGTCTCCACACAAAGGACTTTAATGACTCACAAAAAAAAATCTACATTAGAATATGTGTCAAGTAATAGCTAATTAATAAGTGCCTGGTAAGGAAAAAAACTGACATTAATGTAAATTAATGACATTATGGAGTGCAGTGACAATCTGCAATTGAGGATTTACATAATCAGTCATTATAGTTCCCCATTGTCTCAAAGGTCAATAATGTGCACTTTTAAGACATGCTAATACATATTTACTCATTAAGCTACAATGCCTTCTAAAAGTGAGTTTGGTTCTCTAGTTGTATTAAATCATATTTAAATTATAATAATAGGTAACTGCTTCACAGATTGGAAAATGCTTAAATTCAAAGATGTATATTAAATATAGGTCATTTACAAATCTCATTGCATTTCTTATTTGGATTATAAAGACAGTTTATGCTCTACGAAAACATCATCCTACCTAGAAGTTCATTTGAGGCAAAGATAAGATCTGTGTTTGCTTTGGGAGGGGATCTTTAGCATGCACTGAAGAGGCAGAGGGTAGGAAGTGGGAAAGAAGAGATAAATTTGTTACCATTTATTTCATTATAAAAGCAAAGCAAAATGCCAACAGTGATGAGGACAAATTATTCCAGATCCTAGGTATTCTCTGTGACCCTTAAAAGTGAAAAAAATCACTAAGTGATAATTACATTTGACACTTTGGAGTAACTAGTCTAAATTTTTCTTCTAAATTGCCACAACCTATCACAAAAATGAATGCAAAATGAGACTGGCTATCTTGATGAGGCCAATCATATTGACCTGTGTGTTTATACAAATTCAATACTCCCTAAATATTGTTCTGGCCTGAGAGATTTACCTCTACTTGTTCAAAGAACACATTTCCTGTGTACTATAATATGCTTTCAAAAATATCTAGGGACTGGGGCCTGGGTTAAGCACCACCCTATGAAGCATCCATAGCCACTGAAGCACAAGTTCAATCCCCAGCCAGGGAGCTGACTCACATGGCACAGCAGACTTCTCCTGTCTCACCTGCTTCTCCCCTCAGCAGTGTATTTCAGTCTATCCACCTGTTCTGTCCCCTATTCTGTCTCTGGTGAATCCTCTCTTACCTCCTGTACCTCAGGCCTGTACCCCAGTTCTTATATGCATAAAATAAATAAATATTTTTTAAAATCTAGAGTTATTTTGATGGCAAAGTCCAATTTGGAATATGAAGCGATATTATTATTATTATTAACAGTGACTCTGGTCATTGATAAAGTGACCTATATCTGAAAACTAAACATCTCACTGCTGGTGATAAAGGCCAAATTCTTGCTTTTAAGATTCATATAAAACTAGATAGATTTTTCCCTTAGAATCTAAACAAAATGTTCTGATTCCCAAATGGCTATATCTCTTTAGATGAATAGACTTCCTTTCTTTAATGTGTCTGCATAGACCAATGTGGTAGAATTTTTCATATGATGGAAATGCCTTTTAAGCAGGCTGCAAGGCAGTGCTGTCACAGCATTTGGCTGTACCAACACTTCATTTAAGAATCAGCATTAATCCCTCATTTGCATGGACACTGACTTCTTTCCTCAAATGACATTAATAGGCATTATAAATCTACTTTTTACTTGCTAACATGATGCCAAGATACAATGCTATGGGAAAGAATTATCTGAGAATTGTTTTAGACAGCCAACCTATGTGTAGAGTCAGCACCATTCAATATCCCTGTCAGTTAGAATTTGCTACCTCAAAGGTGGGACATAGAACAAATACACACACTGTTTTTCAATTGCCAAAATCAAGAAAAGGCTGGTGCGTGAAAATAGATTATATCAACTGATCAATTCAGAAAAATGTCATATGTTTTCATGTTGCCTGATATTCTCAAATTGGAGCCAGTGAAGAATACTTTTTAGGAGTGGTGATAAATTAATATAAAATATGTAATAATGAGCCACTTCTAGAGAAAATGTGTTAAATCAACAAACAGTGTTAGATAATTTAAATTAGTAAAGTCTATAACTCTGAGGGCTGCTATCCCCATATCTCTTCATATTCCAGGTTGGTCCATAATCAGCATGGGCGGATTCTTGCCTGATGCCTGCTTTGTTGTGTGTGTGTTTTTTAAGACCTATTTTATTAAATAGAAGTAGTTCATGAAATCCATAAAAGCTTCCATTTCTTGATTAGATGAATTAGATTGTGTCAGGCCAATGTATAATCTGAGGAACAACTAAAAAAGCAAATATAAGTTCTAAAAATTATCTTTAAACAGTGATAAAGAATCTTTGCAAGAAGAGTAAGAGACAACATTCCCTACAGAAGAACTGCAATAAGTGGCTAGATTTTCCCCAGAGGCACCAGCTATTTGAGTGTGAGATAAAGACTAAGTCTAAAATCTGGGTAGACAGCTACTGTTGGGAAGAGAAATCATGTGGGCTATTAAAGGGTATATGGACTGAACCGATAAAAATATTTTTTTAAAGGGCTTATGAAGCTGCGGTGATAAAATTAGATAGCTGAGTATCTTCTATAACATCTGGCAAATTCTTTCTCCCAGTCATTTGCTGAATTCCACAGGTATCTTACTCCTGTGATACTAGAAGACAAAAATTAAAGTTCAAATCTGTTAGCAGGAAGAACCTCAACAAATGAATGAGGCTGGTATTTGAAAGTCTGGAGAGCTATGACCTGGTAGGAACAGGGATTAATAGGAGAGGTCAATGCATCATTGGCAAAAGTACAAACCAGATTAACTCATTTCCTGATTGGGCTAAAGTAATTAGCTTCTTTCTAACCCATCTTTCAAAAAAGGAAACCGTTATTCCTCTTTGAAAGAAGGTAATGTCATTGGTAGTCTCTGTGATTATTTCATACAAACATCTATCAGAAATAACCATATAATCAAGAGAAACAAGTCTCACAAGTAACATATATTAAAGTTAGTGGACGAGGATTTTAAAATCGCTCCAATCAATATGTTCACAAAAATAGAGAAAAAGTTAGAAAAAAAAATTAATGAAAAGGACTGGAATCTTAAAAAATGGTCAAGTGAAATTCTATGCTTGAGTAAAACAATATGCAAAATTAATTAAGGTTGTTAACAGCAGTCACAACAAAAGAAGTATTAGTAAGCTGAAGATGATGTCAAAATATCTGTTAAACATTCAACTAGAAATCCTAATCAGTGCAATAAGGCAAGAAATTGAAGTAAAAGTTATAATGCTTACAAAGGATGACATATAATGCTCACAAAGCACAAATTACATAATTATGTACTTATAAAATACAAAGCTAATATACAGACTACTATTAATAAGTAGATTTTGCAAGGTAACAACATAAGACATGCAAGATTTGATTATGTCAGCAATAAATAAATATAAAATTAAATTTTAACATTTTTGCTCAGCACCAAAAAATTCAAATGTTTAGGAATAAATTAAAAAAAAACCTATAACTCAACAACACAGCGACTTTAAAAGGTCCCAAATGAATAAAGGAATGTATGATGATTATGAATTATATTCACAGTTATAAATATATAGATTGTTTTCAGATTAATTTATAGATTCAGTAAGTCCTAATTAAACTATCAGCAGTTTTGTGGGACGTGTGTGTGTGTGTATAAATTGTAAAGCTGTTTCCAAAACTTATATGGAAATACAAAGGCCTAAGAATGGTCAGTACAATGTTGAAGAACAAATATTATTTTCACTTATACTACCAGATATTAGCTTTCTATGCAACTTTAACAATTAAAATTGTGTAGTATTGGTGCAAGGATAGACAAACATCAACATAACAGAATTCATGTATATGGCAATTTGCTTTATTACAATATTTACATTGTCCTGCAGTGGGAAAAAAATATGACCTCTTTGCTACTCACACTAATGGTGATGCTGTGAGTCAGTTTATTATGCATGCTTTTGAAATATTAATCTCAACCCTCTACCTCACACAGGCAAAGTGAATTTCAGATTACTTGTAAGGTGATCTAGAAAGAGTGATATTATTAATAGAATCTGCATAGAGTTCTACAAAGAGCAGCATGTCTCTGGTGGAGAACCGGCTGCTTAGTCAGTGCCTCTTCACTTAGTGTGAGTGTCTGAGACACAAAAAGCACCCAGATTCTAGTAAGATGGGCCTAGTGATGTGAGCAATGATTGAATTCATCATAAAATCCAAAAGCAGGATTCAACACCTGAGACACAGACCTACAGCTTCCCTATCCCAACTCTGCCAGCTTGCAGTCAACTTGGTAGTATCACATAATAATAAACTAGCCAGCATTTTAATTAATTTATTTATTTTTGTCTTGGAAAGAAAAGTTTATTTAGGAAAAAAAGAGGTAAAGAATAAAGACTCCCAGGTAGATAGTGCCTGGGAGGGGCAAAGAGAGCCCAGCATTTTATTATAAAGGCTCACTATGTTAGTCCCATTATCCGCTTTTTATGTTTTTATAAAGTAGATCCATCAAAAACCTTGTGATAGAGTTAGTGCTGTTATGTTCACTTTACAGATGAATTCCCTGAGGCATGAAAAGGCAAAAGAGTTTGCCCCAAATCCTAGCAATAATTGCTGGTGGAATCAGGATCCAAATCCAGGCATTTGAATTCCCAGGAGAACAGATTTCACTGATTCAGAAGCAATCACAGAGGGTGGACTCAGAAAACAATTTACCTCCTAGAGAAAACCCAATACCTCTGGGTTCAACATTGAGTATTAGAAAAATTAATAAATCTACCTTACATTTCTCACCTATCTAGTTTGTAGACTAAACACTGAATTCTTCATTCTAATAAGCAAACACAAAGGGACTACTCAGAAAAGAGACTATACTACATGTATTATTGGATATACTATCTCTAAGTGGAGGTAAACTATTTAACAAATGAAGAAAGTAAAGATTCATAGGGATTTACATATACAGTTTCATTGCAGAAATGGAATTAAAGTTTGGGATTATAGAATTAAATGGATCATCTCTGATATACTGTTCTTTCCATAATGAGGAATCCTAATCCATTTTGAAAGCAAGCTCAGCAAAGACAAATTTTTATATTGAAAAAAATTACATTAAAAATATATATTCAAGTTTCTTCTGGTTTCTAGTTATAAGTGCTTAGGAGAAAAAGCATCACTGAACAATTACCTAATTATTTTCTAATTTAGAGACATATGTGATTTAGTCAAGGAAAAATTATCAGTATGATTCATTGTGGATTCTAACCCAACTTCTTGATAAAATGGTGATACCTACAGATTTTCTTACACCCAAGAGCCTAAACTTCTGCAAGTTTCCTAAAACTATTGTCATTTTAAACCATGCCTTTCTAGAGGAGAATGAGATCATTTCTACAGCAACAATTGCCTTCTATTAGTTATGTAATGAAGGGAAAAGGAGGTGGGGTTGTCTTCCCCAGAAGAAAAAAGACAGCTTCTATGGCCTTGATTTCATTCATTCTTGGCCTTAACATTATTCACTCTCAAGAAGAAAGGGGAAATATTTTCAGTTAGTTTTTTCTAGAAACTTTAGGTAGATTTTGGAGTTCATGTGAAATCCTAACCCTTCATGGAGTGACAGGACTCTGAGATGAAGTATATAAAAGTTTTCCTCACTTACCATCTCAGATTGTCTTAACAGATAAACTGCATCTCATTTTAATCTCCAGAATAAAGCAACAGAAGGTTTCCTTCCCAATTTACAAAGGATAAACGAAGGTTCAGAGAAATTGGGTTGCTACCTAAAGTCATAAAGTTAGTAAATGGTAGGCCTGAGATTTGACCAATAAGAGATCTCTGACTTCACATTCTGTGTTTTGTACTCCTGCCAACCGGGGGAAATGTCTCTTCTATTTTTATAAGATAACAAATGGGATTTAGTGTATTGACATGTTGGGAATTTTTCAAAAGACTTAAAGAACTATGAACCTCAATTAACAACTTGAAACTATTAACTTGATGAATGATATCTAATGATAGAACATGAATTGTACAGCACCTGTTCATAATTTCCTGAATAATTGGACAGCTCATTCAGTTTCTTGGTCCCTTCAAATTCCTTTGGGTATTCCCAAGGCACACGGTTTCTGGGAACAGTCATGCTCAAATGAATAGAATACAAAAATCATCTAACAGGGTTCCAAAACAGAAGAATGTATTTCACATTCAAATGACTAGAGTTTTATGTCTTAAACTAAATGAATGGATTCAGTCTTAGTCAATATATTTTCCAATTCAAATGGAATACCCATTCCCTCTAGTTATCTTAAAACATTAATTGCTTTAAGTGTTCAAATTAATGTCAGTGTATTAGCTCGCTATTGCTGCTGTAACAAATTACCACAAACTTCGTTGCTTAAAGCAACACAAATTTATTATCTTACATCTCTGAAACCAAAATGGATTTCACTAAGTTGAAAATAGGGCTGCATTCCCTTCGGAGATTCTAAGGTGGTAAAAAAAGAAAATTCAACTGAGTAAATTTTAAAGATGTCTTTTATTGTAGTCAATGAGTTGATCTAGCAGGCAGAAAGGAGCTTTGTACAAAATTTAGAACTTTTATAGGTAGAAGGGAGTGAGAGCAAAGAAGTTAGCTAGGCAAAAAAGTGAGTTGGTTATTGTAATATTACTTTACTGATTATTAACTAATGCTGACCAGGTGATTCCTGATTGGTTTAAGATTCCATTTCTGGGGGAGCTGAAACTATGTTTAAATTATCTTAGCTTGGTGATGTGGGACTTACTGCAAGTGGCTCTATTTTGGGCCTGTTTTATTGTTTTTAACAAGGAAACAACTTCTTTCCTTGTCTGTGTCAGCCCTTGACTCAAGCCCCCTTTATCAGAAGTGTAACCTCTTCAAATCTTTGCCTGCTGTCATCATCTCATAGACTTCTGCCCCTCAAGTCACTTCCCTCCCTAGTTTAAGGACCTTTGTGATTACAGAGGGCCTACGCAGAAAGTCCAGGATAATTTTTCCATCTCAGCATCCTCAACTTAATTACATCTACAAGATCTCTTTTTCATTATAACGCAACAAGTTCTGGGTTTAGACTTGGACATCTTGGTGCCGTGGGCAGGGCTAATATTTAATCTACCACTGCCAGACAATATCTTTCTATTTTATATCCTAATACAGGGGAAAAGAGATTTTAGTGCATATTACTGTTAGTGAACTATTTGTGAGCATTCTAGGAGTGGATTATTTTTCAGCCAAACTAATTGTAAATAGTCATTATTATATAATAAGTACGTTCTTTGGAAAAGCTAATAATAAACTAAAGCAACAGTAATGAATTAATTCCCGCTTCCTTGAGAATTGCATGGTAATTGTTCCTCAAAGATGTATTGCTATTTACCTCATTGGTGAAGTAAATAGGAGTCTTGCCCTCCAATGGTAAAGAATCATAAAAAAATTAAAACACTTAATATCAGCCACTTGTGATTCAGAGGGCTTTGGTTTACAGTTCTAAAAGCTTTTCACAAACCCTGGAAGTTGCAATAATATTTGAATCAATGTCATTCAGATGTCTTTGCAAGGCAAACAAAGCTCTATCAATTGAACAACCAAACCACTGTTCAAATTAATCAGTAGGAACTTGATAAATTCCACTGATGTAGAAAATTAGCACTTTGCATGTTTCCCAGATTCTGATTTCATTTGGGCGTCTGGTCATGAATTATAACCACTCTTCTTGGACTCGAGCTATTTCACTTGAAATCCATTATTTCTAGCAGAATTATGAGTCTTGTTAGGGAAATGCCAGCTATTTCCATTTTGAGCATCTGTACTGCAGTTCTATTATTAACATGGAGCTCATTTAAAAAGGGGGGAAGAATTAGATTTGTGTCTTTGGGGCAGTGGGGGGGGGGTGGTAGTGAGTAGAGCTTTAGTGAAACAAACAAGCTCACAGGGCTGCTTCCAATTGACACAGCTGTCATGTAAATATCTGTCCCTGCTGTATAGCTAAGGGAGCCTGGGCTTAAAGACCTTGTAGCCATATGTAAACAATGTAGGGCTGATGACAGGTTTACAGCACTGGAGACAACATGTGCAGCTGTTTCATCCTCCTTCCTATCGTGAGATACAAATGTTCAGGAGGCAGATCACAGATGCTTAGAACAGTTCTAGAAGCTTACAGGGTTTGTCCTGCTTTTGTGATGTGCTTTGTGTTACTGCCTTGAGGGTCACGAAGTACAGCCTAGAGCTTGAACACTTCCCAGCAGGCTCCCTCCAGGTCTCTCTCCCTCCCTTTCTTTTCCAATCCTCCTGTCATTGTTTCCCCAGGGACATCTCAGTGGGTGAGCCACCCAGGCATGCCTCTATCTGCATTGATCAGAGGAGTCCTAAGACCAGAGGATCTGAGAGGCTAATGCCCAGATAAGTCTTTTACTCTGTTCACTGCTTATTATCCTGTTCTTTTCACACTCTTTCCTGTATTCAGCCCAGACTCATTACAAAAGAATCAAACAGGAAACAATGTATTATTATAGTCAATGTTCACTTAGTAAAAGTGAAAGCTCCCGTGGATGTGACCTGGAATACAATTGCTCTGCATATGTCAATTTGGAGAAAATAATTTTACTTTCTCTTTCAGTTCTTCAAATTAAAACTGAAGTGAGCATATTTCACATCAAATAATTCCATTATTTGACTTTTGGAAATTTATCTGGGTTCTTCTGGTAAGCTGAGTACTTCATTATCTGAATTACCCAAAATGAGTTTATGTTTTGTATTCACAGTATATACTTATGGACACAAGTCCAGTAAGAAAGCTGATTTTTCAGCTTTTATTCCCCTTATATGAGTCAACTCCTAAAAAAGCAGTAAAGAGCCCCATTTTGGGTTTTGAGCTTTACTATTAGACTACATCAATTTAAATCCAAGCACAACCACTTATGAAATTTGTGATTTGGGGCAAATGTAATAACAAACTTATCTCTTAGGGTTGTTATGATTAAGTGGATCATCTATACCAAGTCTGCAGTTAAATTTCTGGCCCAGAAGAAGCACCCATAAAACATGAGACATGATTATATTCTCATATTTTAAGAGTCAGGTGTAATTAGAACCTTTCACCAAAAGAAAGACAAAAGCTTATCAAACCTGCACAGATTCCAACCACATAACTGTCAAAGGTTTGTCCCTAACTGAGGTCTTATTCTCTGAAAATCAGCACCTCGTGTGGCCCAAAATTCTAAACATTACTGTGGGGAATGCCCTTTCCCTTCCACAAATCTGGATCGTCACCCTATTCTTTTTGAAAAATACTGGGGTGTGGATCTGAATAAAAGTCCCTCAGAACTCTGAGTCACTCCTTTTATGAAAATGGAACAGGGGAAAATGGAATTGATGAACCTAGGATTTTAACTTGTGTGTCGTGTGGATACACATGGTGAGCTAAAGCTACACATTAATTTGAAAGAGACAGAAACAGGAATTTTAAATCTCTGAGTATATTGTTGCTTTAGAAATGTTTGTTTGGAATTCCAATAGACACACAGGTCAATCTTTATAACTGGACACCACCATAAATTGATCGAGCTTCTGTGAAATAAACTTTTTGGAAAATGTTTCATAGTCCTGTAACAGGGTAACACCCAGAGAAGGAGGAGATTTCTGGTTCCCTGTCCCACCCAAGGAAGGGTGGAGCTAAGCAAGAAGGAAAAGTGAGAGAAGGCAGAAACAAGCAAGGAAAGGCCTCCAGGGCACCCAGAAAAGGCACATGGAGCAGAGATATTTGAAGAAGCTGTGCTTGCTTCTCAGCCTTGGATTTTTTTAAGATTTATTTATTTATGCATATAAGAGCTGGGGTACAGGCCAGAGTCCAGGGAGGTGAGAGGATTCACCAAAGACAGAGCGGGGAGCAGAACAGGCAGACTGACTGAAACATGCTGCTGAGGGGAACAGCCAGTGAGTCAGGAGAGGTCTGCTGTGCCATATGGGTCCCCTCCCTGGCCCATGGCAGGGATTGAACACGTGCTGCAGTGGCTATGGTTTGCCTCATAGTGTGTTGCTTAACCCACTGCGCCACCAGGGAGGCCCTCAGCCTTGGATTTGTACCAGGGACTTGAGGACATGCAAAGAGACACTTGAAAGAGACAGAGACATGTTCAAGAGACCCCTGGGGAGGCGGACAATGGCAGCCTTTATCTTGATTTGTATTTTGATTTTGCTCCTTTCATCCCAGACTTGGCTGGTCTCTTCTGTCCCTTTCCTATGGGTCCCAACCAGAAGGTGCCTTAGACTCAAGGCAAGCTTTCAGTGGCCTCAGTGGCCCTGCTTTGAGCGAACCCTGTTTGGCTGGGCATTTACTCACAAGGGGATGGGTTACTTTGTGTGTTTCGAGGGGAAGCTGTTTAATAACATTCTTCCTCTTTTTATTGCAAATTATTTTCTAGTAAAAGTCTGACTAGAGCTATGCTTTGTCTTTATGCAGCGGATGGCAGAACCTATTTAGAGCAGACAGGTTTTCGGGGTGCTTAGGGTAGTTCTCCTTCTGCCCAGTAACAGTCCAACAGAAAGACAAATGTGTTTCTATCTTTAAATAACTAGAGCAGTGTAATAGGAATATATTTTTTGCTTTTTAAAAAAGTCCACTTCGTTTTCTACATCAATTTAAGGTTAGAGCAAAATTGAGCAGTAAGTAGAGTTTCCATATTCCTGCTGCCCTAAGCATGCACAACCTCTACCATAAAGCTCTATACAGAGTGGTACATTGTTTTATAATTGATGAATTTATACTGACACTTCATTATCACCCAGGTCCATAGTTTTAGGGTGCATATTTGGGTATTGTGGATTCTAATGGGTTTGAAAAATGTGTACTAACACACATCCATCAGTCTGGTATCATACAGTATCATTTTGTTGCCCTAAAAATTCTGTGTTTTGTCCATTCAACGCCCCTGCCCTATAGTCCCACACAACTATTTATCTTTTTACTGCTTCCATAGTTTTCTTTTCCAGAATGTTATTGTAGTGGCAGGAAGGCACAGAGCAGGTTCTCTACGATCTGGGCAGACGGGTAAAGGGGGAGTCCTGGAGCCCTCACACTTGTAGTCAGGGAACAGGTACACAGCAGGCAGGGGAGCTGGGTGCCAGGAGGCTGTTAGGCCTCCTAGCTTCTTGCAAATGTTTTCTCTCTCTGGGCAATCCGGCCTCTGCTCCTCTGCTACCCCTCCTGCTACCGCTGCTGTTGCTGCTTCTGTCGCTACTTCTGCTACTAGCGTCCCTGAGACGCCACACTTTTATGCCCAGCGTCTCTGCCCAGGTGTACTCACCTACATGTGCCCACACCCGACTCCAAGTGCCCACCATCAGGCACATGAGCAGGACCACAGGGACCTATCACTGATGCTAATGGCAGGAGGGTAAAAAACCTGATAACTTCCGTTTACCCTACAGTCATACAGCGGACTCATAAAATACGTAATTTCCACACTGACTTTTATTCACTTAGTAACATGTACTTAAGTTTCCTCAATTGTCGTTTTATGACTGGGTTGCTAATTTCTTTTAATCAGTGAATGAGTTTCCATTGCCTGAATGTACCACAGTATATTTTCCATTTAACCAATGAAGGACATCTCAGTTGCTTCTAAGTTTTGAGGATTATGAATAAAATTGTTAAAAAGATCAATGTGTAGGTTTTAGTGAAAATAAATTTTCAATTCATTTGGGTAAATAACTGGAAGCACAATCGGTACTGATTGTAACTAGACCTTTTAAATAAATATCTTTATAAATAGCAAATTGATGCAAAGAAAAATATATGAAGTAAATAATTATGGAGATATATGTGATTTTGCAAATATCTGAAGGTGGGACACTAGAACTAAAATTTGGAATAAATTAGTCTGACCAGCAGGTCAGATTGCAGAGGTAAGATAATTATCAATGGCACCGAACAGCTATTCACTAACATAATCCCAGGCAAAATGATTAAGCAAATGATTCGTGTTCAGTTAATTCTAGTCATTTTAGCCTGTGTAACCTTGGTGACTAGCATAAATGCTTGACTTAGCATAGCATTCAAAGAACATTTGAGGGGGAAATGAGTGACTGAATGAATTCTGCATTGCCACCCCCTATTTGGCAACACATCCCCAGATCCTGAAACCTCGTTGCCACCAAGTACCTAGATCCCTCACTCTACCCTTGGACTCTCACCAGTAGCTCTGGTAAACCTCAGCTGCACCTTATAGTCCAAAATGCCCTCTCCCTTTTCCCAAAGCCAACTCCACCCCCTCCCACCCACCACGAATTTTGGCTTGATAACAAAAGGATTAGGCTCTAAAGTCATTCATATTAAGCTATAGAAGGACTGATACCTCTAATTGACTCAGAATAGATTGCATTTTAATAGGGGCCTTTATGAATCCAAAATAGTGTCTGCTTGATAAAAGGCATTAATAAGAATTATCTTAAAATTAGGAACCATCTATCTTTTACGTGCACTCTAACAGAGAAGATGCAGGGCATCATTCACTTATTCCCCTACTTTTCAAGTCTCCGTTGGAGTGTGAGAGAATGGGGCAGACTACTATCAAGCTTCCTAATTTTAACTGACTGTGTTCAGAAGCACCTGGGGAGCTTTTTATTTTTATTTTTTTTAAGATTTATTTATTTATTGGAGACCCCACCAAACATTCTAACCATGCAATAGAATTTTCTGAGATAAACTGCTACAAAAGACTTCAAAAATAAGTATCTGTTCAATTATGATGAAAATGCAAAAACAATCTAATAGCTGGGAAAATGAAATGTAGTCTACAAAGCAATAACTAATGTAAAGTTATTCAGAAAGAAGAAATAATTAATAACTCAAGTTTTATGGCTATGAACTTTCAAAGACATCTAATTTTGCCCATTTTGTGCTTCTGAGAGACCTAATGAAACTAAAAAATTCTATCTTTCATCTCTGAAAGAAGCATTTACCTTTAGCTGAATAAATCCACTAATAATGTCAAAATCAATTCACAGTATTAGAGAGATCCTACTTCAAAAGCTGGAGTTTTCAAATATTTCTAATTGTAATGTTGTCTGAATGAAAACGTTGTAAGTAATGTGTCTACCTGAGAGGAAATTCTCAAGATATATTAAACTTCATAGTGTCTACAGTTCTGATTTCACAGTTGATAGATTTATAGCCTCACATTCATTGTGAAAGAGTGGTTATTTACTCTGTTTTATCTTGTGACTTTAATCTGAAGGTTTCCATATCCTTGCTGATACTGGTAATTTTCAGTATGTGCTAGAAATAATGACTGTGTTTATGACACATTGAATATTTTTATACTGTGCTCTCTCTCTAATGGGGTCACAAAGTATTTAAGCACTAAGAATTTCAGTCACTCTGCTATCTACAAATAAAATGCATGGAATTTTTAGTGTAAAGTTATAATAAATATTTCCTATTCCTAATGCCAAATATACGTAGCAGAGACAGTTTGATGGGAAAAAAAAAATGAGACTTAATGGAGGAATTTCTCTGGAACAAGGGTTTATATATTATGGATATATAAAATCAAGAAAGAAATGTTTCAAGTTGTGAATTTAATATGCATGCGTTACCTTAGATTGTTTAACTCGATGGCAGCTGACCACAGCCCTGCCAATCCCTGCAGGTGCCAGCATTCTGTTCCTCCATGAAATGAAGTATATAACAAATCTACCAATCCTGCTGTATCTCTGCTAATGAGATCTACTTGGTGAAATGCTTGTTCATTAAAAACCCAAAAACAGAAATAATGGGATTCATGGGAGTTGAAGTTCCAGCATGTAACACTAACACAGTACAAATCATAATCAAATGATATTTAATAAACAGTCACATATACTCAGACCATTTAGTCATCCTATCACCAGGTATTTTGCAGTAAATAAATTCTGTCTACCTAACTTCTAGGACAGAAAATCCAGGCAATGCCTTAATTAGATAGTGACTAGGGAACAGGAAGTGACAGCCAATAATGGATTCACAGTAAACACAAGCATTTTGCCATCTCTTCAATGCTATTAGTGTACACAAATGAATACCAGACTCAAAGCAAAGAAACATTCGTTTTACTAGGGGAGGTGTGGTATTAACAAAATGATAAACATATTAATCAGTGGCAATAAACTCTGCATGGAATAACAAACAAAACAACTAAAACAACCTTCTAAGGGCTCCAGAGAGTGAAAGAAAAGCAGAGATATTTTGAAAAGCATCAAAATTTGCTGGGGGGTCCATTTCTTGCTTTTCTGTTGCTGCCTGAGGGTGGACTGTAGTTGATGCTCACTTGGGGAAGTAGAAGCTCTGATTTAAAAAAAAAAAAAAAACTCACCATTTCAGGGCCTCCCTGGTGGCCAAGGGGTTAAGGCACAGCATTATGAAGCTGCCTGCAGCCACTGCAGCATGAGTTCGATCCCTGGCCAGGGAGGAGATCCACATGGTGCAGCAGACCTCTCCTGACTCACCCGCTGCTTCCCCCAGCAGTATACTTCAGTCAGCCTGCCTGTTCTGCTCCCCACTCTGTCTCTGGTGAATCCTCTCACCACACACACCTCTGGCCTGTACTCCAGTTCTTGTATGCATAAATAAATCTTTAAAAAAATATCTCATCATTTTGTTATCTAGGTTGCCAGAGGAAAGAAGCTATGGTGGCCATGACCATTACAGAGTGAATAGAAGATTCTCAAGAGAGTGACAATGAGAAGAAATCCAACTGTTCTGTCCCGTATTGTGGTCCCTACACCAATGTGTTGAAGTCCTGACTCGCACATGAGAGCACTGGAGATAGGACCTTTAAGAGACAGTTAAACAAGGTTGTAATGGTGGGGCCCTAATCTGATAGGATTGGTATTCTTATAAAAAGAGAGACACCAGAGAATCTCTATGGTGCACACAAAGTAAAAGCCCTAAGGAACACGGGGAGAAGAGGAGATCAGTAAACTAGTAAAAGAGGTTTACTCAAAACTAACCCTGATGGTACCTTGACCTTGGACTTCCTTGGACTTCCCACCTGCAAGACTGTGAGAGAATACATCACTGTTATTTCAACCAGTCTGTGGTACTTTATGACAACCCAAACTCTCACACACTGTCCTGTTACCAGAAATCTCCATAGAAGGGCCAAGTGCCATGTTCCCTGCCCACTTAATGATAGACAGAGCTGAGTGGTCAGTGAAGCTACATAACACAGAAGGCAGGCTCTAGAGAAGGAGGAAGAAGGGAAGAACTCTTGCTTCTTTGGCCCAACATACATTCTGGTGCTGCTCTGAAGGAGACAGGAAAGGAGGCATATGGAGGAGAGACAAACAGAGACACCTGGAAGAGATATGTGTGTGGGAGAAACAAGAGGGAGGCTGGCAACGGCAGCCATTATCTTAATCTATGATCTTTTGTCCCAGCTTTCTGGGATCTACTTAAGAACCCCTTTCCTTTGTTCCCTGCCAGAAGGTGCCTTAGACTTGGGCAAGCTTTCAGCCTAAGAGGCCCTGCTTCAGGCCTACCCTTTTCAGTTCGCCATTTACCCATGCAGATATGGGATTTGAGATGGTTTTACTGGAAATTATTATCCTTTTTTCTCTTCTCTCTCTACGTACCCTACTCCTATATTAAAGTCCTTTCACACTATGAGTCTGCTCTGTCTTTGTGCACATAGATGACCAGACCCCTTTAGAACATTCAGATTTGGGGGCCCTGGAATAGCCTGTGGTCACATGCCAACATAACATCATATGTGGAAAATACATCGCATGTATATGTATGATTCAAAGCAGTTTGCAGTAAAGGCTGGAACAATTCAGAACTGAGGTTGAAGCAGCCACCCACCACAGGAGAACTTTCTATACCATGAATGATTTCTGGTCTCTGTTGCCTGGAGAGCCATTAGCACATCTCTGCAATGGGGAACAACTTGGGAGCAGCTCAAATCTGGGCCCCACCACAGCCTTCAACAAACCCTGCCTCTTCATAGAGAACTGCAGGCCCCACCAGACTGCAAAGGTCCTTGGCTTTTCTGTCCCACCCTCAGCCTTAGGCAGGTCACGCTCTCACACTCAGCACATTTTGCATACCTCTGAGGGCTCAGTGCAGTCTCAGGGAAAAGAGTGGGCATGTGGGTATTTGTAGTACCTGTGGTGAGGACTCCTCACTATTCCCATTTCTCCTGCCAGACCGACATCGTTAGTGAAACTGTAACATTGGGATAACCAGAGAAAAGGAAGGTTCCAGCTTCCCTGCCCTACCCAAGGAAGGGCCCAAACAGGGATGAGAAGCCGAGGGAAGAAGGGGGAGAGTAGGAGGACATACTAGAGAAGGTATACAGAGCAGAGACAAGTGGAGAAGTCGTATTTGCTTCTTGTCCTTGGACTTCAGCACTTGGGGAACATGGAAGGAGACACTTAGCAGAGACAGAGATATGGGTGAGAGACCCATGGGAAGGTGGACAGTGGCAGCCTTTATGTTGACTTGCATTTTGGTTTTGCTCCTTTCCTTCTAGACTTGCTTAGCCCCTTTGCCGCTTTCCTGTGGTTCCCCACCAGAAGATGCTTAGACTTGTAGCAAGCTTTCAGGCCTCAGCAGTCTTGCTTTGGGCCAACCCTGTTGACTCGGCATTTACCTATGAGGGATGGTTAACTTTGGGTGCTTGATTTGGACACTATCTTCTTTCTCTTTCTGTTGTATACTAATTGCATTAAAGTTCTTTTCCACTTAAGTTCTTACACACTGGAAAATGTTTGTCTTTCTGTGACAGATGGCACAACCTATTTAGAGCATGCAGGTTTGGGAGTCCCTGGGTGCCCTTTCACCCTGCCCACTAACAAAACTGCAAAAATTTGGGGAGATTTCTCACATCTCTTTCCCATGTTTGGCCAGGAATGAAAGTAGCCTTGGGAATATTCTCTTGGGAATTGTTCATAACACCCTTCTAATTTTTCATTTTTCAAAATGATTCAAAAACAAACCATTACTCTTTGTTCTTCATGTTAGCATGAGTTTGATAAGTTTAATAACTTTATATTTTAGAAAATACTAATAATTTTAAAGTTTATATTTTCCATACAGCACAAATATTCCATGCTTCTTTCCCCTATCTGCAATAAAAATGGAATTTTAGACATTGTATTTAGAAAACTTAGATGATTTTCATGCATATTTTAAATAACATTTTTAAAAAAGATTTATCTATTTATGTATACAAGAACTGAGTGTGGGGGGCTGAGATGATTCACCAGAGACAGAGTGGGGAGCAGAACAGGCAGACTGACTGAAAAACACTGCTGAGGGGAGCAGCAGGTGAGACGAGAGGTCTGCAGCGCCATGTGGGTTCCCTCCCTGGTCAGGGATTGAACTCGTGCTGTAGTGGCTGCGGATGCTTCAAAGTGCAGTGCTTAACCCCTTGCACCATCAGGGAGGTCCTTAAATAACTTTTAACATAAGCAATTTTGTTTTTAGGAAAGAGAAAAGAAAATGCATTGCAGTTGCAAAATTATTTTCATTCAAAATGCTTAAATTCGTTTGGTAGGAATGAGTTTACTTTGTGATATTTTCAAGCTTTTAATAATTTTTAATCATTTGTTTAGGGATTGCATCAACATAAAGCTGTCCAAGGACACAAAGGAATCATTCAATAGAGAGAAAAGCAAAGTAGAGAAAATAACTCCTCCCTATTAACTAAGAAAAGTGAAATCATTTCTGCTTTCAGGAAGACATGAGCCAAACATGATTTTAATGCCTCAGCTTTGGTTTTGCTTATTTTGATAATATGGCCAGAAACTCAATGCTGACATTTGGGAGAAATGCCAAGCACATAACCTAGGAAAGGCAGTTATTGCCTTTGGTCAACAAGTACAGGGACCCAGGATTTTTAAAAAAATATTTATTTATGCATACAAGAACTGGGGTACAGGCCAGAGGTGCATGGTGTGGCAAGAGGAGTCACCAGAGCCAGAGTGGAGAGCAGAGCAGGCGGAACCACTGAAATACACTGCCGAAGGGAACAGCAGGCGAGACAGGAGAAGTCTGCTGTGTCGTATAGGGATCGAACTCGTGCTATAGTGGCTACAGATAGCTTCATAGTGCTGTGACTTAACCCCCTGCACCACTAGGGAGGCCTGGCCCATGGTTTTTAACTTTTTGCTTTAGGAAAGAATGGAAGGCTGGTTTATGTGTCCAAGACCATACATGTTTTGCTCAATATTGTACATCTAATGCATATCAGTTGCTAGACACAGTGAAACTAAGTGATTGAAAAAAAAAAAAAAGACAATGTAAGTGTATTAACTTCATGCTCTGAGGTTAAAGTCAGCTTTTCTTTATAAAAAAAAAAAAAATCTATGCTATGAAAATGCCAGGCGCTATAAGGGATCTTAGTTCACCCTCCAATTAACCATACCTGTGTGTACTCATTAAGATCCACTGACTATATGTGATTAGCCCAAAGTAACAGCTAGATAATGGCAGAACTGAGTGAGAGTCTGCTTTGACATACAGTTCTATTTTCATCATCACATTAGATAACAATGTAGGTTTTGCAATTAGACAGCTTTGAATTCAATTCCTGACAACATTTATTAGTTATATGACTTTCAGCAAGTTATTGACAATCCTGAATTATCAGTTTCTTTGTTGAATGTATATAGTAGTATCTGCTTCTCCAGACTACTGAAAACCTCTGCATATGTTTTCACATAGCTCTTAATATGTTTCCAAATTAGCAGTCATTGATGCTGTTTTCCCATCTACTTTACACCAAGACACCAGCAATGAGCTAGTAGCTCTGTACTAAAGATAAAAGGTAGGGTCTCACTGGTAGTGCAGGGGTTAAAGCCATAGCGCTATCAAGAAATCATCAGTCACTGCAACATGAGTTGGGAGGGGACTCATATGACACAGCCGACCTCTCCTGTCTCACCCACTGCTCCCCTCAGCAGTATATTTCAGTAGATCCACCTGTTCTGTTCTCACTCTGTCTCTGGTGAATTACTCTCACTGCCCCTCTACCCCACCTCTGGCCTCCACCCCAGTACTTATATGCATAAAAAAAATCTTTTAAAAAATAAAGATAAAATGTAGCTGGTTTCCCACAAAGTAGTTAGTCAACAATTTCAAGCAAGACTATCACAGTGAAATCTGTTTCCTGCTTAGAGATTTAGAAAAGCTTTGTGGTAACCATTAAATATATAGTGATTTCTTTTCCTAGGAGACTCAAAGTTCTGTTTCTTCAATCCTAACTAATGTGAGTAGTGGTGCAAGATAGGCCAAATTTACCATGTCCTGAATGAAATCAGACATCTACCCACTATAAGTGGAATTCTTTATTGTGGTGAGGGACTTTTGAAAAAAATAAAATCCTAGTGTGCAAAAGGTTTTGAGAACACTTGGATCCAAACTCACTACCTCTTGAATAAAAATGAGAACAAGATTAAATTCATGAATAACCTTGCTCAACACTAAAATGCACTCTGCTTTTGTCAATAAGCCACATATACTCACATTACTCAGTAATCTTAGTAGGCATTTAAAGAACCATTGTGCTTTTGAAGAAGTTATTTATATGCTCTCTTATGTGTATTTAGGGGTTAATTTACAAGAAAGTGAGGTCAGATTTAGAGTTCCAATATGAGCATGATTAGGACAAAGTTGATAAGTGGACCCAAAAGAATCCATAAAAATACATGAGGAGAACAGAGCCTGGGACAGATCCTTAGAGAAGATCTAAATATAGGGGTCAACAGAAACAAAAGATTAGAAAGCAAGAGAAAGAACAGTCTTTGAAGTAATAGAGCTTCAAATAGAGAAGAGCTTTATTTTGGAGGCAGGGAACATTTTATAGAAAAAATGGATAACCAGTGACAAATCTCACAGCACTAACAACCTTCAAAGGTGCTTAAGGACAAGAAGGAGAGACAGTAGATACATTTATCTTGAAGCTGCATATGCAGAGAAAAAATATACTTTTCATTTAGAGTGTACTGAATTGGGTTATAGCTTGTGGAGTTGGTAGCAGAAATCATGGGGCAGAGAAGCTAAAGACCTGCAAGTCACATTTGTGCCACAACTATGTGAAGGAAAGGTTGAGCTGTATGTAAAATTGGAAGGGATCATCCTTTATGCTAACAAAGCCACCACTGGTGACCTTTTCAATGAAAGAAGGTCAGAGAATTGTATATGGGGATGAAATAAAAAGTTGTTAGGGATAAAGATGGAATGGTAGCTTAATGGGGTGAGGGGGTGGGAAAAGCAGAAGAGAGTGAATAGCAGTGAAGTCACAGAGGTCTGCAGCTGGCAAAAATCCATGAGTTGCCATGGATTGTGTCACTGAAGTAGGAGGCGAAGTCAGCCAAGCATGAGGGCTCTGAACTGCAATTATGAATTTGAAACAAATGGAAAATGTTCGGATTATTTGCTGTACAGAATAAGCTACAGAGTTAAGCAGGGGTGAATAAGAGGAATGATCAACGTGCTAAAGGCCTGGCTGAGGTTGAGTAATAACTACAAATGGCATTGCACCAAATTAAGTGGTATGATTTTAACAAATGACCCAATAAGGTAGAGTCTATTATTATGTTGAGCAATAAGACCTCACAATGGATCATTGAGTTGGAAGTTAATCTTTGAAAGCATATCTGAAGTTCCTCTCATAAGTTTAAATGCTGCCTCCAGACAGCATTTAAACAGGGATAGCTTAGAGATACATGAAAATATTTTTAACATTCAATCAGAAACCTATACTTTGTTTTCACAGAAAAAAATAATTCCTTTTTCTATTCAATGGACTTGTATAGATTTTCATATGTAACAGATACAGACAATGAGATAGCTTTAACAAGCAATTATTGCTGGATATTTACAAACCAGAACAAGATTGAACTTCCCTTAACTGTCAAACTGGTAATAATTATTTCCAAAACCATTATTCATTTCAACTGTCATTTGCTGAGTACCTATTTTATACCAGTTCTTATATAAGGTTCTGAGAATATCAAGATGAGAAAGATGGAATTCTTGCTTTCAAGGTGCTCCCAGCACAGATAAAAAGATAGCCAAAAGAAAATGTGTGGAGCAGTATGATTATGATGTGTCCTAGAAACTATGGAATGTCCGTGTGGGCCTTTTAATTCTAAATGAATAATTTTAATATGACATCTACATGGATCTAGGAAGATTTGGAATCCTGCTAGTGCTAGGAGGCAGGCAGGGGCACTCTGACCCTGAAACCTGCCTGCTCTAAATGGCTTATACCTTCTGCTGCATAAAGACAAAACATACTCTTAGTGCATAAAACTTTCAATAGCAAAGAACTTTAATGCAATTAGTGTTCAACAGAGGGAAGTGAAATAATATAGTTAAAATACTTGCCCTGTGAAACATCCATAGTCACCCATCCTTCAGGAGTAAATGCTCAGCCAAACAGGATTGGCCCAGAGCAGGGCCACTGAGGTCCAAAAGTTTGGCTCCTTCTGCTGAGGACCTACAGGAGAGGGGCAGAAGGGGCCAGACAAATCTGGAAGGATTTGTCCACCTTCCCAAGGGTCCCTCACTCTCATCTATGTCTATTTCAAGTATCTCCATGTGCCCCAAGTCCTTGGCACAGGTCCAAGGCTGAGAAGCAAGCGCTTCTCACATTGTCTTTCTGTACCACGTACTCCTCCAGGTCTTGGCTTCTTCTTACATTTCCTTCTCTTCCAAGCTCTTTGTAGCTTCTCCCTGTCTCTGAGTCCTCCCTGCTCAGCTGTACCCTTCCTTGGGTGGGACAGGGAACCTGGAATTTCCTCCTTTCTATGTACATGACACTTACAGTGCAAGGAAATGTTCCTAACAGTATTGGGTGCCTCCTTCATGACAGGCATTGCGCTCAACAAAGCAGGTAAAGTGATGAATAAGGCCCAGGTACTCTTAGCCCTCACAGATCTTTCAGTCTGTTGAACATTTTTAATGTTATGTGTTCAGCACCATGACAACATGGCAGATGGGAATACAGAGAATATGCTTCCAACCTGGAGATCTAAACATAATGGGGATAGAGTCATCAGCTAATAGCGGATCTTTCCTGTAGGAAGAAAGAAGATTCCAAGTAGAGAGTAGTGAGAAGACAGAGAAGTGAAATAGAATGTGCTTGTGTGGAGGGCTGCACGCAACTTAATATTTTGGGAACACAGATTTTTCAAGCAGGGCTTATCTCCAGTTCGCAGATAAGAGCGGTGAGGCTTTCAGAAGTAAGGGAAAGTCAGTGTTGCCATATAGATAACATACAGTGGACAAAATTTCAACCATGTTGTAGTGGCAGGAAAGGGGCACAGGGCAGGTTCTGTATGGTTCTTAGCAGACGGTGGGTAAAGGAAGGAGTCTTGGAGCCCTCAGTGGCTTTTATGCTTTTTATTGTCAGAGGTAGCCAGGAACATGGCAGGCATGGGTGCCGGGGGGCCAGGAGGCTGGCAGGCCTCCCAGCCTCCGACGCATCTCATCCTCTTGGCTGCTTTGTTGGTCTTCTGTTCTCCTGCTGCTCTTGCTGCTTCTTGGTACTCTCGCTGCTTGTTCATACTGGTGTCCTCATGACGCCGCCCATATAAGCCCGTTTCAAAACTCAGGTGAGCTCACTTGCACATGCCCACCTAGGCATGCGCGCATCACCGCAGGTGTCCATCATTATACCAGTGGCAGGAGGGCGGAAAAGCCTGAGACTTTTCTCAGACCCTACACATGTCTATCAGATTCACAGAATTTGCTTTTCAAATTTCTTTAAATTTACATTTTACAAATATAGATTGACTTTTAAAAAAGAAATAATAGGCCCCAAATGGAATCCTTCATGCCTTGATCTACCAAGACTTAATACCTAACTTAACTTCTCTTTCAGCCTCTCCCAAAACAGAATTCTAACCCAATCCATCTGGAATTTTCTGGCTAGGACTGAAGAGGCAATCTGCATGTTAAGACCTTGCAGGTTTTTACTGAAGGACGGTGGCTTTGACTGAAATAACATTTCTTTTGTTAATAGGCTGTGCTACCTTCTTTCTGATTATTAACTCTTCCATTTCATGCAAGCCTTCTCGGGAGTTTTTCTGTTTGCTAGATGGGATGCTGCCTGATTCATGACTGTACAGTAAATGGAAAACTATCAGGCTTTTCCATCCTCCCACCACTGATGTAATGATGGACACCTGAGGTCCTGCACATGTGCCTAAGTGGACATGCACAAGTGGGTGCCCTTGAGCTTAGACACGGATACATAGGGGCGGCATCATGAGGACTCCAGCAGCAGAGCAGAAGATAAGCAGAGTAGAGACAGAGACAGAGAAGCAACAGTGGTAGTAGCAAAGATGAGAAGGAGCAAAGCAGCCTGGAGGGTGAGGTGCACCTGGGGCTAGGAGGCCTGACAGCCTCCTGCCCCCCACCGACCCCCACCTCGGGCACCCCTGCTGCCATGTACCTGGTGGCCTCTGATAATAAAAGTCTAAAAAAGCCACCAAGGGCTCCAGGACTCCTCCCTGACCCGTCTGCTTGGAATCATCAAGAACTTGCTCTGTGCCCTTCCTGGCACTGCCATGACTTATTTAATAAAGCCAACTAATCTTTACATTTATTCTAATAGATTTTGTTTTGTCACAGTACTTAACAATGGTTACATCCTAACAGAGGGAAAGTATATATTAGTTTTTGTTTTGTTTCTGCTTAGAAGGAAAAAAATACCTTCTCAAGATTATGGAGATATTAATGATATAAAAAATGAGATAGAGGAAAATAACAAAACACATGTGTGCAGATAAAAGAAATGATGCAAATTTATCACATGAAAATAGCTTAAATTAACTACTTGGTGAAAGATGAATGTAAAATATTTGTGAAAATAACCGCTGCATTGAAAATACCATAGACAAATAAATATAGGTCTTTGAAGTCTTTCTGAGACTATTTTTCTGTTTATGTTGAGAACTGGTCAACTTATGATGAAATCATTCCAGCTGTTTAGAGAATGAAGTTACGGATTTTTTCCCCTGCACTGTTTCAGCAGGTTGCCAAGCTTACAATCAGGTAACTTGTCATCAGCTGGTGTTCATTAGCATGACCCAATCAGTTCCAGTGCTCAGAAATAGTACTGAAAGACCAGAGTGTGCTTTTTTTACATTAAAATAGCTAACAAATTGGGCATGAAGAGAAATCATGGCATTGTGATGAAAATAGGAACAAGGTAATTAAAATGAGATAATTTAATAGTGTATACCTTAGGTGAGAGGAAAATGAACTTCTAAAATGTAAACCATTAAACCACGGCAGAAACAAAGGAAGCAATAAAATCCTGCAAATGCTACATAACCCTGGTAATCTCTCAGTGCAGCCAAGCACAGACCCCCCTGATAAAAAGTGATTTTTATAAACCTCATGAACTGGGGACATCAACAGAAAAGCAATTATAATACTGACCTCTCAAACTGGTTGAAAGCTTCCATAGTCCAAAGTAGATGACATGAATAAAAGAACATATGAAAATGTCTGGTCAGGTATTTCCCAATAAGCAAAAAAAGTGGGAGAGAAATATCTAGATAAGCTGTGAATAAAAACAAGAAGATGGATATGCTCATTGTTGTTAGGTGTCTACCTAGAAGAATTAGCTCTTAAGGAATGGGATTATAGGTAAGGGAGAGTTGCTTGATTAACACAGACACTAAAGTCCTAAATACAGTTTATTAAGTTTCTCATTTTGAGTGGTTTTCTCTAGCATATTGCTGCTGAAAGAAAAGTCAAGAAATCTTAGGCACAAAATGCAAGACTCAACTTCAGCCTTATAGTCATTCAAAGAATAAAATTCACTGTACAGGTATATAGATTTCAATGGCAAACTTATTTCATATTTTGGAAGATTTTTAAGAGATTTCTTTCTAATCCATGTTGCACAGAACAAAAAAATTTCAGAAGAGATTAAACTTTTCTAATAACACAATTGGAAAGGGGACTAGTCTAATTGAATACAATATCACTTTTATAGAAGGTCTTAAATTGAATTTCATTTCCTGACCCAGAGTTATATATGCATACAATTAATGGCTAATGAATACTAGAAAATAGAGGTCTTTCCGGACTGGATTTAATATAGCAAAGAGGATTATTTATGAATGAGTATATTATAAAAAATTTGGTATGACCAAAATGCTTAAAAGGATTAAAATGGTGTGATTAAACCTGTAGATTAAATTTATGTGCACATAATACATACTAAAGGGTAGTTAAGACCGAGACTAAATTCATACATATTTTGAATTGTGAGGCTTGAGTTAATGAGGTTTTGTTACATAGAATATAAGTATTTGAATTTTTTATATATATTTTAAAGAGGAATCTAGCTACAACATTAATTTTTTTGTCCTAAAATGTCTTGGATGTGGGCCTTAGAGGGTATAACAAAACAAGATATTTATCTGATACCTAACTTCAAAGGTTTGGGAAAGAAATTTCTCAAAATAGTAGAGACTAAACTATTTTTTATATAATATGAATTCGGCCATATGTTAAGTGAATGAGGCTAAATGGATGAATAATACAGAACTACAATATTACTATTGGTATATATTTCACCTCTAAAGACTAAATTATTCATTACAATAAGTAAAAACTTAAAAAAAAACACAGTTGATTAGGCTCTAGAGATGTATTACATGACAATTCTGAAGATGAGTTATTATTTGCACTCAATAATCTGGGTTGTGAAGGAGTAATTCAATTCTCTGTATGTTATTTGACAGCACATTCTCCTCTCTTAGTCAATCACTCTCCACCCTCTATTTTGATGCTCCACTATAAATTTAAACAACTGTAGTATGTAATAACAGAATGTAGTTTCTTTGATTTCAAAATTAAATCACTTGGGGTCTTAGTTTAAGTTTTATTTATGCCATGTAGCCCATTTTCTACTTTCCTCTTACCATTCTGTAAAACATCTTCAGTCCTTTCGAACCTAGTCCACTATCCAAAGAGCCCTACTGTAGAATCTCCCATCATTTGATTTTTCTCAGCTGGACTGTTTTCCATATCATTTCTCATTTCCCCCATATTCCTACTATTTCCCGTTAAAGCATACCTGATCTGGAACTTATCTTTGATCTTCAAAAGTTAGTAATCTGAAAACTTAAATAACCTATGTATAGGTATGAAAGAGTACTAATGATCGATTAAACTTGCCTCTCACACTCAACTTTTTATGGTTCAATCTGAATATTCAGATTTAAATAAAATCCAATGAACATATGTCATCAAGTATATGATACTATAACATGTGACCTTTCTAATTTTATGGAGTCTAAAGAAACTTGGATTAAGTATCAGGCTCAAAGTCACACAGACATATCAAAAACTGAATTAAAAATATCATCTGTGACTACAGTGTAATCTAATATTGTCATCTAATTAAAAATATAATTACAAATTATATTGTCATCTAATTAAAAAATACAATTAGGAATTAGCAGCTATTTAGCAAAATACATGCTATGGTAATTTGAGAACTCATGAGATAGGTAGATCATGATCATGATCTCAATGATATATATGTTCATGCTTGTCCGTGCAGTTCTTGCACTGCCCAATATGGTAGCCACTAGGTTCATGCAGCTTTCAGCTTAGAAACATGGGTAGTGCTGGAATGCTCAACTACACAGTAGATTGCAAAGACAGTATTATAAAAAAACAAAAGCAAAATATCTCACTAATTAAAATGTTTCAGACACACAGGGCTAAGTGAAACAAGAGTGTTAACTTTTATCTCATCTGTTTTTATTTTCTATTTACCTTTTTCACAAAATACACAGGGATCATGTTATGTTCTTGGCCAGCACTTCCTAGACACTTGCTATTAAGTGTGATATCCTGACTAGCAGCATTGTATCGACTAGAGCTTGTGAGAAATGCAGATTAAACCTCACTCAAGAATTGAATCAGATCTGCATTTTAACAAGATACCCACTATTTTTAATCCTGTTATAGTTTGAGTTGAACTATCTTGACTTCAGGAAAGCTTCTGCTCAGTACTATTCTCATTCATCCCACCCCCACCACCCCCAACCCCCAAGTCTTGCAAAAACATTGAGCCTAACATCAAGGTAAAAATTAGCATTGTTATTTAAGTACCTCCAACATGCCTTCACTTGAGTGTTTTTCAATATTTACTAAATATCGATTTCAGCAAGTAATCCACTATTCTTTTTCTATTTTAACTTATCCATACAGCAACGACAATGGTTGCAAATACTGCCTGTCTGGTTGTAGCACTCAGTGTTAATCTATATACCTCATACACTAAAGAAAACATGGCATGTGACAAGTGAATAAATAAGTCATTGAATTTTATGTATATGAGGTTTCTTTTCTTTATATAAAAAGGAGAAGCTAGGATTAAAACAATGGTATGAGAACAGGTAATGATGCTGCAAGAGCCTATGTGTGCCACACCAGCTCTCCTTGGGGAGCCGAATATGTGAAGTTCCCATTCCCCAGGGCAGGTGGACAGACTGACTGTGGCCTGGGCGTTTAGCAACTTGCACTTTGGGGATGAAGGAAAACCAAATAATATTCTTTTCTGTTTCTTTTTCCCTTGTTACTGTTACAAATAGCTCTCATTCTGGTTCACAACCCCGCCCCTACTTATGGAGGAATTTAGATTGAGCTTGTTGGTTCTAAAAGCAAAGTATCATGCTAATGAATCACTAAAAAGAAAGTTGGTCTAATTATAGCCAAATGGTGCAAAATAATCTTACTTATGATTGCCCCTGATTAGGTGTAGGCTGCTGTGCTCCCTGCAGGGTACTGTGGATGATCACTGCAACTCAAGGTGCCCACTGACTGCCAGGAGGGGTAGGACTTGCAGAAAACAAAAATATTGCAGCTGTACTCTATTATTTTGTAGTTAAAGTTATGTTTTAAAGTTTCCTATACTCATTAACTTGAAATTGACATTGTTCAATTAAAATTTATGAGGGAATTGATTCCATGCTCAATCAGTAACTATTAATCAACTGATAATTAACTATTCACCCATAAGCTCCCATAGTATTATAGCCAAGCTTTATTTGCATATAAGGAATACCCAGTTGTTTAAACTACTACGAGTAATGGGTGGTTTGTTCCAAATCAAAGTGGAATCCCACAGAGTGGGTTTAAGGCTCACAACAGTGTGGTCCAGGTTCTTGAGGGCTAACTCTAGACTTCAAACAGCCCTAGATAACTTATTGGGCATTAAGAGCCCTTCTACCAATGACCTTGTGGCTTCCCACATAGCCTAAACAGGAATGCTTCTGCCTCTCCCACTGTCATTTCTTTGCTGACTTTTAATTTTCTCCCTCCCCCCTCTCTCCTCTCCTTTAACTTCAGTTTAGCCTAAATCTCCTCAGCCACAGGCATATATCATGGCCTTTTAGATGTAGGCTTCACTGCTCTCTGGCAATTTTTTTCTTTGTTCTTAGCTTTGATTTGTTAGAATGAATACTGTTAGCTGAATTATCTTTGCAAGTCAGTCCAACTTGGTAACAAGTATCCATGCACTGGACCACTGGTGCAGACATTCACATAGTTCTGAATGCATTCTCTTATTAAAATACTTCTTGAGGATGTAGATGATTAGGTCCTGCTCCAGGAGCTGATCCTAAAATTGGCAGTAACGATGAGTGCTATGAAGAGAATTACATTCAAGGAGAGTGAGGGGAGTGACTGAGATTGGTTAGATGGAGCAGAGGGTTCTTCACATTTAACCTGACACCTGAATAAAAAGGAGTCACTTCACTGGAAGATCAGGAGAAATTATTTCAAGCATTGGATACAGTTAGTCCAAAGGCACTTAAAGCATGTTTGAGGAATTTTAAAAAAAGATTTATTTATTTATGCATACAAGAACTGGGTACAGGCCAGAGGTGTGGAGGGGTGAGAGGATTCACCAGAGACAGAGTGGGGAGCAAAGCAGGTGGATTGACTGAGATACACTGCTGAGGGGAGCAGCGAGCAAGACAAGAGATGTCTGCTGTGCCATATAGGTCACCTCCCTGTCCGGGGACACAACTCATGCTGCAGTGGCTATGGATAGCTTCATAGTGTTGCAACTTAAATCCTTGTGCCACCAGGGAGACCCCTTTTTGAGGAATTTTTAAAGGCCACAATTTCTAAAGATCTATGTCCAAAAAAAGAGGCTGATGTGAAATTAGGTCAGAGAACTAGCGAAAGGGAACCAGCTGGTATAGAATTCTTCAATGCAAGATAAGATGTTTGGATTTTATTCTAATTGAAAACAGGAGACTGGAATGATGATGTAACCAAAGAATCTTATAAACTTGTGTTTAGTAATTACCATTTTTATTTATTTCATTTCTATATAGATGTATCAAGATGACCAATAAAGTTGAGGGTGCTCAGTATGATTAATCACTAAGAAAACGTAGCTAAAACCAGCGAGATTCTTCTACAACTCAACTAGAATGGTAAAATTTGAAAAAGATTAAAAATACCAAGTTTTGGCAGTGGGACTTCACAAATTTCTCTTTGAAATTTGTCAGTGCTACTTACACTGACCATACACACATTTTCTTTCACCGACGAAGCAATTCCATTCACAGGTGTATGTACTCAGTAAAAAATGTATAAATATGTGCACCAAGAGACATGCACTAGAATGTTAAACCCAAGCTGGAAATGATCCAACTACTCTACATTAGAATTGAAACAACTCAAAAAGGACTACAATTCAACTCACCGCAGCTGGAGGTGCTCCCAGGGAGTCGGTGGGATGATGCTGCAGCCGCCCTCAGCTACCGTCTGAAGGTTTGGATGGACAGCACTGGACCCTGGGCCAGACAGCAAGGAGGCACATGTCAACGGTGCTGGGCAGCGCTGGCCAGTACAGTTCTGTGAGTTGTTGGCCTACACCGCGTCAACTACAAACAGCTCGTTGAGACACCAGGCCTGTGACCTTTGGTGCTCCTTTCAGACTATGGCAGTGGCAGAGCTGTAAGACTGTGGCACCCTAGTCTCTGCAAAGCTCTTCAGCTCTTGCAAAGCTTTTTGGCCTCTCATCTTTCCTCAGAGGCCAGGAACAGAGCATCTCAAGAACAGTGAGTTGGGAACAGAGTGAGCCCAACGAAAAAAGTGAAAGGCGCCCTAAGCTGGCATCTATGCTGTCTTATATTCTCTGATTGGACCGTTTTCAATCCTATGGCTGATTGGACCACTTTGCACCAATCAGCTCATAGTTCGCACCTCATCAGTCCATCCTACAATCTGCACCTGTAGCCCCACAGCTTGCACCAGAGGCCCAGTTTCAGAAGGGATAAATGTATTGCAATATACGTATGCTGGAATACTATAAAGCAGGCATCAGCAAATTCCAGCCTGCTGACCAAGGCCAGTTCAAGGCTTATTTTGTTATTGGTCCTTGAGCTAAAATGGATTTTATATTTTTGAAAGGTTATAAATAACAATTAAAAGAAACAAGAACAACAAAAGAATATTTACTAGAATTTATACATGGCCAGAGAAATTGGCCCTTTAAAACACTTACAGTGTGGCCTTTTATAGGGAAGGTTTGCCAGCCTTGAGTAGAGCAAAGAGAACAAGCAAACTATAGTGTAAATAAACTGCATGGATTCACAACCTGTTAAGCAAAGGATTCTGATCTTTGTAGTCTGGTAAGTAGGCACATTTGACCAGAGTAGTCAAAAACTGAGATGGGGTGATATGTCTGAAAATTTGCTTGTTTCACAGGTGTGTTCAGTTGTGGAAGATGTGACAAAGTGCATCTTATTATAATTAAGCATGTGTTAAGCAAACAACTTGCATCTGACAGATTATAGGGAAATGAAACATAAATTATGCTTTCTCAGAGGTCACAGTAAAATCTTGGGTGCTTTCTGGGACATCCAGAAAATCAAGGAGACAATTTTCATCTTTGGCTATTATGGTTATCAGTGCTGTCCTCATTTTCAAAAGCATGTGTTCGCTTCAGGTCACAGCATTCCTTGAACACACACACTGGGATTTCGTTGTTTAACCCAATATAGAGACTACTGCTGCAGCTCAGGCACTTGATTCCTTGGTGTTATTCTCGCATAACATAGCCAAGTTCCCGGGCAACCCTATGATTGCTGCCTTCAACAAAGACCCACAACCCTACCTACCATTGCTCTCTGCCCCAAGCAGGCATGGTTCAGGCTGTCAGCAAACACTCCAAACTGGTTTCCTGGTAAGAACCCTGGAGCACCAAGGGACAACCCCCTCCTTAGGTCTGCTCTCAACATACAATCCAGAAGGATGGTCCTTTGAGAACAAAGATTAGTTACTGTGCTCAGGTTTCAGTTCTTCAAAAATTCTCCATTTCACTCCTACTAAAACTCAAAGTCCTGCTGTCTTCTACAGATACACATTCATGTGCACCTGCTACAACTAGCCTCTTCTAATCAGGAATGTCAGGAGTATTCCTGCCTTGGGAACTCTGAATTAGCCATTCACACTGCCTGGATGCCCCATCTCCAGATAGCACCACAGCTAAGTCCCTTATCTCCTTCAAGTCTTTACTCAAGTCTCACCATTCCAATATCAGGTTCAATGAGGCCTATTGTGATGATTCTACTTAAGATTGCCTGCAATTTCTGTAGATTCCTATGGCCCTGCTTTAAAAAATAATGCAACTATTGCATTTGAATATCCTATGTACTTGTTTATGATGGTTATTTTTTATCTGCATTTCCCAGCTAGTATATAAGTTGCTGAAGGGCAGTTATTTTTTATTTTTTATTGATAGTGATATATCCTGAGCTTGGCAGGTAGAAAGTTTCAATAAACACTGTTGAATGAATAAATGAATCAATGTATAATGGAGTCCTGCCTCACAAGTATGCTATTCTTTGGCATCCCTGAGTCTTGCCACATCCCTAAGGTGTTGCTATAGAATGAAATGGATCATCTCTACTCAAGGGTCCCAGAACTCTATTCTCCACCCAGCATGGGGAGCCATGCTGCCTTTCTCTTGGGATTTCTGTGCTACTTCTGATATAACCTGTTTAGAGAAGCAGAGCCATAAGGGAGGTTATTTTTAAACAGCTTAAGTGTTCAAGCTTGGCTCAAATCTTTTCTGTTTGGAATGAAGAGGGGGAAATGGAAAACAACAGTAATTATCCCAACACCCATAGACATCTATAGTTTTCCTAAGAGAATCAGCTGTGGAAAGCTCCTGCAGTGTGGTGGATCTATAACTTTTGAGAGCAAAATTTAAGGTCTCAGTTTCAAATCTAGTTATATAGACTTGGTTTTTCTGTGACTTTATAACTAGGATATTTAGTTTCACTTCTACTTATAAGCTCCAGTCTTATTATGCATTACTGTTCTTGGGCACTGACAGATAGTAGTTTGTGTTTTATGGTACTAAACATATTTTAACCCTAAGTAATGTTGTCATATAAAACGTTTTTTTTTTTCTGAATTTATCTTCCAAGGTCGCATGTAAACATT
Source organism: Galemys pyrenaicus (assembly GCA_019455555.1). Lineage (NCBI taxonomy): Eukaryota > Metazoa > Chordata > Mammalia > Eulipotyphla > Talpidae > Galemys > Galemys pyrenaicus. Next base: position 15,172,810 of record JAGFMF010011668.1, on the reverse strand, counting down.
GTCTTTATAAAAGGGAAACATAGATGGGCTCAATAGTGGGAATGCAATGTGAGATTCATGGTGGCTAAACAGATCTATGTAAAACATAAGTTCCAACATTTAAAATGATTGATTTTTACTAAGGTAAAGAATAAGACTAGGCAATCACAGGGAGGTGATTTTGAATTCTACTTTAAAACATAGTTGGTTCTAGTGATCGTAATTCCAATCAGCGGTCACATATGTTAATGGATAATAAAAACTTATTTTGATACTAGTTGACTTAAATGAGAAGTTTTATCTTCCCATGGAGAGAAGAACAAGGTAAAGGCAAAAGCTCTAGAAATGCAAATCAAGCCAATTAAAATGTCAAGGTCACTTCGCAGAAATAATGATAGTGGTTTTTCCAAAATTCTCTATCAGGGGTTGTTTCTATTAAAATGTTAATGACATGAAATTTTCTGTTCATTAAACACTTGTAGAAAAACATAATTCATGAAAGACAATAACCAAATGATATTTTAGTTTTATAACATTTTTCTTTAAAAAAAAAGTGCATAAATCTACTCATGTGGAAGTGATTAATTAGCATTTTATTCCATGAAGTTCTGGTAGGGGAATCAGAATACACTTGTAATTATTATCTTTTTTAAAAATTGAGTGCTAGGAGAACATTCCTACATATCATACCTGAAAAATTAAGGATAGAGGCTTTGATCTACTACAAATAGACCAAATATGCTTCAAATATCATCTCAGGAATCAAGCTAACCTTGGGGAAATGACTTACCCTATCCAACACTTAGTATTCCTGCTGATGCAATGAAGATAAAATAGCACTCACTGCACAGGATTGTTGATTATTATGTATGAAGGTTAAGTGAAATAATATGTAAAGATATATAAAGCATATAGTTGAGTGTCTGATACATAGTATGAACATACAGTATAGTAGCTATTATTGCTGTTCCCGTTTTTTCTACATGAACTTTGTGACTATGGCTTGACAAATATATGACTGTTTTTTTTGCATTTGGGTACAGAACTTTACATTTGTTTTCATTATATGTCTTCTAGCCCATCTTTCGCATTACTAATACCACCTAAGATCTCAAATTTACTATCCAACTTCTTTTCCTACCTTCATGTTATTCCCAGTTCTGAATTACTCAACTTATTTGTAAAAATGCCAGGGAAAACTCAGTAATATTCAGGTCCCTAAATTTCAACCTTATGTTTAATTAATAGTTGGCCAAAAAAGCTGTCTTTGGATAAAGTCAATTTGTTATAAATCTTTGAACATACTTTCATAGAGTCAGCATTGCCTTTATCATCTTATATTTTGAATAACAATGACTTTTTTTATAATTCTTACACAAAGTAGATTCTTCTAGTTGATTGTAGGTTTCTTTTACTGGGACCATGACTTTATTATTTATTCATTAAACTCACAGTATGTATCAAATTACCTTATATACGTCCTTACTCAGTAGAAGTTTTCTGAGTTAACAGGATGAAAATATGATTTAAGGCAAAGATTGACATATCTTTGACTTTAAAATATTATGCCTCACCGTTTCTAGAAGGACACCAACCCACACTTGAGATCAATAAAGCGACAGTGATCATGGAAAGGTCATCCTCACATCTACTTCATTATCATGTGCTTCTTTTTTTATATATATAATCCATCTGCCTTCTTCCACCGTAGAGTCCCCTGCTGTGAAGCTTAATTAAACCATGTTTGCAAAGCATATTGAATTCTTCAGGATAAAGATGCAATAGAATTATGTTATGTCTACAGAGATCTGACATTCTGCTCCCTCCTTGGTCCTGTCAATAAATCCCATGCTACCACACACAAATGGAAGCAGCAACGCAATGTGTAATCTGAAGTGATATAAAAAAATAACACATTTCCCACTTAGTGTTCCTAAAAGACTTTAGGACTGTGTTTTACCTTAAGACATTTTCTTTACTGTTTCCCTGCTAAAAGGCAATGAAAAGAAGTTGGACAATTTCAGCCCTGCCAATAATTACCTTTATTTCCTTGAACTATGATGGACAAATTAAATGACCTTGGATAACCACTTTAGATTCTAAACCTCACTTTCTTTATGTGTGAAATGTGGAGTCAGAACAGATGATCTCTCATTTACCATTAAGGTCTGCTAAAATGTCAAGCAAAGAAGGGAGTATAATTTCTTATGCATAGATTTATATACACCATTGTATAAGACATTACAATTATAATTCGAGGTCTCAATGATTAGGATGACAAATGAGTTCATGATTTAAACATAAGCAACTTAAAGAAGGATTGCAAAATTTAACTAATTGTCTTAAATATTAAGAGCTCGAACGGCCTCTCACTCTTCACATTAGACATGCCCCGACCACCCCCTCAAGTCCTGCACTGTGGAAGGTCCCTTTCATGAGCTGTCCTCTTTTGTTATACATTTAGTCCCTCAACGTATTCATTCTACATCTAAATTGTAAGCTCAAAGAACAAAAGGCAAAATGCCTTATACTTTTTATTTTTCAAAGGACCTACATACCAAAGCATGACTGACATTGAGTTCTCAATGATCAATAGCTTTTACAAATGCCTGACTGTTACATCAGCTGCACTACCATTAACATTAAACATGCACAATTTTAATATTCATATGTAGTATGTCATAATGAGAATCAATATAGCACCAAAGCTGTCTGTTACTTACCCAAGGTCTCTACCACTCAACTTCGAAATGTGTAAAATATGTAGTCTCCGCTTTTTAGAAGTGCTATGAGGATTAAATAATGTTATCTGAACTGACACACAATAGATATTCTATTAATGGTAACTATCAGTATCGCTGTTACTAGAGTGAACATTATAACCATTCATTTGCTTTTATACCTTTACACAACTCATTTGGGGTCTTTTTTTTTTTTTAAAGATTTATTTATTTATGCATACAAGCACTGGGGTACAGGCCAGAAGTGTGGGGGGTGAGAGGATTCACCACAGAGAGCAGG
>JAGFMF010011668.1:15040445-15169760 GCA_019455555.1 Galemys pyrenaicus | reverse complement strand
TCCCTGGCCGGCAGCAGGGATCGAACTCGTGCTGCAGTGGCTGCGGTTTGCTTCATAGTGCGTTGCTTAACCCACTGCGCCACCAGGGAGGCCCTCATTTGGGGGGGGGGTCTTTGACATCTGTTTTTAACACGATCTCATGGGCAGCTCAAATCTTAAGGACACAGTCTAGAGAGTCTGAATCTAGGCATTCATTGAAACGTGCTTTGAGGAATGCTGTCTCACAGTTGAATTGTTTGTAATTCATCCCTATTCTTAAAATACTTCATGTAGCTATTCCTCAGAGTTCCAGAGTTGACAAGCATTTGCTTCTTTACTAAATATTATAATATTTGATGCCTGCTATCTTGAAATTTAGGTAGCTTGTTGAAATAACCTGGACGCTATTAGCTTAAAACACAGAGATGAAAAATTACCTAGTGTAATTTTTTTTAACCAAAGAAAATAATTGCTTTCTTACAGCCTGAAAATTACACAAACCTCCCCACCACCTCCGCACCACCCCCACCCCCAACTCCATATTATAACTGCCATTTCCAATTTCCAAGTGGCTAAGGCCTCAGGTTATCTACATATTCCTGAACCTCAACATTTTAGATAATTATTCATAGGGCAAGGTTTACACTGGATTCATTTTACTCTCCTTCCATTTGGCAATCCTACTATACAATTGATATTAAAAACTGGCATCAGTAAATTGCTTCAACCAATGTTTTTGACATATTGTACTAAGGAACATTCAATATTTAACTCAACATTTAAGCATTTTAGAAGTCTGAGTATATAGATTAAGGAAAGCAAGGCAAAAAATATACTAGGATCACAGCCATAAGTAGTTTCTATTAGCAGAGATTTCAGAATATAAATTAAAACGTAGTCTTTATAAACATTTGTTTAGTATTCAAGCTTTTAGCCTTTTCTTCAAAAAAAATCTAAGTCATTGTGAAAAATACTAGCAGGGATAAACTAACTTTATTCTTCCCAGAATCTAAGTCTTCCCCTGATATTTTGATTATAGCATCAATTTGATTGCTACAAAACAGATCAAAGTCACTGCTTATCAAATTCATTCATACCCAATGGGTAGAACTTAGTCACGTGGCCAGTTGGTAGTATCAAGAGAAAATAAAAAATATCATCTTTAGCAGACTTGTCAAATAAATTGTTTAAATTTTTTAACTTATAAAATCTATTACTCTATGAGACGTGAAGGCTATTTGCTGAAGGCATCTAACTATTGCTCCTACAATTGATACTCAGTAAGTTCAAGTTCAAGTACATTGATCTAAAGCACAATAAGCATTATTGAATCAATGTGCTAACTAGAGACTTTAGGGTGTTATCCTGACTACAGTACTTGTATGAAAGGTAGAAAATAGTCTTAAAAGGGGGAGCTAAGGTATAAGAGAGAAAATGTGCTTACATTACATTAATTCCCTCCCCAAGGTAAGCCTTATGACTTAATTGTCTATAAATGTTCAGATATTTTTTCTGAACATTTGACTTGCTAATGTTCAGATATTTTTTCTGAACATTTGACTTGCTAAACACATAACTTGCTAATGAATTATTACATACAGCAAAATGTTAGAGAACTTGGACCTTTTCTAACACAACCAGTACAAACTTGACGTTAGTATTTAATTTTGCCACAAAACTGGTACAAACTCTTGGAAATGTTAAAATTTGAATATATATACCCTTCTGTAATATAGTCTGTGATCATCCATAGAAGTAGAAAAACTAATATTTATTCCCTTTTATGGCTACTTTAGTATTTCCTTGTGTGAATGCACAGCTGTTATTCAACCAACTCCCTATAGATGATAATTTAAGTTGTTCACAGTCCTTGATACAACAAAAGACTTTGTGTGGGTATTTTTTTTCTTTCTTTACATACATTTGACATCAATTGTGGTCCCCCTGGATTTCCCACCATCATTTCACCAGTACACCATCACCTCAGTCCCTTCTGCTCTTCCTGACCTCATCCCGTTCACACCCCCCCAACACACAAAATGTTTCTGATTTGACTTTGTCCTTTTGTTTTTGTTGTGTGTTTTTTAATTGTTATTATTCTTTTCCTTGGTCCCTTATTTGGTTCCCTTATAGAACCTCCTAAAAGTGAAACCATCCCATATTTTTCTTTTGCCTTCTGACTTATTTGGCTGAGCATAATCTGTGGGTATATTTTTTAATATATATTATTAGCATCATCTTTGGACTGAATCTTGGTAATGGCATGAATCTTTAGCTATTTAAAAAATTTTGTGTTGTTACTCTAGAGACTAGCATTATACTGTAACTTATCCTTGGTTTTTATTTCTCAGGAGCATGGGGAATTTTCTTTCTTAGTTTTCTATTATGAGCAATAGTGATAGTTACCTCCTTACCCTTTTCCTCCCAACATCCACTTTGAAGTGATGTCCATTTATTCTTTATTAATACCTATGTGGCCATTAGTGAGCTTATTTCACTTTTTCCCATACTCTCTTCAACCCTCCAACATATTTTGTCCATTGTCAGAGAACACAACTGTTACATATACAGCATCTTCCTAAGAATCATTATTTAGTCTTAGTTCTACAGCTAAATATATATCTAATGTTCACAACCAGTCCTTCTTAAGATGTCAAAACAAAAACATCATTATTTGAAGTTTATCTCCAATGTGTTTTTTATGGATAATTCTGTGAGAATAATATTTCCTGAATTTTGTGTACTCATAGAGACTTGTCTTTAACTTTTATAACACAAAGATCAGTTGGGATCATTTCCATGCTTTGAGTATCTTAAATGTTATTCCATTTACTTTCTGGTATAAAAAGTCAAAAAGTTTCATCTTCTTCCTCCTATAAGTTACTTGATATTTTTGACATGATACACAAGAAGATATTTTATATATACATTTCTTCTTTTAAAGTCCAATACCTTTACTGAAATATGTGCTAACATTGACCATTCTAAGTTAATATTCCTGGATTTGCAAGAATCCCATTCAATTTGTGGCTTTCAATCTTTTAATTCCAGGAGGTATTTCTTTATTTATATCTCTAGTGTTTGTTCTGGCCTTTGACTTTTTCTTTTTTAGTGATATTTTATTAAAAGGAAATCTATTTTGCCTGTAGTCCATATTTTTTCACATTACTTTATATTTGTTTTTTCCCTCTTTCCATTTGACTTTAAAATAGTTCTTTGTTTCAATCATCAACTTTTCTTAAGGTATTATTTATGTAGCTTGTTTATGAAGGTTCCTTATTGCTTATTGTATTTTTATTCTATTTATAAACCCTCCTTGAACTTTGACAGGTCTATTTTTAGTTTTTTTCTACAATTATTTTATTTCAAGTTGTCCTAATTGCTTATTCTGTTTAACCAAAGTTTTTATTAACATTTTCTTAATTTCTTTTATGTTATCTTTAAATACTGGGTTAGGGTTTTCACTTGCTCTCTAGCCACATATTTCTGTTCTTTTATAATAATTCCATATGCAATTTTTCCATAGTCCTTTCTGTTCTTATGTTAGTTATATGACTTAATCCTCTCTCTTAAGAATGTATCAGTAGATAAAGCTAGAATAGACGTCTCAGTTTCATTGCTTTGGAATTCCCTCTTTTACTGTGTTTCTGAAATATTCTCTTGGTACTTCCAGAAATCTCGTAGCTCTATTCCTCTTTATTACTGCTGTTGAGGCATCTTTGTCCTGTAGTTCTAGCCCTAATCAATTTTCATTCTACTCTCAATCGTTTCCTCTGGATGTTAGACTTTAATCTTCAGTTAGAGTCAAAATCACTGTGGCCAGATCACTTCACCCCTGGCTAACACACCGATGTCCCCCTGTACGGTGATCACCCATGCTTGGGTACTCCACAGATTCCCTCCATGTTTTCTGCTCCTCATCAGATTAAGTGTTGAGCTTTCTCTGCAGCACAGTTGACTACCCTGAGCTTGTTAGTAGTCATGGCTTCTCTCCTGCCTAAGGAATTCATATCACTCAGCTTTGTTGCATATGGCTGCTGTAGGACTTTTGTTAAGCGACCTTAGTTACCCTGTCTATGTCCGTGTGGGATTTAGTGAAGTTATGTTGCCATGTCCCTGGATTCTCCACCTCTAATGTTATTTCAGGAAGGAAAAAAAAGGAAAAACAACTCACATCTGTGAATTCATTTTGCCACGAGATTGATTACCCAGTGGCGAGTACCTAATTTATGTATGTATGGACTATAAGATTTCATATTCCATGCTGCTTCATTTCTTTTATTATTTAATTTATATTTTGTATTGCTGTAACATTGGTTTACAGCATTGTGTACTGAAAGTATAGGAGCTCCCCCTTCAGGTGTTGTTACTACATCACACCCACTACCAAGACACCCGTGGTCCATCAGTCCATTGTGCTCCTCCCCATCTTGCTTTTGTTCCTTCCCTTCCTCCACCCATTTAGTCCCTTCAGTTCTATAGTTAGCTTTCTAGGGTTAGTTCTTAGTTTGGCTTTATCTGACCTTTTGTTTTGTTTCTCCAAATTCCACATTTAAATGACCCCATTATATTTGTCTTTTCTCTTGTGACTTATTTGGCTTAGTATCATCCCCTCCTGCTCCATCCATGTTGCCACAAACAGCTCCATCGATGTTGCTAGCTATCATTTTTGATACCTGAGTAGTATTCCATTATACCACATTTTCCTGATCTATTCATCTGTACTTGGGCTCTTAAGCTGATTCCACAGCTTAGCTTTTGTAAAGAGTGGTGTAATAAAAATGGAAGTGCGTGTTTCCTTTGAATTAGTATTTATATATGTTTTAGGTTAATGCTTAGGAGTGGAATTACTAGCTGTTAAGGCAGATCCATTTTTAATTTTTTTGAAGATTTATTTATGCATACAGGAGCTGGGGTATAGGCCAAAGGTATGGGGAGTGAGAGGATTCACCAGAGACAGAATGGGGAGCAGAGCAGACAGATGTACTGAAATACACTGCTGAGGGGAGCAGCAGGTGAGACAGGAGAGGTCTGCTGTGCCATGTGGGCCACCTCCCTGGCCAGGGATAGAACCTGTGCTGCAGTGGCTGCAGATGCTTTGCAGTGCAGCACTTAACTCCTCGTGACACCAGGAGGGCCCCCATTTTAATCTTTTGGGAAACCTCCATACTGCTTTCCAATGGAATGAACCAGTCTGTATCCCTGCCAACACACTACTTCCTCTGTTTTCCCTTTCTTCCTTTTTTAAAATTTGTCCTTTCTTGTTTATACTGTCACCCTGGGGTAGTGCAAGGTATACCAGCTTTTATAATAATAGAGGCACAACAGTTAAGTGGAAAAGTCACAGCTATTGCATGTCTTTCATAATGAGTGGATTTCAGTAAGCGACAAGTGGGTATATTTTTTCAGTGGTGAAAACAATACAAGCTAAAAAGGCATTGAATAGTAGAGTATAAAATGAGTGGCATTAAGGTAAAAGAAATAGCTGTAACCAGACTGTTACAATTTTCAATATAATCCCAAAGTCTGAACTTGCCAGCAAAATTATTGAAGGGACTGTGATTCTTGGACTTCTGATTTAGTAAGATGACTTTGGCAGCAGTGAAAAGAATGAGGTGAATAGAATGAGGTGTTGGGACTGAGTTCATCGCCATCATAACATCACTATATTTTGAGTGCTTGAAGTCAGGCGAGAGGAGAAATAATTTGATACAAGTGAAACCTTTTCAAAAATCTAAGCATCATTTTCACTTTAGAAAAAAGGGGCACAAATTATAAAAGACCTTTAGACCAGAGGGAATTTCTATCTCAGTCTCTGAGTGAAGAAAATCACTCAATGTATTATGTCTATTCCTGAGTATAGAACCCACCAGTTAATGTCTATTTGGAGCAGATGGATCTAATAAAAAGTTTCCATCCCAGCCTATCTCAGGCACATAAACTGATTCTGCTGGGGAAATCACTCACACCTACAACTAAGAGAAACTACAGGCAAGAAATGCAGGGTAAAATACTTTCTACAATATTTGCTTGTTTAGAACCAAGCGTCTATTCTGTGGAGGCTGAAATTCAAGTAGTAATGGAGCAGTGCCTAGGTGGGTAAGAATATAAGCTAGGAAACATCAGCAAAAGAATTGAGCTTTGAGAAATAATGAGAATGTACGAGATTCTGTGGCTGCCCTGTTGCATCTCCTTTCAGTTCATTTCCAGGTCTACTTGCAGACCCCTGGGTATAGTTTGCAAACAGTCTGATAGCTCCTATTGTAGATACCTGCTTCTCTCTACTTTTCCACTGGAGAACTTTCTTTGGCCACGGGGGGACAGAGTTCAAGGCAACCTGAAACTGCCTGTAATTCAACATTCACAGGATACTTTTCAATCAAAAAGGGTAGGATTACTGGATTAAAAAAAAAAACCCAGCTTTCTCATTTCTTTTTAAGATTTATTTATTTATGCATACAAGAGCTGGGGTACAGGCCAGAGTCCAGGGACGTGAGAAGATTCACCAGAGACAGAGCCAGGAGCAGAACAGGCAGATCGACAGAAATATACTGCTGAGGGGATCAGCAGGCAAGGCAGGAGAGGTCTGCTACGCCATGTGGGTCCCCTCCCCAGAGATCAAACTCATGCTGCAGTGGCTGCAGTTTGCTTCACAGTGCTTTTGCTTAACCCACTGTGCCACCAGGGAGGCCCCAAGATTTTATCTTTAAAGAAGATAGTAACTCAAAAGAAAATACCTCACTTAAGAGTGGAGATGCTGAAACAGTGTTCATTTGAATCTTATGATTGTCATATAGTACAAGTATTTGCTTCCCTTAATAGATAGGAAAAATAAACTCTAGGAAAGTAAAGATGTGTGGCCAAGATTAGCCATCAGTAGTGATTGGATAACTGGAGACAGGTCATAGGGTGCTCTAGTTGTAATTACTAGAAATGAAAACTAAAGACTCCAGGATTCTTATTTCCAAGAGTCAGTGAGCAGAGTTTACACTTTACTGCTCTGGTCTTTATTGCTCTGGTTTGACTGGAGACAACCAACTCTGGTGGAGGAATCCTGTCAAGGCAGAAATGAATCAGCCGAGTGGGTGTTGCTAGAACTCAGGGATAAGGCTGTCCGGGTGGTTAAATATGTTTTAGAATTCAAAGTCAGATAGGTTCTTTGAAAAAATGGTTGGAATGCCTAACAGTGTCACAAAGAGCCAACTTCTGACCAGTTGTTTTTCAAAAACTATAATAAAAGAACATGTACTATTTTTTCTTTTCCTTTTTGTTCTATATCACTGAACATAATTTCCTCAATTATAATCAAAGCAAACTCCCTTTTTTTAAATGTATGCTCCCCCTGTAGGATCCAAAATGACAGTGCTTTTTTGGAGGCATCATTTTGCTTCCATGGCAGCAATTTCTCCAAATCTTTGCCTTGTGGCCTCAATGAAAGCATTTGGCAGGGAGAGCAGGCTGAGAGGGAAAGGGAGAGCTTATGTGAACACAAGTACCTTGGGAAATCAGCAGTGATGTGAAAAGAAATACATAAAAACTCCCCAGTACAGTATATCTGTTTTTAATGGGACTTCATTAAAAGTATAGATTTCTTAAAGTTTGTCTCAGCACGACAGTGGGTTTTCTAAGTTTGAGAGCACTCAGAAGCTTTCTGTCGTTTCTCTCCTTTTTAGTTCATACACTACAATCTTTGATAGAGAAAAGGAGAATAGCTGCTCCTTCATATTAACTTTGTAGCAGTTTTAAATGAGTTTCATTTATTTTCTAGAATTCTTGAAACCAAGGCTGAAGGGGAGTCCTGATTTATGAAATGAGAAGTTGAGTCCTCAGAAAAGTGGGCTCTGCAAGGGCCACTTTCAAGGAGTATTTAATCAAAGAGCTGCATCTTGGAAAGGTCCAGAACATAACTTGTACTAATACCGTGGCTTGGGAAAGTCCTGAATCCAAACAAGGTCTGATACAAGGTTGATCCTCAAAGAATATTTAATGTGTAAAGGGGTATCCTACCAGTTGGAGCAAAAATCCAGACCCAAAAATAGAAACAGAGTTTTGAAGATAGGGGATAAAAGCAGAAACAGAGGTTTGGTCATTTGTTTGTTTGTTGTTTGTTTTTCAACATGTTAAACTTTGACTACAAGACAGGGCTTTAGTACAGTAGTGAAAAAATATTTCTTAGAGCGCTCTCTGTTGGCATATGGGTTATGTCTCAGTGCTATGCTGCTATCACTGGTTTGGTCTAAATTTGATCCCCGGCCAGGGAACTGGCCACATAACATAACAAACCTCGTCTGTCTTGCCTGCTGCTCCTCTCAGCAGTGTATTTCAGTAAAATCCACCTGTTTTGTTCCCCAATCTGTCTCTGGTGAATCCTCTCACCCCCTGCACCTCTGGCCTACACGCTAGTTCTTCCATGCATTAATAAATAAAGTGAATACCACCTAGATAAATATAAACAGATAGATAGAGAGAGAGAGAGATAGATAGATATCATAGTCAGGATAAAGTCAGTATAAGGAAGACTGAAAGCTATAAGGGCATTTCATTTTAATCTATAGGAAGAACTAATAAAGGTTTTCAAAGTAGTGATATCAAAGCACTTCTTAAAGATTACTTTGCATAATGGTTTTGAAAGGAGGACAATGGAGTCAAAATTGTATGCCTGGAGTCTAGTTCTAGAAGAATGTAGAAATCAGAACATATAACTCAGAGTCAAAAAGGTCTGGAATTGTTTTCCAGAACAATTCACTATTCATGAGACCCTGCTAGAAATTTTATTTCAAGAATCAATTTTTTTCAACTACTTAGGTGTAATGCATATACTCATTCAATATTTTTTATTTTATCTTTTTGTCAATATCTGTTCTAGAAGTGACCAGGTATACAATAGAAGGTTTTACTGACATGAAGTATTCTGAAGATGGATGTTCAAGTCAAACTAAAAAGGGGGGCCTAATTACAGATAATAAGACGTCAAGCAATTCATGAAGAGGAAATCATTAGTGTAAATACATTGAGTCAAGAATCAGTCAGGCATACTCAGGGACCTGAAAGAAAGGGCAAGGAGGAGATATGAGATGAGGGCCTTTTCTACACAAGGTCCAAATCACACAGAGATCCCTAAGACTAGGTATGTTTAAAATGTGAGGGGAAATGTTGAGATTCTTTTTTTTTCACTCATTATTGCTGAATAGAAAATGGATTGTGGAAGGAAATAGTGGATTTGATAAGTTGAAGGTGGTAACTTGTATTCAAGACAAAAAAATTGATTATGGCAGCAAAGAAGGCAACATGGCTCCATGCCATCAATTAAATGAGCTCTATAATTAATGTGCCCAAAAGATGGGGTGCAAAGTATAGGGTGCAGTAAGAATAAGGTGGACTGATAGTTAACATAAGAACTCAGATCCATTTCCACTTGACTATGGAGGTAAAAGTAATGGAATGTTAAATATAAATCTAAAAATTAGTTTTGAAGGAAAAACAATAGGGCATTTGATTCTGTATCAGTGTATTAGTTTGACAGAGTCCATATGTGAAAATTTAGGCAACAGTCAATCATGCTAAATTTTTCTATTCTAGTGAGCTAATTCCCCAAACACATTGGAATCCATGCCCTAGAGATTTTGACTTCATTGACAGAACTCTATAGACTTTAGATATATGGGGCTGGGAGGGAGAGGGGGTGTGTGTGGGAGAAAGAGAGAAAGAGAGAGAGAGAGAGAGAGAGAGAGAGAGAGAGAGAGAGAGAAAACTTAGGTAATTTCTATCTTATAAAAAGTCTCGCAATGATCAGATTTGAGCCTATAGGGCATTACTCAAGATTCTACCATCTCACTATATGTATATTACCTACACACACATACACACAAACACATATGCATGCACACACAGGTTAGAACAGGAATAAGAGGAACAAAAACACACTCCAAAGGGGTGCTATTAAAGATAATAGTAGCTACTTCACCTCTGCGCTCAGCACAAGTAATTTCAAACAAAATAGCATGAAAGTCACCACACGTCACTGCACACGACATAGGTTATATTGTTCCTCTCCAAGGAGGAGGTGGCACTTTTCTGGGAACTATTTGCAACTGGTAGGCAGTGGAATTGACCTTAACCTAGCTTCTCTTCCATTCTTACTGAACGAACAATGGCAGCAGGTACCATTGTCTACCTAATGATGACAGCTCAGTGTGTTATCCAAGCTCCCTGTATACTTTATTTTCCTGCTCAGCTAGACAAAGAAAATTATTGTAACTGGAATAACAGGTACAGAGAAGAATTATGACCCTCTACACACTCTTATTTTTTAATTTACAAGGAGAGAAACTTTAGGCAGAGGTGATGCTGTCTAGGGTACCTCTAGGACATTATACAATTGAGATGGAACACTTTGGCCTTCTCCGGAGACAAATGATGGGCTCCTCCAAATGTTGTTCATGACTCAAGGCTTTATTTCAGTATAAATAAGGAAGAAGCCTCTAGAAACAATGTATGAGGTAAATCTTCCCTAAGAACAAAAGATGTGAGCTAAGACCAGGAAACGGAAGCCTTAAGCGACTGTAACTTTTACATGTACCCAATTATCTCTAATAATGAAAACGCCCTAAGCGGAGACAGTGAGATGCTATTGTCCTAATCAGGGTTGTAGTTGCATCCACACAGAGATTTGGATTCTGAGTTCCAGCTCTGTGATCTCCCTCCCAGGAGCTCCGGTTGTCTGTGACCTCCCAGACCATGGAAGTCAGGCAGTTTGACAAAGACTAAGGTATGTGCACCTGGTATTCTCTCTCACTCTTGTGTGGCCTCATTCTTAGAGTTCTGTTTTGTTTAAATCAAAATGTGCAAAGTAATGAACTCACAAACTGCTAAGGAATCAAAAAAGAAATATTTCTGACATGTCTAGTAGGTTAAATAGACAATACCCAATGTCAGAGTAAGAAAATCTTTCGTTGCACTATTAAACATAAAAATAGATGAAAAGTATGTTAAGAAAAGAATTAATGTTCTATATTTTGATTGGACTTTACAAATATGTACCTACATGAAGCAGACAGAATTCTAGAAAGTAAATTTAAAGAGATTTTCAGGAGCTAATTTCCCATTTCATTCCTACTTGTAACTTAAAATTTTAACAAAATTATGTTTAAAATCAAGGTCACTTGCTATATAATTTTAAATGATTACTGTTATTGGTTTTCACATCTTTAAAAGAATTTTTGCAATATGTATTTAACTTAATCTTGCTGATATTACAAGATATACTTAAATCAAAATGAGAAAAAGATTAAAATTAATGACACTTATGAAATACCAAGATTTTAAAAATAGCCTTTCTTAAAAATTCCAAACTCCCTCATCTTTTTATCTCAAGACAACCTTCTGCAATTACTTTACTTTTTACCATAACTTAATTTTCATCCTTTTCATGAATTTTACTGATAACTTCAAACCATTTTTTCTTCAAGTGTGATCTAGGGAAACCTACATCAGATTTACCTGGAAAGCTGCTGAAATTTGAAAATTACCATACCAGTTTTATAAATCAGAATCACAGGGAGTGGAACGCAGGCATCTGCATGTTGGAAGTTCCCTCAGGGTGTTTAATAAGGAGGTTGCTCAAGGTTGAGAACCACTAGGTTTTCTGAAAGTGATCCTCACCTCATTTAAATTGCAGAATTCCAACAACACCAGGTCCAGGATTATTCAGTAAATAAAGATGAATTGTAGAAAAAAATATCACTCACAAAAATTTTCTGTTTTGTTCAACTTAAGTCCCATTTCTCCAGCACTGTACTAACCATAAAGCAAAAAGGAAATTAGAATCAATGTCTTTAGCTTCGTGGCGAAGAAGATTAAAAAAACTGATTTTAGAAGTCGGGGCTCTAAAGCTATCCCACTATCCAATAGTCCACTGTTCAAGGTACTTTCAACAATGAGAGCTGGAAGGTATTGTTGAGTAGCATAAATCACCAGAAGAATTCAGACCCTGCTGAGATCTCTGCGATTGTGACATTCTGACTCTTCCATAGTCACCAGTTGTATTTGGTGATGGTTTAAGTCAGTTTTACTGAGGTGTAATGGGCGTATGTAAAATGACACCTTTTAGATATGCAGTACTCAAGATTTGACAATGTGTCAGTCAAGAAACTGTCAAGAAACAATGTCACCACTGCCAAGATGCAAAATTATTTTCATCATCTCAGAGTTCCTTCATGAAGAGTTAGTTATCTCCCTCTAATCCCAGGGATTAGACTGCTAACTCCTGGACTGTTTGTTGCTTGTGCCTAAGCCTTCACCTTTTCCAGAAAGTCATATGATGGAATTACGTAGTATTATGCTTTTTAAGTCTAGCTCCTTCCACTTTGCATAATGCTTTTGAGATTCATCCGTGGTACTTGGCATACTGGCAGGACATTTCTTTTTATGGTTTTTATACTCCTTACTGTGAGTACAGCACACTTTGTTCAGACAGTCATCAGTTGATGGCATTTGAATTGTTTCCAAATTTTGAATATTTTCAATAGAAATGTTATAAACATTTGCATAAAGTTTTCATAAGGACATGTACTTTCATTTGTTTAATAAATACTAAAAAGTGTATGTTTAACTTTTGAAGAAATTTCCAGTTTCTAAAGTGGCTCTAGTATTTTGCATTCCAACAATGATTCAAAATTTATCACTTCACATCTTGGCTAATATTCTGTATTGTCATTTTGTTTTAAATATTGCCATTCTAATATGTAAGTAGTGGTATCTCTCGTTTTAATTTGAATTTCTCTAATATCTAAGCACTTTTTCATATACTTATTTGATACACATATCTCTTTTTTAATGAAGTGTCATTTAATGACATGTCATATCACCTACCTAATTTTTATTTGGGTTCTTTTTCTTGTTACTGAATTATGAGAGTTGTTTATATATTCTGCACACAAAATATGATATGCATTTTGCAAATATTTTCAATATATAATATATATATTTTATATATAAAATACATAAAAGCAAGTATATAACTTTTTCTTTATTCTAGCGACCTTGAAACAGAACATTTTAATTTCAACAAAACCTGTAGCCTAACCTATGATCAAAAAGACCTTCTAGTATTAGTTTTTGTATTTAGGTCTAAGATCCATTTTGAGTTAAGTTTTATAAATGTTGTAAAATATGGATCAGAATTTATATTTTTACAAATGGATGTCCATTGTTCCAGCAACATTTATTGAAAATACTGTAATTTACTCACAGAATTGTTTAGCAAATTTATCAAACATCAGTTGATTATACATGTAATGATTTCAGATTATCTATTCTAGTCCACTAATCATTATGTCCATTCTTTGTTAATACCTCAATGTCTTGATTATTTTAGCTTTATAATAAGGATTCAAATAAGTTTAGTGAAAGCTCCCCAACTTCATGGTTCTTTTGTTTTGGCTGACCAATGCTAACTTTCCATATTGAACTTGTTTGTTGTATCCTTAGAAAACCCTACTGGTATTCCAATTGTGATTGTGCTGTTTCCATAGCTCAATTTGTGATAGAATTGATATATCTAATAACATTTAATATTCTAATTAATTACTCTGGTATATCTCACCATTCACTTAAATTTTATTTGACTTACTCCTTATTTTATAGCTTTCAGCATATAAGATTTTCATATACTTTCTTAGATTTATCTTAAGTTTTTCCTTTTTGTGGCTGCTACTTTAAGTAGAATTTTTAAGAAAATTATTAATTTGCATTTATTTATAGACTGCATATAGAAATGCAATAGAAGTTATTTTTGTAAGTTTTTTATTAACTTCTAAACTCAATAAATCCAATAGTATGTTTTGTACAAATGATTCAGGATTTTCTATGTAGACAACCATATAATATAATCTGAATATAAAGAGTTTCATTTCTTCATTCGTAAACTGTTTGCTTTTTTTCTTAAATTTTTCTTACTTTGTTGTCCTGTCTAGAACTTCCAATGAAATATTGAATAAAGAGTTGTAAGAGCAACATTCTTGCCTTGCTTCCAATTTGGAAGACAGAATTCAGCCTTTCACCTGTCAAGTATGATGTTAAAGAGTTTTCAATAGATGTCATATATCACATTGGAGAATTCCCTTTAACTTCTAGTTGGCTGAGAGTTATTATTGTAAATGGATATTGATTTTACCAAATGCATGCTCTCTATTGCAATGGCTGTGGTTTCTCTTCTTTAGTCTGTTAATATGGTGAATTCCATCACTCCTAGTCTCACCAGTCCCAGAGATAACCACTATTCATATTTTCATAAGTTCCTTTGCAGTTTTTAATCTGTAAACACAAGTTATTATTAAAATAGGAAAAGACTGTTAATATGTTTCCTTTTGAACATTTTTAAGAGCTATTTCACATCATTCAACTAAATAAAAACATGTTAAATAAAAACACTTCCTAGGTATAAACCATAATAACCATGAAAATTACAATAATTGAAGAAATAATCCTTTTTTGTATCAACTCTTATTTTGAGTATTATTACATATATTAATATTTTACTCTCAGGA
Source organism: Galemys pyrenaicus (assembly GCA_019455555.1). Lineage (NCBI taxonomy): Eukaryota > Metazoa > Chordata > Mammalia > Eulipotyphla > Talpidae > Galemys > Galemys pyrenaicus. The sequence goes on along the minus strand of JAGFMF010011668.1, from coordinate 15,155,235 downwards.
CAACTCCATGAGATAAGTATTGTTATTGTTGTTATGCCCAATTTAAAGCTAAGGAAACAAACACACAAATAAGTTTATCAAATCTTAAGTTAATCTCTTAAGTTCTCATTCGCAGTTAGTGTCAAAAGTAACTTTTGATGGGTGAAAAAAAAGTAGCGCATGTCTTCATATTTAATGTGTTTATTTATTATTATTCATTTGTGTTTATGTTTCCTACTAGTCATGATGTTTGCCAATATCTAGTGTTTAGAACTGAATGAAAATTTTTTTTTATCAAATCTATTTTTTCTGAATACTCAACTTACTTTATTATTTTAAGTTTTACTTTTATTTTTTTAAGATTTATTTATTTATGCATATTAGAACTGGTGTACCAGCCAGAGGTGTGGGAGGATTCATCAGAGACCCAGTGGGGAGCAGAATAGGCAGACTGACAGAAAAACACTGCTGAGGGCAGTAGCAGGTGATATGAGAGGTCTGCTGCGCCATGTGGGTCCCCTCCCTGGTGGGGGATGAAATCGTGCTGCAGTAGCTGAGGATAGCTTCATACTGCTAAAACTTAACCCCTTACGCCACCAGAGAGGGCTTAGACAGTGAATTTAAAGTCAAATCATTTATTCACTTGCATTTTATTCCTTACATTATGATCAGAAATTGCTTCCTGAGCATTTAATGTATATATATACACACACAGATATTTATACACACAACATATACATACACATCAGGTATATGTATATACACATATCTTATTTAAGTATTTTATATAGTCATGGTTTTTAAAAACTCACATAAAATAATTTTTGTTATATGCTGTGAGTTAAGGATCTAATTGGTTTTCTCCTAACTATAACCCAATTATTCTAGATTCACAAATTCTACAATCATTTTTCCCCTAATGAATTGATGACAACTTTATCTTCTATTAAGTTATTAAATATGCTTTCTACTCTGCTTACTAATCTGCTATCACTTTAGCAACACAATACAGTGTGGAATAACCTGGCTTCAGATATGGCATTGCTACTGAAATATGACCCAGAAAAAGTTATTTGACCTTGTTTTCTCATTTACATATAGTTATTTTATATATTAAATGAAAAAAGCACTTACTTTAATGACTGGTACATAATAAGGTCTTACAAATATATTCAGCTTTCATTATTTCCTTTATTATCCAGGTCCACAATCTTAACTACTATAACTGAAAAAGACTTAATTCTACTTCCCTACTCTCCTCTCAGTAGGCCAGGCTAAAAGTCATGTGGCCCATATGACCAAGTTCTGGTAATGGCATACAACAGACTTCTAAAAATGTTCTTCATAAGAAAGGGAGTTTACAAATTTTCCTCCCTCCACTTACTCTCCTTTTTCAGAAGAAAATCTAGAGTATATAACTGGATATCCAGCAACCTTCTGGAGACAGGTGGGGAGGATGCTGAAAATGAGAATAAACTTAGGAGTGTGGAGCTGCCCTAGGCTGGCTGTTTCCTCCAACCCCCTCCCCTGGATTCCTATGTGAAAGAATAAATCTTTGCTTCTCTAATGCACCATACTAGTGTTTCTATTACTCACAGGATTCTCAATGATATGTGTGAGTCCCAAATGGAAGATAAGATGCCAATTTGCACACAAAAGTGTTTTGAGCTTAAGGGGTATTTTGCATTAACAGGTGGGAAATGACTGCTGTGCTGAGCAGAGGAGGCAGGCATGCGTGAATGAGCAGGAGCTGGGTGGGAACGATGACCCACATCACAGTGATCCGGGAGGTCAAGTGCAAGGTCAGGATACTGCAGCAGTAGGCAAAGAACACTGAGGAGAGGATCAGGCGCCCCCAGCAGGAAGTGGAGGAGAAAGATGGTTCCAGGAACAGATTGAAGCTGAAGTGGCCTCTGTGAACCTTAGGCTCCAGCTGGTTGAAGAGGATCTGGGTCATGCTCAGGTCCACCTGACCATCGTCCCCCAAAGCTGGAGGAGGCTGAGAGAGATGCTAATGAAATGAGGGAAGTTCTTTGAAGACTGCGCCTTAAAAGATGAAGAAAAATTGGAACTCCAGGTAATCCAACTCAAAGAAGTCACATAATGAAAGAGACAGATGCAAAGTATGAAGAGGTGACGAGTAAGTTGGTGATAATTAAGAGGGACTTGGAGCACACAGAGGAAGGTGCTGAGCTGGCAAGATTCCACTGCCGAAAGGTGGATGAGCAGAAGAGACTGATGGACCAGAACCAGAACTACATGAGCGCTTCTGATGAAAGAAGAAGACAAATTATGAGGCAAGATAAAGATGCTCACTGATCAGCTTGAGGAGACAGAGAGCTGTGCTGGGTCTGCTGAGAGATCAGTAGCTCCATTGGAAGAGGTCATTGATGATTTGGAAGATAAACTGAAATGCACCAAATCAAAGATGAGTACCTCTATACACAAGGGTTGCTGGGTCGCACTCTGCCTGAACCATACATAGAGCACCCCTTTCCCAGTCTGCTATTGCTCCTCCCTTTGAGGTCAGGAGCAGTAAGTGGACAGGAGAGTAAGTGGACAGGACCCCCTGTCTGAGGTCAATCTGCCTGAAGCTGATCTTTAAACTGAAGGTTTATTTTAAACTGAAAACGTTCTTTTTTTGCTTCTCCCACTCCTACCCCTGTCTTTTCTGCCCAACTGTCTCTGCCTTCCCCAGAGATTCCATTTGGGTTAAGGGCTAAGTACTTTCAGGAACAACATTTTAGGGAATGTGAACACAATGCAAAAGTGTCTTTAAAAGTACATTATGATGTGCATGTTTTATAATTAACCTCTTTTTGTTTTTGATGAAGCAACGGAAAATGTGCAAACCTGGGGGACTGTCATGGTTCGTGAGTCCTCACTTGTGCACTTAAAGTTGTAAGACATGAGTCAGACTCATAGTAGAACAATGGGGTTTATTTACAGAGGAATAATTGAGAAAAAGGAAAGTTTCGAAGCCCATAAACGGCCATCTGTCCTACCCTAGATAGTGTCTTCAGTGGCCATAGTCCCAATCAAAAGCTGCTGGTGAATGATGGTATTGTCCTTCTGATAGAGCCTGGAGCTGGTGGCACACTGCTAAGCAGGGGATCAGAACCCAGCTCATGGAAGCAGTGGAGTAACCACAGGTGGTACTGCTGAGGCAGCACTGCAGGAGCCAGCAGCAGGAGTAGTCTGGAGGTTGGGCTGACCAGCAGAGGCTAAAGCAAGAGAGACAACTCTAGAGGTAGTGCGGGCACAGGCCACAGATGCTGGTCAGCAGGAGGTGCTGGTTGTGCTGGCCACACTGGAAGCAGAAAGGCAATCAGGTTGTTCCAAGCAGAGAGGCAACTGTCTTCCCAATTAAGAGTCTCCGGCAGTGTGTCAGAATCTGCTTCCCCTGCTTCTATGGCTTTCAAGGTACAAGGTTTTCAAATCTGATTGGCATGTTTTCATCACCAGTGTGGGATTCAACACCCACACCCTTAATAGATAGGCATGTCAAAACCTACCCTGTGCCAGGTTGGCCACGAAATCTGGATTGCACTAGGTGTGGTGGTGGATGTAGGGGGCGCAGCAGAGCCAGGCACATGCTGCTGTGCCCAGCTGCTAAATGGATGCACTGCAGTAGAGCAGGATACACAGTGCACCAGGAGCCACAGGGCTCCTGCCACACGGCCATTTGTAACACATTCTGATTGTCCCATAGCTCTGAAGCAGCAGTCTAGCCCCTTTTCACGTTTTTTTTTTAATTTGTTTATGCATACAAGAGGTGGGATGTAGGCCAGAGGCACCGGGGTGAGAGGATTCACCAGACAGAGTGGGGAGCAGAACAGGCAGACTGACTGAAATACACTGCTGAGGGGAGCAGCAGGCGAGGCAGGAGAGGTCTGCTGTGTCATGTGGGTTCCCTCCCTGGTTGGGAATTGAATTCATGTACTGCAGTGGCTGGGAAAGCCCCACAGTGTGGCACTCAACCCCTTGCGCCATCAGGCAGCCCCCCCTTTTCACTTTGGAAGGCAACTTTTCAGCTTCCTACATATTGCCCCCTCTGTATTAGAGAGAAAGAAGTATGCGCCTCCCTTTCAGAGCTCCAAGCCAAACCCACAAAAAGACTCCATGGTAGGAAACCTCATTGCTATGAACAAAGTACCCACTAAAGCCAAATGTGATTCCAGGAGAATCACATTTTCAGTTTTATGGCTCCTGGGCAAATTGATTTTTGTTTTTGTTTTCTTTTTCTCCAGCAGTATCTAAACAAATTAACACAGTGAGACCTCTGACACCAACTCTTTGTTCCTTATCTTCCCCTGCTAACCCTGACAGAACGATCACGTATCTCTTATGGTGAGGTGATTTGTGTCCCTGCAACCTTGAAAGAAAAAAAAATTACGTTTTCGTCACTGATTTAGCCATATGGAGCTCATCTCAGCAACCTTTTCTGGGCTGAGGCTGCTGTCTCATTGTGTGTGGTATTTGGAGAAACCATGAATACTTTTATACAAAACTTTTTATGTTATTCTGAAACTTTGCTTTTTTGGGGTTGGGGCCAACTACGAACACATCAGGCTATGAGAACTGTCTACACTCTGGGCTGTGCCTGATTTTAGGAATCTCCTTCCCTCCCTAAGTCCCCTTTAGTGAGGTTTCTGTGAAGTCTGTTAGGTATGCACTTCCCTCCTGCGTGGTCTCTTTGAGGGTCAACTGGAAGAAAGAGAAGCCAAGTCAGTTGTTTTGATGCTTAAAATTGCCTTAAAAAAATAAAGAACTAATGCAAATAAAACTTATATCCCTTATCCTCTATCAATTCTAGTCTAGCAAAGTAATATTTGATCATTTAAGCTGTTATCAGTTAAAACAGGTTATCAATTTCCTCAAATGCTTAAAGGAAAAATGAATAGATTCTGAACTATCAGAAAACAATTCTTTTGAAATGCCTTTAATTTGCACTTCATATGATAGTGTTAAAAATAAATATATTTTTCATGATTGCTTCAAGGCTATATAGATTAACTATCAATGAAGACAGCAAAGAGTAGATAATTCAGTTTCCCAGGAGAGTTTTAGGAAATAAATTGTCTGTTTGGCATTTTGTATTGATCACTTAGCCACAACAATTAACAAACTTCCTATTTATATACTATTGAAAATTGAAGTTCAGAATTATATAATCATTCATTTTTCTTCATATTAATCATCAGTTATGAAATGCCTTCAAGTTATTTTCCAATAAAGTCAGAAGTACCAATAAAGTCATGAAGCTAATCAAATACTTAGCTTCAAGATGTGGATTACTTAAGGAATCCAAGCATTCTTGTGCCACTTCTAGATTTAAAGTCTAAATTAGCCAAAGAACTAGTCAATCATTCTTTTACTTGGAGACTGACTAGCATTTTATGACAAGGCTGAGGCTTCTACATTTAACTTTACTCACAAGTATGAATATGGAATGGGGACATAGGATATAATTTGAGATAAAGCACCCAATGCACTGTCCCTGTAAAGGATACATTTTGAAGACTGTACTCATGCCTAATATCCCTAAACCCCTAATATCCCATGTCAAAGACAATTTCCACCATGTCTATCTCATCCTCTGGTCCTAGAGAATGTCCTACTGAATAACAGCAGATGAAATAAATGATACCAACCTGCTTTAGCAAACCCTATAGAATGGAGAAACAGGAATATCCTCTTTTAATAATTTACATTAAGTGAATTCCACAGCAAAGCATTTCTTATGGGTCTTTTCTAATTAGAAAAATGTAGGGCCTCTCTGGTGGCACAAGGGATTAAACACCAGACTATGAAGTATCTGCAGCCACTGCAGCACGAGGTTGATTCCAGGCCAGGGAGGGGACCCACATGGTGCAGCAGACCTCTCCTGCCTCGCCCACTGCTCCCCTCAGCAGTGTATTTCAGTCAATCTGCCTGTTCTGTTCCCCACTCTGACTCTGATGAACCCTCTCACCCCCCACACCTCTGGCCTATTCCCCAGTTCTTGTATGCATAAATCTTAAAAAAAAAAGAAAAATCTAGATCTCCTGGTAGCGATCTTGAAAATCTCTACACTTATCTTGTTATACTTCATAGAATTTAAGAGTCTCAAATTCTAAAACCCGTTGGTAATAGATTATCAAAATTACTGTAAAAAAATCTCAAAGCAAATATAGCTGTTTGAAGAGTTTATTCATTCTCTTATTGGGCACGTATTATATATGAAGTAGCTGGAATAAAACATATCCTCTATATTTTGTCCTCACTCTGGTCTTGTGAGAGAGACTGGCAAGCGAATAGCCATCACAATCTATGGGGACACACCAGAAGTCAAGACTTACTTTGCTTAAAGCATCAAGGAAAGTTTCAGGAGAAAATAATATTTGCTATTTAATAATGAGAAAGAGTTTGTCAACTAGAGAAGGTGAACTGAAATCTCTTGATGTTCTCCAAGTGTTTCTTGAACTCCTGAGGCTTCAGTTTATCCCAAAGAAATTAATATATATTTATTAGTTTAGCTGCCATGATGAGAGTGATTTGCTAAGAGTTTCACAAGTGTTAACACATGTAATCTTGTCAGAAATAAAAAGATATATTATTACTTTTATTTTACAAATAAAGATGTAAAGTCAAAGAAATACAGAATAACATATCTAGTGATTTACTGAGTCTGGATTTTGCCCAGTTTTATTTCATTCAAAAGTACATCCAAAAGACCAATTCCTTCCTGTACCCCTAAATCTACTTCTAGATTTCTGTACTGAAAGAAAAAAAGAAGAGAGGAATTGAAATTCCAATATCAGCAGTTCAGGCTCTATATTGGAGTTTTAAGTCAGATAATTCTGGGTTTTAGTTCATTACCATGAAAATTATAAGTTTAGGCCAGTTATTTAATTTCTTTTTAAACTCAGCTTCTTCGCAAAATGTGAATACTAAAAACACCCACTTCAAGGGAGTCTATGATAATTACATCACAAAGTTCTATGCTTGACATAAATATCTACTTCATAAATATCAGCCTAAATTCTTCTTAAGCAACTGCATATATCCAGAACTATGGAAACTTGTCGAATTCCTGTCAGATTCAGATATACAGAGGTTATTTCAAAGCCCCAAGAAGAACACAGTTTCTCCTGAGGATGTTAGAATTCGGGGATCCAGTCAAATCTGGAATTTTAGTCACAAAGCAGACTAGAAACCAAACATTCCTAATGATCAAGCGTAGTAACGATGATGTGGGAATGGGAAGGAAAGTCCATCTAAGTCACAGCTTTCTGGCACACAGGTGAGGGGGGAAATCTAACTGAATTGATATTGAGAGACCATGCTTTCCATGGATACATGGATTCACTAAAAGCTGAAGCACTGCCTCAAAACCCCTAACTGGCTTTTCACTACATCCAAAAAATCAGGAAAGAGAGCCCAGGATTCTGATTGAACAGTACTGGCTATCTGGCAGATAGAAATGTTTGCACATTCAACACATGGATACAAACATCCCAGAGTTTAGGAATGTGTGCAACTGATCACACACAATCTAAAAGTTTTGCATTAGTTTTCTGAGAAAGATGTGACCTGATAATCTCAAACATAAATCTAAAACAAATGTGTTTTATCCATAACAGGAACTCTCAGAACTCACTGTGCATGAGTTCTGAAACTGTAAAGAGAAAGTGTAAGGTAAAGAAAAATCCCCACTTTGTGAATGGATAGATGACAGATGGATGGATGGATAGATAGATAGATAGATAGATAGATAGATAGATAGATAGATAGATAGATAGATAGATAGATAGGCAGGCAGACAGATAATCTCAAGCAGTGACCTTAACAATTTGCAAAACTATCACCTTACGTTATATAGATTCTTCACACATTTTCCTCAAATCTTATATCTAAATATCAGTATAATTATACTAGTGGCTTGCTTTACACAAGTACCTCATTACATTAATGATATCAGAGGAATTACAATGAGAGTACAAATATAGTAGAAAGCATTAAATAGCACACTGCCTGGTTTGCACAAGGATGAAGTCCTGCAGGTACATGTGTGTTATAATAATGTTTGTGCCTTTCAGTCAATCATTTTGAGCCTTTAGCAAGCATGACTAGAGGAAAACTTAGATCAACCAATTTAACCTCTCATTGTAGAGCTGAGAAAACTAACGGCCCAAAAGTCTTTTATTTTCTTAAGGTAACCAAATTAGTTAACAAATTCTCTAGAAATAGAATTTTCTTCTTTTACATCATCCAGCTTCTGGAAAGCATTCCTAACTCTGTAAAAATTGAATAATTGAATAAAAAGCAAACTCAAAAATCCCTAAGTATTTAATTCATACAACATAGACAACAAAATATTTTTTTTTCCTTTAAATGTTCTATTCACATTGACATTTACTTTGGGTGCTTGTTGAGTACCTACCATGTAACATACATCAAAAGTGCCTATGACATATGTTTATATAGCTTAATAACTGCCTCCAAATTATGTATGTCAGAGTGTTCATAGCAACCTGTAATCTCTCTTACCTTTTTCATTTTACTTTGTAAAATTCTAATTTACAGCCTCCAAGAAGCAATTTATATATCATCCACTTTCCCTTTTATGCTCTGAACTATTTGACTAAGCATCTTCTTCATAATTGTAGTTCATTATTTGTAAATTTATTTTTTAACAAATATTTATATTGCCACTAGACTACTAACTCATTTAGGAAGACCAAAGATTCCTTTACACCTTGCATAAAGTCCAGACAAGTAATTGGGTATGTATTACCCAGTAGCAGTGAACACACCAGCTTACTTAGCACATGATCAGTTTTTAAACATCATTTTCCAATAAAAAGAAACCAGTGTTCAAGGAAAAATGGTTGACTGCAGATGTGCTGCAGGTGAGAAAAATACCAGATGAACATGAAATATCTTGTAGTACCAGAAATAAGATGTGATCAAAGAAAGGATGAGGGCTAATGCAAAGAACAGAGCTAGCAATCTTTAAAAACTTTGATAGTTAAAGTTGAGCAATTCAAGCATACAATAAATAATGATAGCACTGGATTTTAACCCATAGACTAAGGTAAATTTCCATAAGTCCATAAATAAATTTTAGAATCAATAAATACATAAGGGAGAAGAGAGGCAGCTTTTCTTTACAATAGAATTGTAACTAGCAAGCACAGAAAGCCATTTTTAGACAAATACCACAGAAATAATTGTTGCAGACAAGATCTACTGATGAAGTTAGAGACAGATCTGCCTGTTCTGCTCCCCACTCTGTCTCTGGTGAATCCTCTCACCTCCTTCTACTCTGGTCTGTACCCCAGCTCTTGTACACATAAATAAATAAATAAATATTTTTAAAAAATAGAGCACTAGATTTTATTAGACCTTTTTTTTACATCATATGGATGTTAGCAGCAACTGTTTATTTTTAAAGTCATGATCTCCTGAAAAAATATATTTTTTGTTATTCTTCTCAATAAATTCATAAAGCTGGCTCATCCTTCTAAGATCCTATGGACCTTTAATTGGTGCTATTATACTTCTCAAAGAGGTTAGAGAAAATACACATCATATATCTTTAACTGACAATAACCCAACTTTTTTTAACATAAAAATGTTTTTAATTTACATACATATGTTTGACATCAATTGTAATCCCCATGTATTCCCCATCACCATCTCACCAATGCACCATCACCTCAGTCCCCCATGCTCCTGTCTGCCCTCCACCCTTTCCCTCTTCCCTCCCCACCAAGGGTCTCCAGTTTGTCCTTGTCTTTTCATTTTTGGTTTTTGTGTCTTTGTTGTTGAATAACCCAACTTTTTAGCATTATCAGTTAAGAGTGATGAATGTTCTAAGTCCATTGGCTGCTTTTTATGAGTGGCTTTGTTTTCTTTACCTTGCTTTCATTTCTTCTTTGTCTTCTTTTTTTTTTTTTTTTTTTTTTTTTTTGGTCTTCTTTGTCACCTTTTTAAATGAAAATGGGTGTTGGTAATGTTGCCAGTTGACAACTCATTTCTAGCATGCAATCGAGCTCCTAAGCAGCCTTGTGTTTTGTTTTCTATTAGTGGTTGGTTGCCCCCTTTAACCTTATCAAAGCAGTTAAATTACTCCAAACTGCCAACCAGAGCCATGTCAGCATCTTAAAGACAGTCACTGCTGACTTGGCTCAGTAAAGCTATATTGATCTTTCACCTCTTGGGGCATTCAAAGCAGCCAGCCCATGCACCACCCCTGGAGCTGGATTTAAAGTTTAATTCTTTCTTCTTCATTGTAGAGAAGTAAGCTATGCTGTTCCAAAGCAAAATTTAAACATACTTGTATTTTCATATGTAAGCCTTCAGCTTCTCTCTGGGCTGTGTAGACAGCACAGGGAGTGAAGTTTGAGAAAGAGATTGAGTGAGATGGAAGTAAATCCAATATATTGTAAGTCTGATGGCTTAAACTAGAATCAGACCAAGTACACTGCTGCTAATTAGGAAGTGCTATTTTGCTAGTAAAACTGCTTTGTTATCAAGCTTTCAGTCCTTTTTCCAACGTTCTCCATTTCCAAGTTTCCCCCACTTGAGATATTCACTGCTCCATACTCCATCAACCACAATTAAAGACCTATAAAGATAAGCTCCGAGAAAGGATTCTTCAAAGATAGTTTCCTCAAGCAGTTTCCTTAAAGTCATGACCAGAAATTTGTACTAGTTTCTAGAATGCCTGCATTAGAGGGAAATAGTTTTCAATTTCAGTAAGTAATCACACTTCAAAGTAATTAGAGATATTCTCACATGTAGCATATCCTTGAGTTATTTTTTGAACCACTGTCATGGTGCTATTTATAGAAGATATTGTGTGCTATAGAGTTTTGCTTTAAACTATTTGTTTGGGGTTAGTAATATTTCTGCATACAAATCTACTTTTGAACTTCTACATTAAATAATTTGTAAAGTAACATCTCATGTAATCATCAGCCTTTTTGCTAAAATCTAAACTTCCTTGAACTCATTAATCATTTACTGAGCATCTTCTATGAGTTAGGCATTAGACTTCCTTTCGGAATTATAAAGATGAAGAGCTCACAGACTCATCAGGGCAATGATCAAAAAAACAATGCCACTTGCTAATTGCTCTGTTGGCCATGCGGATGATGTGTTATCCATGGATAAGGTACCAAAAATCCTCACACCACTGAAACAAACAACTCCCACCTCCTCTGCTGAGTATGGAAGCAATTGTACAAGACTTCAAATTTGATGAAATAAATGACAGAGTAACTTATCTAAGAATAAAGTCTTCTTGCTTGACTTAGTATTCCCACACAGAGAATATGATATCCAAGAGTGTAGAAGGAAGACAGAAGGATCTCAGAGGTATTAATATAGCCATCAAATCGGTTATGATTTAATCATACCCTAAGACCTAGTTTTCTAGCAACATACCACATCTTTCCCCTAAAAATACCCATAATTTTCTGATTTTATCATTCTTTGAGTAATATTAATATTTTGCTTTCTTTTCCTTGTTCTCTCAATCTCTGTCTGTCTCTCTCTCACACACACATATATAATTTTTACTCTTTAGTTACCTAATAACTTTATATAGAGAGCACCACAGTTACTAATTACTTTTAGCCTTCCTTCTCTTTTTTAAATTAATTTCATAGATCTATTACAGTTAATGACCTTCAAAATTGTGATGCTAAACCACTGCTTTAATGCTCAAAGGTCAAGAGCATACAGGAATATTATACAAGAATGTGACCAAAGTGACCTTCAGCTGTCTTATTTATTCATTTTTACCACTGAAGACTGCAGTATTTCATAAATGCCCCCTAAAAATCCAGACAATTTGCTTTACAAAGGGATTATCCACTAAAAAAGTCAAAGATACTACACACTCTCTCTACGGGTGTACACAATTGCTAACTGATATAATTTTTTTATTTTTTAAATTCTTTTTTTTAAGATTTATTTATTTATGCATATAAGAGCTGGAATACAGGCCAGAGGCACAGGAGGTGAGGGGATTCAACAGTGACAGAGTAGGGAGCAGAATAGGCAGGTGGACTGAAATACACTGCTGAGGGGAGCAGCAGGGAAGGCAGGAGAGGTCTGCTGCGCAATGTGGGTCTCCTCCCTGACAGGATGCATCCTAGTACAGAGTTAAACCTGCTGTACCACCAGGGAGGCCCCAACTGATAAAGAATTTAACTACTTCTTTACTTCCAGTGATATTTTCCTCCAGAAACCTTTGTCTGATTTAATTTTCATTTCACAACCAAACTGTAATAACTGTGTTCTCTCAGCAACTAGTCACAAACATAGCTTGTTAACACTGAAACACTAGGCTGTGCTTTTTCACATTCTAGAATTTTCCAGAATATTCCATGTGCCCTTCTTTCCCATGTAGAACTTTTAAAACTCTTCTAGCCAAATGTAGCTTTGTTACGTGAAATTTATATGAATTTTTCATGAACACCTGTTCAACTTTATTTAAGCTGAGGTTGGTCACTTGGTAAATATTACTGACACATTTCAAAGAATTCAAACATCACTTCCCTGAAGGCGTCAAAACAATTTCAGGATAACCACTTTCGTGGTGTGTCCTCGAACAGGAAACCCAAGGGACCCTATTTTTTTTTAAAGATTTTATTTGTTATTTATTGTTGCATAGAAGAATTGCAGGCCAGAGGTGCAGGGGACATAGGGGAGAGTGAGAAGATTCATCAGAGACAGTGTGGGGAGCAAAACAGGTAGATGTACTGAACAGAGTACTGAAATACTCTGCTAAGGGGAGCATCAGGGAGAAATAGAAGATGTCAGCTATGCCATGGGGGTTAGCTCCCTGGCCAGGATCGGACTCAGGCCATCACAGAGGCTTCATGGAGGTAGCACTAACACTGAGACTTAACTCCGAGGTCATCAGGGAGGCCCAAGGACCCTATTTTTTATGTAAAACTTGAAGGAGTGATTTAGTTTCATATTTAATGCTGCCCAAGGTGAAACCTTTGGTTCAGTGAGGTTAAGTGAAGGCCCAGAGAGCAACTGGCTCTGAATGCTTGTGATTTGGAAATTGAGTGAGGAAGAATATCTGTTTCTAATACTTAATACCTTAAATACCAATAGTGTGACTCAGGAAATCCTAAGGACCAAGACTAATGAAAAACAGAAAATCAAGGTGTCTACGGCAGTTGTCAGTCTAGAAATAATGACATTCTGAGCAGCAAAAGTAAAAGAGGAATGATTTTTGTCAGGTGTGGAGAAGGATGACTATTTGAGGCTTGGCAAATGCTTGACATGGCAGTGGAGATGAATAAATCAGCAATAATGCTGAGATTCTGCTTCAAGGTTCTGAACATGTCTAAGATTAAACTCATTACCTCTTCACAAATGCAGCTCCACTTTCTGACTCCTGCTATCCTCATCATCTTAGTTATAGTGAGCCATTTCCTCAAAGGGGCCTTTTACTGCAGCCTCTTACCTGATCATTCTGCTTTCAGTCTTCCCACATCTTCACATATTGGTATAATCCATAAATCGGTAATAGAATGCATTTCAGCAGCTCTGCTCCTATCACTATGGAGCTGGAAGTTTAAGTTGTGTGCCTCATCATTATCTTCTGCCAATGAACTGGGAAGTTTGGGATTAGCTAGTGAAAAAAAAAAAATCAACAAGGAGACAAGCTTATATTTAATTGGTAATAATTAGTATCATACAAAATAATTTTCATGGTATTTTTACAACTCCAAAGACGTAGTAATTTCTTTCCAATGGGAGAAATGTGACTAAGAGATTTAATTCTCTGGCTGAAAATCACAGAGCTATTAAATGTTAGTCACTTTCAGCAGAGTACAATGTAGAAACTTGCAATTACTAAGTTCTTTCTTTTCATCCAAACTCTAATTTCCCGCATAAGAAACAATGGGCTCTGATGTCTAAATATGCCAGGATTTATGAGATTAATAACCAGAGATTATATGGATTTCTTTCCAAAAATTTTCCAGTACACTCTGAACTTAACTCACGGTTTCTAATCCTTACCTTTTATATGCCAAAACCGTTTCTAGAGCACATTTTTAAAAAGTTGTTTTCTTTCTTTTTTAAAAAATTCTTCTCTATCAGCAAGAATCAGTAGAAATTCCAATATATACATTCATGTGATGTCCAAAGTTGCTGGCATCATGCCATGGACAACCCAGTTGCTTACCTCTCACTTCTGCCTACAGATCTCAAGTTATTGTTCTGGGAAATAGTTTTGGCCCTAAAAGGAAGCAGTACAAACTCCCAGAGGAGAATCTGACTTAATATCTGATTCTTCCTCTAAAATCACACAGTGAAGTAATAACCTGGTTTTTATTGCTGAGACCTTGAGCTTGAGTTTCTCTTACCTGCCTCCTTTCCTGCAGATATACCCACAAATACAGCCACTTACAGAATCTAGGGCCTTGACTCAGAGACCAGTTGTGCCACAACAAAACTCTCACTGGACGTCATGTCACAGGACATATATTTAAATCCTAGCCCTTCTTCAAACTTCCAGCATAATCTTTTGCTAATGTTTATTGAGGCTTACTGTATCAGACTGCTCTTAGCACTTCGTATACATTAACTCACTTATTTTTAATAGTACCAATATGAACTGAGTATTATTATTATTATCTTCATTATATGTCTACAGAGCCTGAGGCACTGGCCAGTTAGTTTATTTGCTCAAATTGGTTAGTAGCAGAGTTAAGACAAGTCATTAATCTTGTTTGAACTTGTTTCTTTATTAATCAAATGGGATAGTAATATAACATGATCCTAATAAAGTTGTGCCTGAATAAATGTATAAAGCAACTTATTAGGCTGTAAATGGTCCTACAGGTCCTTAGATCATTGTTACTGGCTGATGCTTTGATATTACACTTGCCAGATCTTGACTAATCATCCTGGCTCCAAGCCAGAACTTTCTCAGACTTTTAGTTACTTTCATCCTGGACATCCATTTCCACCTGTAGCCTGCAGGTACAGATACAAGTTATTGTTCTGGGAAATAGTTTTGACCCTAAAAGGAAGCAGTACGAACTCCCAGAGGAGAAGCTGACTTAATATCCAATCCTTTCTCTAAAGTCATACAGAGAAGTAATAACCCCAACAGGGTCTCCATTATGTAAATCGAATAAACAAATCCTTCCCCTTTATTTAATGAGTTAATATGGCTATGCTGAGCGTATACATTCTTTATATGAGGACTGTGCACATGTATCCAAACAATAGTTCTATTATATAGACAATACTGAAAGATAATATGCAATATCTAACAGCCAATAAATATGAGAATTCATATAAAAAATGGCTCAGAGGATGCCAATGAAAGCAGAAACAAGAAGTTATAATCAAAGGCAGGTCAGGTCTGGCCAGCGGTGTCATTTGACCTTGTATTTGAGTCCCTTATGTGCTATAATGTCATGCTTTCTTCACACTGAAAGGAGCCAGGGTTCCATAAATCAATCCATAAATCAATCTATGAATCTGTGAGGGTCTTATATGCTTTAGTGTCTTAACTATATGTTGGAAATGTGCCCTTCTAATTCAGCTTTATTTTAAATTTTTACTAAACACATTACTTGTTTGTGAACTGCTTTTGTTGATGGATCAGCATTTATTAAGATCTTAAGCCAATATATTTTTAATTTTTATTTTTATATTTTTTACATTATTTTTCATTTTTGTAGAGTGTATATTTCTCGTCCCCGTGAAATTCCTACCACCAATTCCCCCGTGCACCATCACCCTAGTCCCTTGTGCTCTTCCCACCCATTTTGTGCCTTTTCCCTCCTCCTCTCTTCGAGAATGTCTCAGATTTATAGCTGTCTGTTGATTTTGATTTTTAATTAATTATAATTGATTTTTTTCCTTAGTCCCTTGTTTATTTTTTCTTACAGGGTTTGCTTTTTTTTCTAGGTGTAGTCCCCATAGAATTTCCACCTCCAATTCACTGGTGCACTATTACCTTGTAAACTATGCTTTCCAGCTTTGACTTTAAAGTGTGGCTCTTCAGAACCAACAGACTTTGAAGGGAAGTTTGGAATCCTTTCTTTGTGGTGTTAAAGGAGGAGGAAGTACATTATCATTACAGCAAGGCATCTACAGCATTGCAATCCTCACTCAGAAGCTATCCCTTAAAGTGCTACTGGAGTATCTGGAGCAGCCATATTAGCAACAGGCACAATGGGTCTGGTTGGCTCTGCTCTGGGACACAGCAACCCTTCATGGGCTGAAACTCAAGGGTTGAAGACTTTTTTTTTTTAAAGATTTATTTATTTATGCATACAAGCACTGGGGTACAGGCCAGAGGTGTGGGGGTGTGTGTAAGAGGATTCAACACAGAGAGCAGGGAGCAGAACAGGCAGATGGACTGAAACACACTGCTGAGGGGAGCAGAGTGTGAGGCAGGAGAGGTCTGCCACGCCATGTGGGTCCCCTCCCTGGCCGGCAGCAGGGATTGAACTCCTGCTGCAGTGGCTGTGGTTTGCTTCATAGTGTGTTGTTTAACCCACTGCACCACCAGGGAAGCCCAAGGGTTGAAGACTTTTAAAAGCCATCTTAACATTTCTTTCCAAGTTTTCCTGTCTGCATGTTTTCACTGTTAAATTTAAGCAATTGCATACTTAAAGAAGTAGATCCAAAAGGATTGATTTATGCAAGATTACACAAGTATTAGCAGCATAATTGCAACTAGAATCCAACTCTTCTAATTTTGAGTTTATAGTATATGCATATCAACATTAATGAAAATATTAAACATTAATGGAAATATACACTGATTACTTTCTGTGTTTACATTTATCAGACTGACTCTTGATTCACTGGTCATGTTGCTAGGGGAGATGTCCTAAACAAACTCCACAAACACAGGTTTTCTGGACTCTACCTGCACCCCACATTGAATAAATCCAAGACTGGAGAGATCCAAGGTAGCAAGGTCTGCAAACCCCATACTGTCATCACCACTGAAGGCAGGCTTGCTGGGAACTGAGGGTAGAATTAAGAAGCCAGGCTTGATATATAACATGTGGGCCTTGGGGGGTCTCTTGGTTTTATACCAGCTTTCAGCATACTATTGGGGTTTCAGCTCAGTGGAACTGGTAGGACACATTCACCAATTTATCTCTCTCTTTATCCCTTAGATATTCATTTTTTCATTTCCCCTTTTTGTGAATAAATACTTCATTAGCATCTTGCATGTGCCTGCAGTTGACTCACTATAAGACCCTTTTAAGCATACAGGTGAGGACCCAGACCAGGCCAACCCATTTCACAGTGGGACTGCCCTGTAAAAAACAGAACCCTACACTGTTTTTATTTTATTTTTTAAAAAGATTTTATTTATTTATGTATAGAAGAGCTGGGGTACAGGCCAGAGGCATGGGGTTGAGGGGGGGGATGAGCGGATTCACCAGAGACAGAGTGGGGAGCAGAACAGGCAGACTGATTGAAATACACTGCTGAGAGGAGCAGCGGGCAAGGAGGGAGAGGTCTGCTGTACCATGTGTGTCCCCTCCCTGGCCAGGGATCGAACTCGTGCTGCAGTAGCTGTGGAAACCCCACAGTGTGGTCCTCAACCCCTTGCACCACCAGGGAGGCCCCTACACTGTTTTTAAACCTAGATTAATTCATGGAAATTTCAGATACACATACATGCAAGTTATTGACAGGTTAAAATCCATGTGGATTGAACCTGCAAGTTTTAGGTATAAATGTTAATTTCTATGGATTTGGATGAGGGTATAATTTTTGAATAGGATCAGGAGTTATGATCAGTTGCCTTCTATTTACTTATTTGTGAATCTTAAGGATTTAAAAAGGAAGGAAGAAGGGAGGGAGGAAAGGAAGAAATAGACATTATAATAGAGGAATTGAAGTGAATATACTCATAACCATGGGGAAGAGTAAGCATCACTCTTAAAATTTATTCAATTATCATTACCTGATCACTCTCTCTACTCTTTAGTGGACAAGTATGAGACGTGAAGGGAGACACACACACTCACACTTACATGAACTCTTAATCACTTGAAGCGGATTTATTCCTCTTATGAGCCTTCACATTTCTTTTTTTAAAGATTGGTTTATTTATGTATACAAGAACTGGGGTACAGGCCAGAGGTGCTGGGTATGTGTGTATAAGAGGATTCACCAGATACAGAGTGGGGAGCAGAATAGGCAGATCTACTGAAATACACTGCGGAGGGGAGCAGCAGGCGAGCCATGTGGCCTGCCAGGGATTGAACTCATGCTGCAGCAGCTGCTGATAGCTTCATAGTGCTGAGACTTAACCCCATGTGCCACCAGGGAGGCCCTGAGCCTTCCACATGTCTTTCAGGTCTCTCTAGTCATCAAACAAACCCAGCCAGCAACCCTCTATATGGGTATGAGCATCCATCCATGGACTTCTTTTCTATTATATTTGTAGTGTATGTGTTCGTGTGTTTATGCATATGATTATATACAACAACAGGACAGGTGAATTAGCCACAAATTTTCTGTAAGTAAATAAATATGAAATGCATTTGCCATATTTGCAGGGCATCAATATCTCAGGCCAACTGGTAAGTTAACTTTAATCTCATGGAAAAATATCAACTGTATTATTTTATTTTTATATGGACAACATTTAAAAGTTTTTCCTGGTAACATTTGCCAAATGGTGTTCTTTTGTAATGCAAACAGGTGCCTGTCTAGGTAATTAAATAATTACCATGCAAACCAGGATATCTTTTATTTAAGATGGGTGAAACTAAATAATTACATGGCACAGCAACAGAAATCACCTCTTTCTCTGCAAAGAGGACACTGTGTAGTCACTCAAGCTAGTGACTATGGTGTTAGAAAAGTTCATGCACCAACCTGAACTCTAATATAAACCAGGAGAAATGCACAGAGGTGGTTTTAATGACAATACTTCGTTGTTTTATTTCCTATTTTTATATTTTTATTGTTCCTGTTACCATTTCATAAATATATGCCAGGATGTCTCACTGATGATGTTCTACTTTTTCCTTCCATATCTAAGTAAACTTCCCATTTCCAATGAAATAAATGCATAAATCTGATAATTTTCATAACTGGTTGACTTTCTAACCCTTGAAGAAAATGTGCAGCTTTGGCCCACAGTTGTCAAGTTGGTCAAAGGAAGAAATCACTAAACTAGATCTATTCAAGATTTTGAGAGGTTATCTACAATGATCTCTGTGAATGTTTCAATGGCCAGTATCAGATAATTATTCCATGTCTAATTTAAGTTTAAATATTTTCAACTTTATAGCATATAATCCAGAATATGAAATATATGGTAAATATCTAAAGTTGTGGAGGTATGAAAGCATCTTACTATCTTTATAAGCATTTAAAATAGAGAAACCAGACTTTGCCTGACAATTACAGGCTTTGTAAATTGTCATGGTAACGATTAGTGTATTACTCTACATATAAGGTATTAATAAGGATTTGGGGACATATGCAATGATAGAGTATACAATTTTAATCAGTGAAATGGATGTTAAATTTACTATTGAAAATAAAGACAAATTTACTTTTTATATGTCATAAGAATGTTTGCTCCATTTGCTTTCATTAGAATTATTTTGTTCTCATAAAGTATAAGCTATTATGTATCTATATTTGCATGGTACAGTAAGCAAATATAGTTTCTGCCTTCAAAAGCAATCATGAGGTTATAATATTTTCTCTCTAAATTATGTCAATAGAGTTAACCTAGTTTAAGATTGCAATTTGATAATGGTTAAAATGGATTTGTTATCCTTGGATGAATATATCGTTTTCCACAATGCCATTAAGTCTCCCTTAACACTTGTTGACTATGGACAGGTTTACTAAATCAATTTCCATTATTATGAAAAAATTTATCAATTATATTCATTTATTTATTCAGCAAATGTTTACTAAGAATATACAAGTTCTATGAGCTAAGAATTCATCTAGAGATAGGGTTCCTATTTTTTCTCACTAACATCTTATTGGGGGAGAGAAACTATATGTAAATGCAAACATTGGATTCAACATAGTTCCAAAGAGTAGTAAGTTCTAAGAAGAAAAATAAAACATGACTACAGAATTTGATCTTGGTGGAGAAGGGTCCTTTTATATGCATTTGTTGTGTTTTCAACAGTTCCTTGGTAAGACATGGAAAGGTTCAGAAAATGTTAGAAAAGAAGGATAAAGCTAGAATAATAGCGCTGAGAAAGAAGTGTTGTGTATTTGAGGACTGTAAAGCATTGAGAATGAAGAACAGGATAGAAAAGAGTTTAAAAAAATAGAGAAAGACCCGTTTATGAATGATTCTTAGATCACAGAAGTAATAATAGGACCATGGTAATTAAAATAATGCCACCCATTCACCAAGATATCACTGTCCTAATTCCCAAAGCTTATAAATTTTACCTTAAATGGAAAAATGGAACTATGTATATATGGTTAATTAAGAATTTTGAGATTGGGGGATTATCCTGGGTGTACCCAACCTAATCATGAGGTCATAAAACCAAAATGCTTTTCTCAACAATAGCAGTGAAAGAGATATGATGACACAGCTGGATGAAAATTATGCCATATTGCTGATGTTGAATATGGAGGAATGGGGTTATAAGTCAAGGAATGAAGATGACCTCTAGAAGCTAGAAAAGACATAGATATGGATTTTTTCCTCCAAGAGACTTTCTAGGTTCTGCTGTAGCTAGATTGTACCCTAGTGAAATCTTTGTCAGTTTTTGACACACAGAAATGTAAGACAATTTGTGTTGTTTTTTGGCATTAAGTTTGTGGTAACTATTATAGGAGCAAAATAAAGCACAAGGATTTTGAATGGAGGAGCATATGAGATATATATATATCCCATAATTTAAGTGATCTCTCTAGTCACTATATGCAGGATATATTGGCAGAGGGACAAGATGTCCACTGCAGGATGAGTTCGATCCCTGCTGCCAGCTGGGGAGGTGACCCACATGGTGCAGGTAGACCTCTCTTGCCTGGCCCACTGCACCCCTCAGCAGTGTGTTTCAGTCCATCTGCCTGTTCTGCCCCCTGCTCTGTCTGGTGGGTTCTCTCACCTCCCTGCACCTCTGGCCTGTACCCCAGTGCTTGTATGCATAAGTAAATCTTTTAAAAAAAATAAAATGAATGGAAATTAAATAAAATTAAACATTCAACTTCTTAAGCACACTAGTCACATTTCAAGATCTCAATAATCACATATGGTTAGTAGATAGCATATTGGACAGCAATTCTATTATCACAGAAATTAGATCACCACAGAAAATTTTGCTAGAGAAGGCAAATGATAGGGAAGGAATAGGCAAGAAGAAGAAGTAAAGCTATTATTATTTGCAAATGACATAATAATATAAACAGAGATCCCTAAAGACTTTACAAAACAGCTAGCTGAAACAATAAATCAGTTAACTATAGGGGCAAGTTACCCCCATGTAATAAAAATAATGTACCAAAATTAGTTGCCTTCCTATATGCAAATAACTAGAAGAGGAAGAAATTAAGAAAATAGTGTCATTTATAATTGCATCAAAAATAATTAAATGCTGAAGAGTAAAGGTAAGAAAGCATACAAAGAATCCATAAAAAGAAAACTCTAAGACATTGCTAAAAGAAATAGGAGACACAAAGATAGTCCCTGCTCACAGATTGAAAGAATTCAAATTGTCAAAATGGTCATGCCTCCAAAGTAATATATAGATTCAGTGTAATCCCTATCAAAATTACAGTGTCACTCTTCAAAGAAATAAAAAAAACAGAACTAAAACTCATATGCAAGCACAAAAACCTCAAACAGCCAAAGCAATTCTGATGAAAAAGAGAAAGAATAGTTGTATCACATGCCCAGGTTTCAAATTATATTACAAAGCAATAATAATTAAAACAGTATGACATTAGACCAAAAAAAGACACAGAAACCAACAGAATAGAATTGAGATCCCAGAAATAAACACACACATATGGACCATTATTATGACACAGGAACAAAGATTAAACACTGGAGCAAGGGAATCCTCTTCAATAAATGGTTCTGTCTAAACTGGAAAGTCACAAGCAAAAGAGTGAAACTACACTACTATCTCACATCATACACATAAGTCAACTAACAAGGGTGAAAGGACTTGTTATAATATCTCTAACTATGAAATACACAGAAGAAAATGTAGATAAAACACTCCACAACATATTTCAGTGATGTCTTTGTGGGTTCATCTCCTATATGAGGAAAACAAATGATATATATAATATATATATATATATACATATATAATATATGTATATATAAACCTTTGGCACTATATCAAAATAAAAACTTCTTTAAATGAAAGAAACCATTACTAAAACAAAAATACATTGTAATGAATAAGAGAAAATTTTTGCATACCATACAACTGACAAGTGGCTGATATAAAAAATCAGAATGATCTCATACAATTCAACAAAAAGAAAATAAACCACTCAATTAGGAAGTGGGCATAAGAGCTAAAAAAACCTTTTTGTAAAGAAGATATACAGATGGCTCACAGGCACATGAAAAAATTGTTCATCGTCACTTATCATCAAAGAAATGCAAATCATAACCACAATGAGATCCCACTGGAAATCTGGTGAATGGCCATTTCTATTTTATTTTTTATTGTTTACTTTTAGCTGTTTTCTTTATTTTTTATTTTTTAAAATTTAATTAATTATATTTGACATCGTTTGTATTCCTCAGGGAGTACCCACCACAATTCTACCCGTGCACCATCACCTCAGTCCCTTGTGCTCTTTCTGCCCTCATCCCCGTCTTTGCCCTTCCCTCCTTCCCCTCCTCCACCCATGGTACCTTTGGGTTATCTTGAATTTTGGTCTTGTTGAGGTTTTTGTTTGCTTTTGCTTATAATTGCCCAATTCCATGAACTTATTTTTCTTTGTTGTTATTGTCGTTGCTCTTTCATATTCCCCCTAATAGTGAAGCCATCTGATATTTTTCTCTTGCCTTCTGACTTGTTTCACTGAGTATAATTCCTTCTTACTATATCCATGTTACTATAAATGTCCCTAGTTTCTCAGTTTTGATTGCTGAATAATATTCCATTGTGTTTATGTACCACATCTTCTTGATCCAGTCATCTACTTTTAGGCATTTGGGTTGTTTCCAGGTCTTACCAATTACAAATAGTGCTGCAATGAACACAGGAGTACAGGTGCTCTTTTGGATTGGTGTTTTTGTGTCCTTTGGGTAGATTCCTAGGAGTGAGATTGCTGGACCATATGGTAGTTCCATTTCTAGTAGACTGAGGAACCTCCATACGGCCTTCCATAATGGTTGGATTAGCTTGCATTCCCACCAGCAGTGTACCAGGGTTCCTTTTTCTCCACATCCTCGCCAGCATTTGTTGTTGTTGGTTTTGTTGATGTGTGCCATTCTTACCAGTGTAAGGTGGTACCCTCATTGTGGTCTTGATTTGCATTTCCCTGATTATGAGGGATGTTGAGCATTTTCTCATGTGTCTATTGGCCATGTGTATGTTCTCGTTGGAGAAGTGTCTTTTAAGTTCTTCTGCCCATTTTTTGATTGGGTTTTTTACTTTATTTTTCTTGAGTCTTATGAGTTCTTTGTATATCTTTGTGATCTTTCTTTGTGATCTATTTCTTTGTATATCTTTGTGTCTGTTGTGTGGAGCGCAAAGTTTTTTTCCCATTCAGTGGGGTTTCTTTTTGTTGTTTAATGTTTCCTTTGCTGTACAGAAGCTTTTTATCTTGATGTAGTCCCACCTGTTTATCTTCTCTCTCATTTTTATTGCTTTGGGGACCGCCACCTCGAAGGCGCTGTTGAGATATATGTCTTGCAGCGTTTTACCTATGTTTTGCTCTATATATTTTATAGTTTCGGGTCTTACATTTAGGTCTTTTATCCATTTTGAGTTGATTTTCATACATGGTGTGAGATAGTGGTCCAATTTCATTTTTTTACATGTGGTGGACCAGTTTTGCCAGCACCATTTATTCAATAAGCTATCTTTGTCCCATTGCAGATTCATTGCTTCTTTGTTGAAGATCAGTTGTCCATAGTTGTGTGGCTTTACTTCTGTGCTTTCTGTATGGTTCCATTGGTCTTTAAAAACAGACACAGAGACCAATGGTACTGAATGGCCATTTTTTAAAGAGCTGAATCAGCAAATACTAGAGAGGATGTGGAGAAACAGAAATCATAGTTAGCTGTTCGTGAGAATGCACACTGGTCGGCCCATATGAGAAAGAGTATGGAGGTTTTTCAAAATATCCAAAACATATCTACCATATGACCCAACAATTCCAATCCTATATTTACCCAAAGAAGACAAAAATTCGAAGGGGAACATGCATCCACATGTTCAAAGCATCACTATTAGCATCACTATTTATTGTAGTCAAGTTATGGAAACAAAATAAATGCTCAAATACAGACGAATGGGTCAGATAAATACGGTATATATACTCAATGGAATACTACTCAGCTATCAAAAAAAACTCTTATCATTTGCTGCAACATGGATAGAACTGAAAGGGATTATGCTAATTGAATTAAGTCAGAAGCAAAAAGACAAATACCTGATGTTGTCACTTACATGTGGAATACAGAGAACCAAACCAAAGGTGTGATAATGCCAAACTAACAGTAAACCCTTATAATCTGACTATAGAACTGAGGTTACCAGAGACAGAGAGGAAAAGGAGTAGTGAGAACAAAGTGGGGAGGGAGCATACTGGTCCACATGGATGCTTTAGTGCTGAAAGTGTTATATTAACACCTGAAAGTAAGATCCTATACCTCTAAAACATACACAACAATGTAAACCAATGTTACTTCAAATTAAAAAAAAAAAAAGACAACATTTATTGTTTAGCAACCCTTTTGCTGCAAAGAGCACAATGAATATAAGACATTTTTCCCTCAGGAATTTTGCATCTGACTTTATATAGAAGATTCAATTATATAAATGATGATCTTCAACTTAACCCAGAGGATTACTCTCAATTTCAATCTTATGGAAAATAAATTTAAGACAAAAGAATGAATATTCAATTTGGCATCATCACCTCTAAGGGAAGTTCCCATCAATATCAGAGCAGAGAGAATATAGTCATGTCTTTTAATTAAGTATTGTTATTTTTTTTGTTCAAAACTGAAGTGTGAGGGAGTATATTATCGATGGATAAGAAACTAAGGGTCAAACCTTACATGTCGTAAGCTAATAAATAACACACACATATAGTCCACTTTGATTCAGTTATAAGATAAGAATTTTCTTTGTTCCTGTTCACTCCTAGAACAAGGCAACTAGAGGTAGGGAGAACTTTGTATCATCCCCAGTCATTAGTAACCTGTAATTTCTCTGAAGCCCTTTTTATCAAGTACTATACTTCATTATGAAATACAAGTTATTGTGGCAACAGCATTAAAGGAGATTGGGAAACTTTCATATTTGGTATGGGATAGATGCCATAAATTAAAGTTTATAAATAAGTTATACTGATAACCATAATTATTCTGGAACCATGGCAAGGAAGAGAAGATTCTAGTACCAATAACTGTTACCATTTCTCAGTTATTTCTTTTGGAGAATATATATTTTACATAAATACCCAATGACCTAAGATTGGAAGAGTTATGCTTATTCTAGGCAGTTTCATGATAAGTTCTTTTCCACAAAGCATTTTCAAGGTAAACATTTTCACCACAGAACTAATTATGACAATTTTGCTGTGAAAGGTAAAATAATTGATTACAGTTCATTTTCAAGTTTAGTTTCAACAGACACAGTATTCCCATTTTTATATTATATAGTAGCCTATCAGTGATGAGTAGAAGTGACAATCTTAAAATAGTGGATAATAACAACTACGTATATTGACTTGATAGAAAATATGGCAATAAAACTTACTGAAAGTGTGAAACAAGAGAGTGTAAAGACAGATTGCATACTATACTAGAAAATGATAACATATAAATTTGAAAATCCTTCTGTGAGCACAGCTATCCCTCCCATCTGTCAAAACCAAAAGTTTACCAAGCTATGGCAAATAGAAAAGAGGCAACTAGTAAGTCACAAGTCTTTGACAGCACTGATTATCAATTTCTTACCGAATTTTGATACAGCAACTTGTTTTATAATGTCGTCTTTACCAAATTCATCACAAAATATTAGAAGTTGGAGGTAAAAGAAGAATCAAGCTCTACCCATCCCCCCCAAAAAAAGAAATGGTTCCCTGATTCCTGATGAGTGTAAGTTTTTAAATACTAGGATATATATTTCTAACTGAGCTTTATAAAGTGTCATGAAATCCTTTTATACTGCTGTTTGTGCATGGCCTATTTTGTGTCTGTTATAGATGGTCCAAGTTCTATGGGAATTGTGGGTGCAACTCTCTGACTCCAAGACCCTCAACCTCTTTCTCCTCTAATGTAGCGTGTTTCAAAATTTAAACAAAAAACTTCCTCTTTGAGCAAATGATCACCTGTCAGCTTGATAAACCATCATTTATACAACTGACTACAAGAAATTTTAAATCAAGCTGACAAACCAGTCAAACATTTCTTTTACATTTTATGGCAAAATTGCCTTAAGGTCAATAAGTTATTGACCAAAACCCTGTAGCAAAGAACTTTGGGAGAATCTTCTAAACTCAAGCTATGGTCTAGTTCAGATTAGACAAAACAGTTCTATAATATTTAAGATAATTCTCTACCTTCACATTTGGTCATTCTTTTCCCTATATTATATTGTTAATTCTAATTTTGTCATCAGCGGAAGAAAGAACTTGGAAAGATCATACAAATTATCACCTGTTTCACATCCTACTAATTAAAACTTGTAAATGCTCAAAATACGTTCTGTGTATTTTGAGTTTGGTTTTTCACTGTATGTGGTCTCTGTGTGGAAAAAGAAGCTGTGAAACATATAGAAGACAACATCTATTACTCAGACATACATGTGGGAATTTTCGGCAGTGCCCACTTCTCTAGACAGCTTCAGCCTCCTTAAGAGACCATCCCGATCACCTTGTTGCGTTTGATTCTTCTGCACCTAAATATTCTCTCTCATAACCACCACAAACTTCTGCAGTGAGTTAACGAGTGCAGGATTTTAGCAAGGAGCTAAATCAAGCAAGGAGCAAGGATCTTAGAGTCAAAATTTTGGTCTAAATCCCAAGATTATTTACTAATGATACAAACTAGTCAAAGCTTAACTTTCCTATGCACAAGATGTCCCGTGTATAAATGGAATAATCCCAGTACTTAACAGAATGGTTAGAGCACCTTCATTAGTTTTATTAGGAAGATTTGACAAGCGAAACTATAAATTCAAGGTGTACAAGACAATGATTTGACATATGTATATATTGCAAAGAAATAATCACGGTATTTGTTAACATATCCGACACCTTTCATAATCACTATTTTTATGTGTGTGGTGAGAATGTTTAAGATCTACTCTCTTAGCAACTTCAAGTGTATCATGCAGTATTTCTAAATGTACTTTCCATGCCATACATCTGCACAGGAGTTTCTCAGAAGTTAGTCCTCTTTTAACTGGAAGTTTGTACCCTTTGACCACGTTAACCCATTTTCCCCCAAAGAGGAGATGAAAAATTGCAGGTATTTTATAAGCTCTATTTGAACCACAACATAAGGCACAGATTCCAACTCAGAATCAAAGGTCAGAGAAATAACTCCGTTAACTCAATGGACAAAAAGCCACCTTGCAGACACAATGTCAAGGTTGAGGTGTGAAGAATTGGGATCGTTAATATAATCAATATATGACAGATATGAAATATTTAAATTTGAGGGATCAGATCATGGGATTAGTCTGAGGAACCTACCCAGAGGAAGAAAGGATTTTGCATAAATGTTTAAGCCAAATTATAGGAGAGCTCATTTAGATATATTCATCACTTGGTCTGATTTCAAAGTATATCTACGTTTGTTATTATGAGTAAAGGCATCAAAAGAGGACAGGATGTAGCAGCTTCTATGTCCTGGAGTGAAATTATGATTCAGTTATTAACTCTGCTGTTCAGTAGCCCACAAGAAGTAATACTGCATCCTTCGGTTTGGCCTTATCTATTGTGACAAGACTCCAGGGAACTGATGCGCATGAAATTCATTTCATGTCTCATTCACAGAATGCCTGAGTTTTGAAAATACCGTCATGATTTCAGGTTTCAGTTACCTAGTGTGTGATCTCACAAACTCACAGTCTTCAAAAGAAAGAACATTAACTCTCCTCAGAAGCTTGAGGTTCTTTGTTATGGGAAACCCAGGAGGCATTTTTCCAGGAGAAACATACAGGAGCACGTAGGTCACTTTTGATAAAATGTCATGTATTCTAAGGGCAATGAAAATATGTATTTTATGCAAACTCAAAGTTGAATAGATGGCACAGGTTTAAATAAAATAGATTCAAGCCATCCTTATGTATAATACATTAACAAATAGATCACAGTCTTCCCTTATCACAGGTTTCTCAAAATACTTCATATAAATAAGAAAGATGGCATTGTGACCAAGGCAGCAACAGATAAATAAATGTGTGACTAAATACAATAACACTTTTAGAATCTCCAGGGAAAAATAAAATTGCATCTTTTTTCCATTAAATGAGGAGAGAAGAAAACACAGATGAGCAAATGTATAATTTCCTTCTATTAATTTTGCAATGTATTTCCAGTATTGTAATTTGTCAGGTTTACTTCTTTCTGTGCTTACCACAGGTCACAATGATTAAACTTGAATACTGCCGTTTGTTTCACACCCATCAATCTATTTTATTTTAGAGCTGATAGAGTGAAAACTTGGTGCTCACCTCACACTCATAGCAGACATCACAGTTCCACTTGGGGGCTCTTTTTAACACAGGCTGGATGAATCCCCTTAACTTATTCCTTTGATTAACTCTACTGTACAATTAGAACCAGTAATGTGAGGAAAACCTTTACAAATTCATCCTCCCTTCCTCAGCACACCTTGGTTAATCTAGCAAACTCCTACTCATTTCTCAAATTTCAGTTATCACCTCTCCCAGAAACCTTCCCTGATGAGTCATTCCACTTTAATACATTTCCTCTGTGTTCTCAAAAACCACTGACATACTTGAATGAAAGAGCTATTTGCACTCTATCATCTTCTCTATCTAGTCCTGGTCTATGAAAGAGACAGCACAAACTAAGAGGATAAGTAAATTGGGATGTGTAAATCTGAGAGCACAGTGCTTAGAACTGGTGCCTACATTTCAGTGAGCCAGTGCATACCTGCAGAAAGAGCAGGAGAGTGAATGACTCACAGAATGAATGAACCTGGAAAGAAAAGTCCATGTTTGCGTGTTTACTTTCATCCAAGCTCCTCACCTAGAAGTTTACCAAATGGTGGTAGTATTTTTCAGAGTTCATTTGCAGAAAAAATAGTCCAGCTGAAAAATATCAGTCTTAAATAACATGTCTGAAATTCTTGGACTGGATGAGGGTGTGGGAGAAGCCGTGAAGAGCTGACAGAGAAGGTTTTATTTCTGTCTCCATTGAGAGCACTGAGGATAGAAGTTTATTTATTCAGTCAGCGCAATGGCATGCCAAGATCAGGGGACTTGGAATCATCAGGAGACCAAAGCTTACCTGTATCAGGTTACTTAAAATTTCTGAGCCTCAGCTCCTGTCCTAATAAACTAAGAAAAACAAGAGCCACCCTCCTAGAGTACTCTAAGGGGCTTTTGTGACAAGCCAGCCAGATCACCGTCTGCCTCTAACTTGGGGGGAGACTCTGTTGATATTGGCAGAACCCCCATGGCTACCGGAGGCACAGAATAAAGTTGCTATATCTTCCAGTACCATTTTATTCAAGGTGATGGAAGACAAATTAATTTTGGTTTAAAATAAACATGTATATGTTTAGAATACAAAATGCTCATGAATATTTATGAAAAATTGCAGGACTTCAAAGAAATTTCATGCTTCGATCAGGGAGGGAGCAACAGACTATATTTTGAATTACCCAAGGACTCATATTTACTTTTTCTCAGTTGCTAAGTTAGAAAAGTTGGAAAAGCTCTGATTAGGGCGAATTACTGCAAATACCATCAAACTTCATAAAACTGTGCAAGATGATCACAGTTCAAATATTTTTAATTATTTATTTATAATTTTTACTTACAAGTGAATCGTGATTAGGTGCTACTTATAGATACAAACCCAGTAGTGACTAAGATGTCTTATTTTATAGCTCATGTATAGAATTCTTGAAGTATATTTATATAATTATTTTTCTAAGCATCTAATTAATATATTTTTTGCATCTCTTTTTTGGCAGATCCCTTAAGTAAACAATAGGAATGCGAAAGAATGTTCGATTTCTGCTCAGGCAGGCATTAACACATACAATAGTGGCAGCAACTAGCTTGTAGAAAATAAATTACAACTCAGCCAGTGTGCAAGAATTTTCAAACACAACATGAACAACATGTTGTTCTGTCTGTTGTTAGGATTTGAGAAGAGATTCCATGTAGGTGTTCTCTGAGAACAAGAAACTGCTAGTTGCCACCACTGTCTAATTTCACACAACCTAAGACTCCTCTAATACACAATCACATTAATATTGCCACTTAAAAGATATCAATGTTTTCACCAATTCACACACAAAGGCTATTCAAGTGATTGTCACAAGAAGAAAGCATGATTTTGAAAGCCATCAAGGCAAAGTACAGACGAGGCATTGAGGCATCGAAGTATTACAGACACAGAAGTCAAGGATGGAGATAAATTATGAAAAAAAAAAAAAAAAAAAAAAAAAACAAACCAGGATCTGAAGGTAGAACTAAAATTTCACTAACAATACCTGATAAAGATATAGTGGTAAGCAGATGAAAAGTATATTTGCATTTTCACTGATTCTATCTATATTTGCTTCTAATTTTATTTAAAATTGTCAATTTTCTATTTCATAGTCATTCAGAGAAAAGCTTCTGGTTATCTGGAATACATTTGTGTTTGCCTTGTGTTTCAGACCTTTTTACCGTTAAAAGAAAAATATGTATAGGATAGGAAGAGCTTAGGGAATAAGTCTGATAAAGCTTTAAATAGCATGACTATAAATTGTTGAGTCCCAAAACTGCAATACAGATCATGGAACCAAAACTTTTCATTTTAACAAATTTACTCGAGACTACGTAGCCTTTGTCATCTACAAAAATCCTATCTTCTGATTTACCTGAAGGCAAAGATTTGACTGTAGAGTATTCCAAGAAAGCCTTTCCTTTCTGCTCAAAACCCAGAGGACAAAAGATGCTTCTTTCCCCACCTAACAATTTATTTTATAGGCCTATCCTGATTCAGTGATAAAGGAACACTCATCATACTTCATAAGTACTTGGGCCTGATGATAAATGCTACAGTTCGGTATTATTTCTATTCAAGGGTGCAAAACCCTAGAGAATTGATTGATAGCTATGGGGCTGCATTATGTGACTAAGGCTCCCAGTGCAACTTCAGTGGTCTGCCTGATGAAATGGCTTGATCCAACTGTCAAAGAGATACCTGCAATTCCAGTAACAAAGACTGTTTGGCCATTAAGAGATTTGTAACCCCTGTTATGTCTTTTAGATGAAAATCTAATGCTCAAGCCCAAAAGACTGAAATTACATCCTGTGCGCTGGTCCTCTTTGCCTCTCAGGACAGACGGCCACCAGTATTCTAGAGTAAGAAAAATAGAATATTACAGGGTTGTCAAGGGTCCCTTCACCAGAGTCATGTGTTTCTAAAGAGCCTCCTTTGAACTACTGGGAGACTGAGAAATACACAAGACAATGAAACTCTTTAATGAATGAAAACTGGCCAGTGTACTCAGTGTACTCAAAAACTTCTAATTCAAGGGGCAGCAATGCTAAATTAATCTATATGGATTTTAAGCTGTTAATGCACTTTTCCAGAGATGCACACTGGCAACTGAGTTAGACTTACATTCAGATTAATTTTGGAATCCTTGAGGGATTAAATTAAGAACAAAAAACTTCACACTCAATCAAAATTTAGAGTAGTCAGGGTTTTATTACATATATGCCTAATGGATGGATGGGCTTTTTTCTTTTTGAAAGTTTCAGATTGATCTGCTTAAATGACACTAAAAAGATGCATTCAAAAATAATCAAACGCTTTAGGCATAATTCAAATGTGTCACTGAAATGACAATAATAATGAACTCAGCATGTAATCTCTCTCTATACTATATTCATTTCCTCCCAAATATGCATGAAGCCATTTCAGGCTCTGAACAAAAACAGAAAAAAAATTCAGGTGCTTCCTCAGGTAAACAAATGTTACTGAAATGCTTCCATTTCCAGAGAATTGTTGTCCTGGTGAGGATTTGTGAGGTTTAAAAGAGAAACAGCCTTTAAGGAGGAAAACAACTTGTATGGCTGGGAGGAAAGGGAAGAAACAGAAAGAAGATAAGAAAACAAGTGAGAAGAGAGGCTGAGCCTTCTCTCCTGCAAGCAGGGACCTAAGACAAGGTTTTTTTTTTTTGTCATTTCTTTTAGCTGTTCTCCTGTGTTACTTAAATATATCCATTTCCATCTACATTTCCCACCTGCTCCCTCTTGCTACCCTGTCTCATTCTTCTCAGATCCTTTTATTGTATCTATTTCTTTTTCTCCACTGTTAAAATGAAAAACATTATTTATAATAGTGCTAAAGAGGGTAAGGCAGGCATTATTCCAGAGTTCTACCGCAGTGGGGGTTTTTAGTACAGGAGGGAATGGTGCTCAGCTGAAACACAAGGACCCATGAAGATGTATAGCCAAGGAGCAGTGTGAGGTCAGTGGATGGGAAATGATTCAGCACAAACATCAATACTGAGGAAGTCTTAGACCAGTTCGGCAGGATTCCTACAAAAGGCAGGCAACAGGCTAAGATATCAAGTTTGGGAGATGTGTCATTTGATTAGTATCAGGGGTGGGGGGCTTTACTTAAGTGACCCAGCAGGGTTCCTACTGACACGGACCCAAGATGGAGCCCAAGTTCAGGCCTTGAGCACTTAGAGGAACCTGACTAGATCAGGTCAAGGAGAGACTGTCATCCCCTAAAATAAACTAAATATTCCCTAAAGTTCTGCACCCCGATTCTCACAGGAAAGGCACGCTCCTTATGATTCCCTTGCTTATACAGGCTCTAGAGAATCAACCTGGCTCTCTGAGAAATACATATGATGCAGGGCAAGCCCAGAGGAAATTGTGATGGCGTGGGTATGAGCGCTCACCCGTGCACGTAACACACTCAGAACAAGGGAGGGCACACGTAGAAAGATTTAGAAAAGGCTTATTTACGAGGGAAATGAACAGAAGGGGGAACACCCCGGAGGCAGGGTGTGAGAGAGAGAGACAGAGAAAGTAAT
Source organism: Galemys pyrenaicus (assembly GCA_019455555.1). Taxonomy (NCBI): domain Eukaryota; kingdom Metazoa; phylum Chordata; class Mammalia; order Eulipotyphla; family Talpidae; genus Galemys; species Galemys pyrenaicus. The sequence continues at coordinate 15,121,802 of JAGFMF010011668.1, read as the reverse complement.
TGGTCAGTGCATCCTACCCATAATGCTGCCTGAGCCCGGGGCCCCAGCTGAGCAGAAGACAATTCCGGAAACCTAAGCCTGTCCAGGGCCATAAGAGTTTGCTTTTACACCAAGCATGCCGCTTAACTCCACCCTTAGGTCCCAGGAATCTCCCCTTCCAGAGTCATGGCATATTCATGGAATTATGGTAGTTGTAGTCCTGGGCACATGGGATCTCTTTGGAGAGGAGGAGGTGGAGCCCATAAAACATGGGTGGGTGGAATTCCTTCAGACATATACACACAATTGTAACTCTCCCTACTCTTTTGTTGTTGTTGTTGCCTTCTAGCTCCCTCCAAACTTTGCTACTTCTAGGTGGGAGAATGGCATTTTAAAAATGGATTATATCAGGGGAAAAAAAACCCTATTGGATTATCCATTTTATTTAATATATAATCCAACTACTCTCTTTGGTCTATCAATCTGAATATGACTTGATCGCATTCTTCCTCTTTAACCTCATCTTATTCCAATCCCCCTTTAGTTTATTTGGGCTCAGCCCAACACATTTTCCTCTGAGTTTCAAAGTAAATCTCCTGCCATTAGAAACATCACTAAAGTAGCTTCTGCTCCCTTTAAGCCCCTTAACACATATTAAATTTGAACATTTTTATCTGTATTTTAATGTATTTGTGACTGCCACCCAGGTAACAATTAGTTCCATAAATTCTAGCAATGATCTGTCATATTCATATTGTATTCCCAATACCTAGACTGTTGTCTGATACATGATAGAGGCTCGCTGGCTATTTTTTAAATAAATGATTGACCCAAGGCACCACTTAGCAAAAGTCACCTACACAGGGATTTCTAAGACTACTGTAGCTTTATTGAAATATTCTTCTTTCTTTAGTTTCAGAGAGATTTAAGGTTATTTAGACCAATATCAAATTTCCACTCAACTTCTCCAACCATATTCAAATTAACTTCATTAAGGAGTTCTGGTCCTTGAGGGGGAATTGATGGCAAAAGGCACTGAAGAAGAGGTACATGCCCAAAGAAATAAATTTTTACAAATGTATTTAAGTCTACTTTCCATGTTGTGACACAGTTTTGCCAACAAATAAAGATGATTAATTTGGGCAAATAAAATGGAAGTCTCATGTTTATAGTTACAATCTTAGTGACTACAGTTACCTGTGTTCCAATAGTGACCCCACAGTGAAATAGACTTCACTTCCACAACTTCAAATGTCATTCGGAGTGATCCTGCCCTGAGGTCATGTCTGTTCCTGCAGTTTCTGCCAGAGGTAATGACCAGTACTGAGGTACAGCCAACACAGTGCTCAAATGCTCTTGAAGGCCAAGACAGCTGGCTGAGGTAATTTGGCCTCTGACAGAAGAACTGGCAGGTAGCTCAGACACACAGGGCGGGTTACCTTCCCTTTCCCAAAATAAATTAAATACTGATGAGCATATCTCCAGGGAATATTGTGCATTTGGGCCCATGATCATGTCATCAAATATCCATCTCAGGAGAACCCAAATTATGTAACCTGCACCATTCTGGAAGACTCGGTCAGATACACATTCATAACAAACTTTAGCAGTTGCTTGTCATAATGAGTTGAACATAAAATCACAGGCAGTTTTTTGTGTCTACTATTGGAAGGTCACCTAAGATTTTCTGTTATTGATGAAGGATTTTTGTAACTATTGAGTTAGTCAATGGTACAGATGTGAGTAAATTTTGTTCTCGCTATTAGATTTTATTTCCGTTTGCAGTCAGTTATATTTTAGAATGAAGGACTTATTTAAATGAATTGTAACAAAATTGTCACTGAACAGTTTATGTGACTCCTAGGATAGTGAACATTCCAAACACTTTAAAAAGGAATTGTACATTGAAGTATTTTCTGTTAGGAATATTTCTAATAAATGATGCATGAGCCAATAGTACCCATTTGCTCAGTTGGTTTAATTTTCAGATTAATATATACCAGTTATTATCATCCTTTCCTATGTTCAATTTTTAACGACTTTCTTGTCTTCTAATTCTGGTTCAGTCAAGTTCTTTTCAGAATAAAATGTTGCAAATTGAATATGATGCTGCAGATTTAGTCATATCAACCTAACTAAAATAAGACTGTAACCCAGAATAATGACAGGAAAATTTACATACAAAAATTATAGCTATATTCCAATTAAATGAAAAGTCAAGGTTTTTTTTCCAGTCCTCTGTGTTACTATTAATAGAGTAGATGATCCTCAAATTCACCTGAGCACTGCAGAGAGTTTGGGGGATCTGGGGGCTGAATTTGATAGGCGAAACAAAGAGAAGATGAAATTGTTGTACCAAATAAACTAAGAAGAATTTGGGGGAAGGAATCAAGGAAAACTGAGGAAGAGAGAAGGGAAGGAAGAATACAAAGAAGAAAGAACTAGAATATAAACAATGAGCAATTAGGGCAAAATTTCAAGTGGAAGGGTAATTAAGAAATCTTTTAAGAAGACTATTTAACAAGCAATTGCAACTTTTTAATTTCTGCAATATAAACCTTCTCCATTATCTACATCTTTGGTAAAATGTGCTACATTCTCTATCTTCCTCTCAGCTTAAGCCAGACAAAGGCCCAATTCCATTCATACTCCATGGAGTACTATATGGAACTGGAGCAGTATAATTTAGATAGGAAAACAATACTGAGGTTAATTCAGGAAAGTAAATCCCAGAGCCAGAGGTGATCATAATCCTTCTCTGATTTTATAATCATTTCTAAATTATGCACTACTTGAAGAATTTAAAGATGATGAAATGCCTCCTATAATGACAGTTAAGACATGAGAGGGCTGATGGCATGAGGAGAAAATGTCCCCTCTAGAACTTTCTCAGTGACTAAGGGAACCAAATTTTTGAAGGGAATATAGCACAAAGTTGAAACTGCTAAGAGATAGATAATAAATCATTGTAGTGAGGGAGATTAATGAATTTCGCAAATAATATAAAAGTTTTGATATAAACAGGAAGCAATTTAACAGAGACTGGTGTGCTATAGACTGAAAGGATGTAGTAACAGAATAATGAAAATAGGGAACCTGAGGAACAGGAATAGGATAGACACAAAGACTTTAGAAATCTCTAAAAACATGTTTCAGAGTATTAATGAAATTCTTTCTATCAGGCAATTGATACAACTTAACTAACGCAGGATTTGAGTATGTTACAGTTAATAAGTTAAAAAAAAAAACGGTAAAACTTCAGTGTGAACTCATTTATGTTCAACTTTTTTGTCTCTGTTTTGAAGTCCTGACTCTGAAAATTTCTTTAAAACATGATATAGAACATATTTGGGCTAGAAGGTCCTATTGGCTATTCTTAGACAGATTCTGGAATCCAGAGAAGGCAAACATGGCTAATTACATCCCTCACAAAGAACTGCACACATAAGGTCCATTCTTTAAGTTTAACATGTCATAACAAGTAGGTACAAACAGTGGATGAAAAAGAAATCCAGGAAAATAGATCAGTTTAATACTTATCCAACAGTTTCTCTGCCTCATAAACAATAAAAAAGATTACATGGTGGCATTTTGCAACACAAAGGGAATGTTAGCTATTGATGCCTTATATAAAACCCTTTTCATCTAGAAAGGATTTTATCATTAAAATCTTCACAAAAGTAGAATTTGGCTGCTTTTTTGAAGCACTGTGCTGTGGGGGAAAAAAATTGGTTGACCAGCAAGATATAAAAAGGATGCAATACAATAATTGTCCTACTTTTTTTTAAAGCATTTTTTCTTCTCATGTAATGAAACAATAACAACAAATGCTAGAGAACTCTTGACACAAAGGGGCCAGCTCACTGTTTCACAATAGTATAACATACTTGTTATGATTTTATGTGATATTCTTCTATCACCATGGAAATTGACATCAAATTATTTTCAATATATTTTTGAAAGGAGAATGAGTGCTCCTAGTACATAATAGAAGTATTCATGCCATATAATGAAACTGACCACTGTGCTAATGGAAATCTACTTGATGATGAACAGTATTTTTAAAGATCTTTTTTTATACCCTAAAAGCAAAATGTATTGCCTTGCTTTGTAAGAAAACCTACTCAACAATTCTACAAGAAGTTATGAGTGGCAGAAAAGCTAATTCAAGCCTAGCTTTCACATTTGAGGGAAAGGTAGTAAAGATGAAAGATTTCTTTTCAATTTTAGTTCTGTTTTATTTAAAAGTAAAGAGATAAAGGATACTGACTTCAAATGTACATGAATAGAGTAGGTGAATTAATAAATGTGGTCTTGTAGTCAAAAGAGAGCCTGTGAAAATGAAAAGCAAGGTGTCATTGATTGACAAACACCTGAGACTTTTTGAAGAAAGAAAACATTAGTAGTCAGAATGTCCTAACTAAGCGACCACTTAAATGGGACAATTTGCTGGTGCTTTTCTGTTAGGGCCATGGAGGGGCAGAGTAGCAGACTATTCACTTTTCCCCATTCTTCCAGAAGATATGTGCCTTGCAACTGTATAATTTCTTCTATATTATATTTATTTCCATCATTTTCTGTAGGCTATTGGAGAGAGATTTTTCTCAGTGATCCTTTCATCAAACGTAATAGATCATGATCAATATCCCTAGAACCTATCTCCTTTGTATGCCTACATTATTGTTTTCCACAGACTATTCAGTTGCCCTTGGTTACGGCCATGACCAGGTCTACTGCTGAAACTTCAAAGAAGTCTGATGATGCAGAAAAAATCCATTGCAGAGAAGTTCCTATCACTGATAAGGCAGGAAAAGATGAACCCAATGTGCAGAGGTGAATTCCAGGTGAGGCAGTTGATGCAGATCCACTAGAACACTCCTTTCCCCTTAAAATAATCAAAGGGTTCTGACCTCTTTTGATCAGGCAAAAAGTCCTCATTCCATACAATCTCTTGAGATCATGGAAGTTCCAGCATCCTTCCTTGAGTTATATGGGAGGGAGGTGATGGAGAAACGGTTCTCTTTTCTGATGATGAAATCTATAATTACTTGCATATTATTTCCAAGTATTGCTTATTTAATAATAGAACAAAGTGAAAAGGGAATATCAGACAAGTCTAAGTGGCCACTGAACCAATTTTAAGCCAAGATAAACTGAGAGACCTGACCTGGTTCACCCAATCTCTGCCCCCTTTGCCCCCATCATAGTGTGCAAGGAGCTGACAGAAATCACCACCCACCTCTCAGGATAAGGAAATGGTTACCATGGCCTAGAGCTTACTCTGCTGTCTGTCCTTTTTGATGGCAGGACTTTAGAGATTATCAAAGTGCTCCTTAAGAACTATTTGTTCTAGCTTCATTGGGAAAGGAGAGGAATACTTGTGAGTTGTTTTTGTTTGTTTGTTTGATTTTTGGAGAGCAATATACTGGACTCCAGAATCAGTCTGGAGCATAATTCAGTGAGCATGTTTGAGGATGTTTCAGTGAGTATTTATGTTAAATTATCATATTGGTAATCTAGAAGACTCTTGGTCAAATCTCCTGTATGGAGCTGATGTGACCCCATTACTCACCTGGGTGATGAATGATTCTTTTTCCCAAGGAACACACAGAAATAGCACACATTATTGTAGTTATAGATGTCACATTGAGATCTGTGTTTACTCTGCCCCAAAGCTAAATTCACAAATTGTCAACAGTGAAACTATAATGTTTACAAAGTTCCTTAGAGGAGTTTCTTTCTAAAAAGACCTATTCTCTAAAGTTGCTAATAACAAGCCAGAGATTAAACTCACCAATTAAACTCACTTCAAATGTGGTAGTGTATTTATGATAGCTTCTCAATGCTGTTTCATTTCTGCTCCAAAGCAGATTTTTTAAAAGTATTAAAACTACCTTTATCTTTGAAACAGACATTAGTTGTGAGCAAAAAAGGTGGAGATGGTAAAGAAGTTCTTCCTAGACAGGTAGATAGAAAAACAAAAGAATGACAAAAGAGAAGCATATAATAGTTTAGGCCTGGAGTCAATATGGATAACAATGAATTGTTATTTGGGGTAGAAAATGAAGATCCAATAGAAAAGTTTTGGAACTGACAGCTGTATATTTTATATCTTGAAATTTGTTCCTGTTTTCTTGTATTTCAAATACCACAAGTAGGCCCAGTCTAGAAAAATCAGTGATCCTGTTTTTCACAACCACAACTACCCCCCCCCATACACATACACACAATTAAAGTATAAAGGGTAAAGGGAAAGGGAGCTTCTGCTGGTCTACCAGCAGGGCTGTTTCTACTTTGTTTATGGGGTATCTATTTCATTCCTTTAGTAACAGTGTGCTATCCACAGAAAAGGGAAGTTCCAGGTTCCCTGCCCCACCCAAGGATGGGTGGAGCTGGATGGGTGATGAGAGGAAGCACTAAATGACTTGAGAGAGGAGACAGGAGAAGACTGAAAGAAAAGAAAACTAAGAAGAAAAGACTTGAGGAGGCACCTGGGCCAGAGACAAGTGAAGAAGAATGCACACTTGCTTCTTGCCCTTGAACTTGCACCAGGGACCTGAGGGATATGGAATGAGACCTTTGAAAGACATGGAGCTGGGGGTGAGAGAACGTGGGAAGGCTGACAATGGCAGCCTTTATCTTAACTTGTATTTTCATTTTGCTCTTTTCTTTTCAGACTTGCCTGGTTCCTTCTGCCACTTTCCTGTGGGTCCCTTCCAAAAGGTGCTGTAGGCTTATGATGAGATTTTGGGTTTCAGTGACCCTACTTTAGGCCAGACCTGGTTGGCTCGGCATTTACCCACAAGGGGATGGGTAACTATGGGTGTTTCATGGGGAAATGAATTTAGGATGGAGGCAGCATAAGACCAGAAAAGAGTCGGGGGTAGAAACATTCAACATAGTGATAGTTGTTAAACCAGCTACAGAAATAAAAACCCTATCACCAACTGCTGTAGCAACTATCAGACGGCTTATAGAAAGTACCCAGAGGCACAGACCACAGGTTGTGATATGTGATTGAGGGCCATTGTAGAGAATCCCTGGTCCTTACAAATTGATTTAGTCACATTCTTGAAGTAATTAACAGTAGATAACAACTTCACAGATGAATGAACCCCTCCCAAAAGAATAACACTGTGCATACAGTTTCTGTGCTGACAAGAGGCAGCTACTGTGCCCTCCTATATGTCTATTCAGGTGCCTCTCTTCTTTCTCCCTTTCCAAGTAACCCTGTCCTTTTGGAGTATAACTTCACCTGCCTGTGTCTGTGCCAATGTCTTCGTTTCCTGCGTAAACCCAAAGTGCCACGAAAAGGGGAACACTACTAAGACTTTTCTTAGAGGTAACCCAAGGACCCCACTCAACAAATCTCTTCAAAACAACATCAGTAGTCTGAGAATGAGGGTCTGCCGATCGAATACAGTGGAGAAGGAATGCAAATCCTATTTCTCTAAGCCCTAGTTAGGACAACATCATGACTGATTTCCTAGGCTAAGGACTTACCAACTCATTCATTCCATAAATATTTCAGATCACTTACTCTGTGTTAGGCACCTTCCCGGTGTTGAAGTTATGGTGTTCAGGTTATGGGGAGGAATAATCAGCCCTGCTTCTTGTTGTCACAGAACTCACCTAATAGTGAACAAATAAATTCTGTACTGCCCTGTGTGCCATGGAGGAAATGATACACCAGTAGAAAAGTGAGGAAAGGTGGGGGCAGGATTGTCTGATCTAGTCCCTGGAATCAGAGAAGGATTCCTGGGAAAGTGATATTAGAGCAATAATTTGAAAAATATGCACAAATTAATCAGGAGTAAAAACATTCAGGAAAAGACAATAATAAAGGCCTTAAGGATCAAGAAAAGAATGACAAGTTCAAGAATATAATAGGACCTCTAGTGCGGTTACAATGCAGAAAGTGGAAGGTGAGTGAGGAGAATGAATCTAGAAAGGTAATCAGTGCCAGATTACTCATAAATATAGGCTGTGCATTTTAATCAGGCTGGGTGCTGTGGCAAATTAGTGTAGCCTTGGTGACTTCAACAACAAATACTTATTTCTGCAGTCTGGGAAGCAAGATCAAAGTGCTGGCAGATTTGGTTGAGGTGAAGGCCCTTTCTTGGTTTGTAGATGGTTTTCTTCCTGTCGTGTCCTCAAATGACAGAGATTAGGAGTGAGATTTTGCATCCCTTCTCATGAAGGCACTGATCCCATTCATGAAGGCTCTCCTCCCAGGTCCTAATCACAAACACCCTAGCTCCTACTACCTACCATCACAGTGAGTTTAGAATTTTAACATGGTCCATATACCATGTTAAAACCCCACAGAGAAATTTTCTAGAAGGTAGAGATGATATATACATATTACATATATGTGTGTATAATGCTGAGGACATATCTTTCGATTCCTATTTTGAATTTTTTAAGATTTTATTATTTTTTATTAATAAAAAATAATTTTTTTAATTAATTTAAAAAACTGGGGTATAGGCCAGAGGTGTGTTGGGGGGTAAGAGGATTCACCAGAGATGGAGTGGGGGGCAAAGCACATGGATTTACTGAAATCCACTAAGGGGATTAGGGGAGCAGTAGGTCAAACAAGAGAGGTCTGCTGACCCATGTGGGTTAGCTCCCTGGCTGGGGACTGAACACAGGTCACTGGTTAGTTAATGCTAAGACTTGACCTGTAGGCCACAAGGGATATGAATGAGAGATAAGTTTTAGTGTATCATTTTGTCATTATGGATATAATCACATATCTTTTCCTCTAAGAATTATTAATGTGATTATCTCCATCTGGTCATAATATGAGTGATATTATTTTTATAAGGATCTTGGAGACTTTTGTTAATTTATATTTTTGAACTGACAATCACAGATGAGATTGAGATACCATAGTTTTTAATATTCTTGGTTAGCTTTTTTAATATTCTTGGATTAATGTAGACTTGTTTCATAAGAAAAATTTGGAGATTTCTTATTTTGCATTGCCTTGGAATGGTGAACTTAAGTTGAAAACACCATCTGTGTGACGTCTGTGAGCACCAGGCCATGAACACATTGTGTTATTCCAGGTTCATTTTTTGTGTGTGTATGTGCAGGAACTCTTTCACTTTCTCTCTTATATGGACATTTATCAGGAGAGAATTTCTCTATTGGAATAAATTTTGCTAGAGTACTTTTCCAGAGAGTTAATCATTTCATAGAGATTTTCAAATTTATATATAATTTATAGAGTGATGTTAAGAAGTCCTTCTCTCTAGATGCTTATATAAACTTTTTTCATTTTATGAACTCTCTTTTTTGATGAAAGTTCATTTTGCCAGATATTTAAATATTTTGTCAATTTTCCAACCCAAAACAAGCTTTTAGATTTCTTAATTTTTTTTTTTCCTAACTCATCAGTTCCTGTCTCTTTTTCCCAGTGAGATCGAGAGGCCAGTGAGCTTCTAAGTGGAATTATCAGGTAAGCAATTGGATTTTCATGTCTGGTCTTCAAACAGAAGTTTCAAGTGGGGACATAAATTGGGTGTTCTATGTATTTAAGGGAACCAAATAAGGATCAAGGAAAGGAATAAGAACTATTGCTGTTTCTAACTAGAAAAGGAAGAATCATTTTATTATACTCATGGATTCTGAGTCAAGAGCATAAAAAGTGCACAGCAAAGATGACTTCCCTTTGTTCTACTTTGCTTAGGCTGGAAAGCAGGTGGGTGGCTAGAGAAATAGGAGCTATACATATTAGCAAGCAGAATGAGAGGCACCCCAAAACCCCCAATCCTAGCTACTTTAAATGTATTCTGCCATCCACCACTTAAAAACAAGCCTTAGTAAGACCTACAGTAGAAAAGAACTTTAATAGGATTAGTATGTGATAGGGAGAAGAGAAAGAACACAGTTTTCAAATGAAATACCCAAGGTTACCCATCCCCTCATGGTTAAATGCCCATCCAAACAGAGTTGGCCCAAAAGTGGGGCAGCTAAGGTCCAAAAGCTTGTCACAAGTGTAACGTACCTTCTGGTGGGGAACCATAGAAAAGGAGCAGAAAGGACCAGGCAAGTCTGGAAGGAAAAGAACAAAATCAAAATACAAGTCAAGATAAAGGCTGCCATTATCAGTGTCCCCACCGTCCCTCACCCTGGTCTGTCTCTTTCAAGTGTTTCCTTCCATGTCCCCCAAGTCCCTTGTAAAAGTCCAAGCCTGAAAAGTAAGTGTGGATTCTTCACATGCGTCTCAGCTCCCTGTGCCTCCTTCCCATATTCTAGTCTCCTTCCTTTTTCTTTTCCAGCCTTCTTCACACAACCTTTTCTATTGATAGTTTCTTGCTGCTCAGCTCCACTCTCCTTGGGTGGGGTAGGGAGCCGGGAAGCTCCCCTTTCAATGGATATCACCTTGTTTCAGTTCTGTGAGAGCAGTTAGATGCACACGAAGTAGTTGTATTACAAGGTGAAAGTGAGATTCCTTTATATGTTAATGCATATCAAGGTGATTAAAAGGAGAGTTAGCTACCAGTGCTGGTGATAAAAGGAGAAAGTAAAGGCTTTTGTCAAAAAAAAAAAAAGGTTTACTGAGACTGACTTACATTAGTACTATTTTCCAATAAAGCCGATTGCTACTATTTCCTTTTAGCCACTAGATTATTTTTCTTTTTTTCTTTCAAAAGGTAACATGTAATTGTCATCCGTTCTTGTATATGTCACACGTAAGTCAACTTGCGTTTCCCTATGTCCCTCAGTGGCAAGGCAAGCATTTCTGTGCCAGTCAAAGGTGCATGCTGTGCAGTTTTCTCTCTTCACCATGTATTTGTGCAATTACTCCATTCTTACAAGAAGGCAAAGAAGCAGATAAATAAGTAGCTATAGAACTCTCAAGAGGAAGAAAGAGATGAGGATCATCCTAATGTTCTCAAGTACAACATAAAAAGAGTTTTCAGACTCCCAGACCATTTCATTCACTTTATAAAGTAATAAGGTAGACAAAGATATGTTCATTTCTATTTCAATAATAATATGTGTCAGGATCGTTTTGCATGAAGGTTAGCAGAACCATCCATCAATTCAGCTGAACTGCATATTTTCTTGTTCAGCATTGATAGATTTTTATTTTAACCTTAGAAGTTCCTCTCCAGGGACTCTATTAGGGACACTGTCATTTTTTTATTCTGCTCTGTTACTTCTCCTTTGTAAACTTTGATGCATGCAGACAACACTTTCTGGATAGAGAAATTTAATTAGGTAAGTCTACAAATTAATTGTTGCAATTAGACTGCTTCTAACTGCCTAGTGTTATGAATTTATTTATGCAGTAATTATTATCAGATGTCTGGGATAAAAGCCTGCAGAGCAAAAGGTGCTACCTTTCAGATGTATACACAGCACTCCACATTAATTAGCCATAGAAAAAAATTAAAGCATGTATTTAAAAAAAAGAAGAAGAAAAAAAATTGCCTCTGTAGTCATATGTACATACAGATTTTGACAGGCAACTTGTTAAAAAAACCCTAGAAAACTGGGTATTTTCTTTGTATATTGACAAAAAAAATTCACAATGTTAGGCATTCCATAAATTACCATAAAACAAATTTGCTGCTTATATAAACTAGAGATAAAAACACAAACTTCAAATCTACCCTATGACAGGCACTTAGGTTTTTTGTTTGTTTTGTGATAATGAGTGCAAGAACATGTTTTGAAGAAATTAATAATTTTTCACTATATTTTGGTTTTAATCTTTAATTCATTTACCATGACAAATTTTATGGAGAGCAGTTCTATAGTCAGGAAATAACAAGTTGTGTTTACAAATCCTTTCGTCTGTAATAGAGGGCATTGTAGCTTACAATAGAGAAAGACAGATCTAAAACCAGCATTTGAAAGAAAGGGTGTAGGGAAAGCCAATACTGGCAGAAACAGAAACCCATGAACAGAAGTTTGAAAGTCAAACCATACAGTGAGAATGAATCATTGGTAGAAATGTAAATTGAGGTAATCTTCCTGAAGAGTAATTCTGAAATGGATTTCTAGTCATCACTTTAAAATAGTCATTATCTGTTGATTCCATAATTTAAAACATGGGATTCAATCTTAAATATTACCAAATTAAAAACTATTTTATGTAAAAAGATAACTCATCTAAGTATCAGTTCTAGTAATGCCACAAAAATAGTAACTTCTATATTCACTGTTGTTTTTTTTTAAATAGTATTATAGTTTATTGAGGTAACATTGGTTTACAACACTGTATGATTTAGAGATCTAGCTCACACCTCTTTAAATATATGTTAGCACACCACATCTACCACCAAGGCACCCAGAGTCTTCCCCATAGTCCTTTGGGTCCCCGCTGCATTTTGCTCCTCACTCTCACCTTCCCAATCTGGTAGCCTCAATTCTATAGTCAGCAGTACCATTATATATGCACCACTGTAAAAAGCAACTCTTAAATGTTTATTAATCACTGACTGTAATGCAAGACATTTTTCTATGCATTAGGGATAAAGACAAAAAATTTAATATACTCATACTCAAATATGTTTTTTGTGGGGAGATACATCACAAACAAGTGTAAAAATAGGATAATTATAGATCAATATCTAAGTGAGAAGAAAATTAAACAATATGAGCTGCTAAGAGAGCCTAGTGTGGGAGTTTGGAGTGCTCTATTTTGTTTTTGTTTTTTTAAGATTTATTTTTATTTATGCATACAAGAGCTGGAGTATAGGCCAGAGTCATGGAGAGGTGAGAGCATTTACCAGAGATAGAGTGGAGACAAGAACCGGCAGATCGAGTAGAACACACTGCTGAAGGGAGCAGCTGGTGAGGCAGGAGAGGTCTGCTGCGCTATGTGGGCTGCCTCCCTAGCCAGGGATCGAACTCATGCTGCTGTGCCACAGATGCTTCACAGTGCAGCACTCAACATGCAGCACCACCAGGGAGGCCCTGGAGTGCTCTATTTTAAACAGAATAGTCAGAAAGGTCTTTCTTTTTAACACAGTGACATTTGATAAGAAACCCAAATTAGTGATTAGGAAACGTAGTAACAAAAACAAAAGGACACATGATATTTCAACATTTATTCTAAAATACATCATTTTATTTTACAATAGTGATCGATTAATATTTTTGGGGAAAAAGTAAGTTGAGATTTCATAAAATAAAATAAAAATCCAAGAAAGTCAATATTTAACCATCTTAAATCAAAAAAATATATAATTTACCATTCTAATATAAATTAGTAGATGGTAATAATATAAGAAAGGAATTATTGCTTAAAAACCAAATAATCCACAAATGAAAATTAACCCTGAAAAATTCAAAGGTAACTAATATTTTACTAAAAAAGTTCATCAATGCAGGGCCTCCCTGGTGGCGCAGTGGGTTAAGCAACGCACTACAAAGCAAACCATAGCTACTGCAGCATGAGTTCGATCCCTGCCTCTGGCTAGGGAGGGGACTCTCATGGCGCAGCAGACCACTCCTACCTCACCCACTGCTCCCCTCAGCAGTGTATTTCAGTAGATCTGCCTGTTCTGCTCCCCACTCTGTCTCTGGTGAATCCTCTCACCTCCCTGGACTCTGGCGTGTACCCCAGCTCTTGTATGCATAAATAAATAAATCTTTAAAAAAAAACATAAATAAAGCACAACAAAAAAAATACAACAATGTATATTTTTTAAAAAAGTTCATCAGGGCCTCCCTGGTGGCGCAGTGGGTTAAGCAACGCACTATGAAGCAAACCGCAACCACTCCAGCACAAGTTCGATCCCTGCCTCCTGCCAGGGAGGGGACCCACATGGCGTAGCAGACCTCTCCTGCCTCGCCCCGCTGCTGCCCTGGGCAGTGTGCTTCCGTTGATCTGCCTGTTCTGCTCCCCGCTCTGTCTGGCGAGTCCTCTCACCTCCCATGTCTCTGGCCTGTACCCCAGCTCTAGTATGTATAAATAAATAAATCTTTTTTAAAAAAAAAGTTCATCAATGCAGTGAATTTGTAGCAAATATGATTGTATGAAAATTTTTAAGCTAAATTTAACTGACTTGACTTTTGGAGAAAACAGAGAGAAGATATTCTGTGTTAACTCCAAATATTTTCTTCTGATTCTTCTAAAAATCACATCTCTTCTTAGAGATCTTTGAAGAAATCTTTTTAATAAACACAAGTATGTATGTGTTTATTTGGGTACTTCTTAAGGGACTAGTAGTGTCTTTATTGATAGAAAACTTGTAATTTTTGTTTCATTACAAAAACTTGGAGTTGGTCATTTGTTGAGTTTTACCATATATACATAAAACTGTCCAAAGAGCTATCAACACTCTCACATATACATTCTACCTATTCCAAATTTCTTGGAATGGAAGCAAGAATTATTGCAAACTAACTCTACAACTCCGCCATGGTCACCGGTAGGTGTGAACCACTTCACATTTAGATACTGGGCTTTGCTTTTTTTTCAGACATATTAAATAATTGAATTTTTGATCTTTATTTTAAACATCAATGATATCAATTTCAGATTATTTTCATTGGTACAATGACAGTATACTAGCAAAAAATACCAGAAGTGTATTTGTTTAATGGCAGATATGCAGTAATCCTGGGGTACAGTGTCACTAATCTGATTGTCATCATTTACAAACACATTCTGTAAAGAAGTAGGAGAAAAAGATTCTACAAGAACAAAAGCAAATGTAAAAGCTCTGTGGGTTGGTGCAGCATTACATGAATGTGCCCAAAGGATCATTTCAAAAGAGAAGTTTAAGATCTACTGAAGCTGAGCAGGAGTTAAGCTATCAAGGGTCCAATGTGTTTAATGACATAGTTTGGATCTTATTCTATTACTGTGTTTGCAATGAGCTTGCAACCTAACTAAAATAAAATAATAATGATGTAAAATGGAAACAAAGATATAAAATTATTATATAGTGTGATTATAACTGACTTTAGATGACAATAGGAATTTTTTAATGAAAGAAATTAAATTAAAATGCAAATGAGCTTTATATTTGGGAGATTATGCATGTTCATAATTGTACTTTTCTTAGTTAAAATCTTTTTCTAATTAGTATATATTGTTTAATAATGAAAAATAAACTTAAGGAAAAATTCTATGGCACTTTTACTCAAATTACATGTGAACTACTTAAACAGAATCATCTGGTTAATTCTACTAGCATTTTGCCATGAAAGGGTAAATGGGAAATGCAAAAGGAGCAAGAGGAGGCAACAGAAGAACCCCAATGAGGAGTTTGTTGACTCATCCCCACTGTACCCTGAAGAGCTGGGGTCCCAGAGAGGGTAACATGTGCCCCAGGAAATAGGGTTCTTATGCTCAGTTCTCTTTGGGAGATGCTGCATAAAAATCTAGCCCCATTGTGGAAATGCCTTAGATAATTTCACAAATAAATTGTATAATCCAGCAGTAAAGAGTAATAAGGAATTTTAGTTAAACCAGTTTTTCCTGAACTTTGTTACTTTCTTTCAAAATACTTTGGGGACTGATAGGAAGGAACACAAAATTGAGGAAGACTGCCTGAGGGAAAGGCCACACCCCATTGAAATCAGTCCTCTATACAGGCTGTGAGGTGTGACAAAATAGAAAATAGCTGTTTGCAGACATCAGCTTGATCAGTAACAGAGGCAAGTCCAGTAAATAACTCTTTATCCTTAGTCTCTTAAAAGACTAAGAGATACCCAATTTAAGTGGGTGAAGATATTTGAGTCAGATTCCCCCTTCTAAACACTGAGAATCCAATATAATAGAAGTATGATAGGGAGGAGATTAAATCAAGAATGGAAATTGGAAACAGAAGAGTAACCAAATCAGTGTGTGCCCTAGTCATCTAATATCAACATTGCTTTTCCCTTCTCTGTCTCCCTGAAGTCATAGCCTTCCCCTCAACATCCTTCCCATTTTGTTTAAGCTTCACAGATTGCAGTGATATCTGTGCCGCCCTTCACAAGTACACACATTACCATCAGTCCGTCCTTGTTGTTGTTGTCATTTGTTTTCTTACTGGACTCTGCTTTATCCTCCTAACCCTGACACTTATGCTTTCAATTTATATTTTTTCACAGAACTGTTGCTTCTTTATTTTTTTAAAGATTGATCGATTGATTTTTGCATATAAAAACTGGGGTGCAGGCCAGAAGTGCAGGGAGTGAGAGGGTTCACCAGAGACAGAGTGGGGAGCAAAACAAGTGGATACATTGAAATACATTGCCAAGGGGAGAAGCCAGTGAGACTGGAGAGGTCTGTTGTGCCATATGTGGGTCAGCTCCATGGCTTGCGGAGGATCTCAGGCCTTTCCGGTGAGACAACCCCTGGAGCCACCTGGGAGACCCCATCCTTTCACTTTAATATGCACAGTGATCCCCATGCTTCCTTTCTATGGGAGAGGTCTGGCACTAACATTTGCTCACCCTTTGTCAGTGAGGTTTGTCAGAACTCCCGGTCAATGATAAAATATGTGACAGAAACTGATGTCTGAGCCAAATAAATAATATACAATACAGAATGGCTAGTTTTGGATAGCATTAGAATGGTTACTGGAGGAGAGAATTAGCACTAAAATTCATTGGCCAGGAATGTACAAAACACGAATGTCCAAAAGCCTGCTGCTGCTTTAATTCTTGGCTCAGAGCATAAGACAGCTCTCAGAGCATGGCAGGTGCGGGTGTTTACCCTGTACTGCAATGCACTGTTTTATATGTGTATAGTGGAAGATCATTCAAGAGAAAGATTTATACTGAATGAGCACCACACAAGGAAGATATAAAATGGAGTATGCTTATCCTCCAAAATGGCCTTTCTAGTGGACTATTTCCAAGGCTGCTTTTGGTCTCCCTGCACCCTCACAGAATGATAGGTACTGAAACCCAAGTCTTTATCAGGAGAATATAGGTCTGAAGACACTTTACTACATTATATTCAGCCAACCTAACTGTAATCGGGGGAATTAAAACATGCTACTAGCTAAACCATTGACAGAAGACAGAAGACAGTTACCTGGGCAGGTGGGCCAGCTATATGAACTTATACCTATCAATCATTGTGGTGGGCCTCAGTTTCCTCATCTGAAATATAGGATAATTATAAATGCCTCACTTCAAATAACTGTTGTTAGGATCAGACTTTTAAAAATTATTTAGCAGTAATATATACCATGTAACTTTATTATTTTTGCATAGAAGAACTGGGGTGTAGGCCAGAGGAGTGGGGGGTGAGAGGATTCACCAGAGACAGAGTAGGGAGCAGAACAGGCAGATCTATTGAAATACACTGCTAAGAGGAGCAGCGGGCTAGACAGGAGAGGTCTCCTTCGCTATATGTAGTTCAGTTCTCTCATAGGGGATTGAATTCAGACCACTGGGGTTATAGTGCTGAGACTTTAGCTCTAGGCCACCAGGGAGGCCCTTACCTACACTTTCTGTGTAGGTGTGTTTTCAATATCAAAATACCTAGTCAACATTTTCTATTTTTAATTTTTTTTTTTTTTACTGAAGTAACATTTGTTTACAACAATACTATATAACGACTCAGAGGTTTAGGATCACATCTCTTAAAATGTGTGCTACCATCTCACACCCACCTCCAAGGCACTTATAGTCCTCCACCATAGTCCACCGGGGATCCCTCCCTCTACTTCCCACCTATCTAGCTATCTTTCCCCTTCCCACTCTAGTAGCCTAAACTCTACAGTCAGAAATCTAGGGTTTGTCTGTCCCTTTGTTTTAGATAATATTTACAGTTCCGTTAAATAGCTTGACACCTCAACAATGTAATTCCAGGCACCTAGATAATTTAAAATATCAGCACCAGGTCTTATTGACAATTTCTCTGATACAGAGATGTTGGGAGGAAGTCAATATGCTTAATATACTGGCGAAGAAACTAGTTAGTTAAAGGATGATTCAGAATTTCCACAGTCATGCTTAAGGCTAAGATAAAAAACCTATCAGATACAAAGTTAAATACCTGAAGTTGTAGTGGTGTGTCAGTTGAGCGGCCTTTTCCTCACAGACCTCTCATTGTCTCTCCAGATTCCATTCAGAA
This sequence comes from Galemys pyrenaicus, assembly GCA_019455555.1. Classification (NCBI taxonomy): domain Eukaryota; kingdom Metazoa; phylum Chordata; class Mammalia; order Eulipotyphla; family Talpidae; genus Galemys; species Galemys pyrenaicus. The sequence continues at coordinate 15,103,774 of JAGFMF010011668.1, read as the reverse complement.
GAGCTCCAGTCTAATGATTAAGCACACCACAGCCACTGCAGCACGAAGTTCGATCCCTGCCACCTGCCAGGGAGGGGACCCACTTGGCATAGCAGACCTCTCCTGCCTCGCCTGCTGCTCCCCTCAGCAGTGTATTTCAGTCAGTCTGCCTGTTCCGCTCCCTGCTCTGTCTCTGGTGAATCCTCTCACCTCCCGCAACTCTGGCCTGTACCCCAGCTCCTGTATGCATAAATAAATAAATCTTTGAAAAAGAAACCTTTCCTAAGTTGACAGAACTTTAACTCTACTTTTAAAACTTGTTTCTCAGAGAAGAAAGAAATAATCTCTTTTGAGTCTGTGGTATCAATTTATACTAGTTCTCCTAAATCAAGGTTTTGCTATCCTCTCAGTTAATTATGCCTATCATCCAAAAATAGTATATACAATAGGATATTTTGAGAGAGACCACATTCACATAACTTTCAGTACAGAATATTGTTATAATATTCTACTCCATTATTTGTTATATTTATTAATCTTTTACTGTACTAATTTACAAATTAAACTACGTCATAGGTATATGTGTATAGGAAAAAACATAGTATATATAGGAGGGTTCGGTACTACATGCAGCTTCAGGCATTCAGTGGGGGTCTTGGATCTTATCCTCCATGATAGTGGGCAACTGCTATATTTTAAAATAGCTGAAAATATACTGATGATATCTTTGAGGATTATATTAAATCATGACATCTTTACATTGAGTAAAATTACTTGAATTGGTTCCATCATTTCAGTAACAGATATAATTATTCATAGCCCATACTTAATGATCATTTACTATTTTTCAAGCTGTGTTTCAGCTCACATAGATAAAGCATATGAAAAATAGAAAGTGTAACTCCCAGTTCCTTATTCCTTTAGCTAATACAGCCCATAGGATCTCTCTAAATTATAGCATATGTAGAATTTTCACACATAATCTTACCCTATTGCATCAGTCTGACTTGTGAGGTCCCAAACCCAAAGTAAGACCCACTTGGAAATGATGAGTTTGTTCTTCTGATAAGAGAGAATAACTAAAGGGGCCTCCCTGGTGGTGCAAGGGGTTAAGCACTGCACTGTGAAGCATCTGCAGCCACTACAGCACAAGTTCTATCCCCGACCAGGGAGCTGACCAAAATGGCACAGCAGACCTTTCCTGTCTCACCCACTGCTCCCCTCAGCAGTGTAAATCAATCAGTCTACCTGCTCTGTTCCCTACTCTGTCTCTGTTGAATCCTCTCACCCTCTATACCTCTGGCCTATACCCCACTTCTTATATGCATAAATACATAAATCTTTAAAAAGAAGAAAGAATATCTGGAAAAGTCAGGAAAATTGGAGAACAGTTCTTATAACACAGAACTGAACACAGAAGAGAACTCTGGACAAGCAGAAGCATTGTATATGGAGGAGGAAAAAAAGAAGGCCAAGACACTTTTGAATTTGTTTTATAACATCTCTATATTCATGCTAACTCTACCAGTGGTTCCAGACTCATTTCCATATATTTTGAGGCAGTGGCATTTAAATATTTTAATTCATATTATCCCCCCTTTGCAATTTTTGAAAAATGATATGCCCCTGATCCATTTTAAGTCATCTTTGAAATTTTACAACATGCATTTAAATTAGTTTATATTTTAATTATTATTTGGAAGAAGAAATTTAGTAGGGTAAAATATGAGGATTTATCCTAATGAGATAACTATTTTATGTTTTGGCAAAAGTGGGTCTGACTACCTTATTAAATGACTTTATAATTTTATTAAAAATGGAATTTTACCACTTTCACCCATAGAATTTGGAAAACTGATTTAAATACTTTATTAATGGTTTCTAATGTGTTCTTGAAAAATGCAGTAACCCCACAAAACATTTCAGTTATATTTTTAAAAATCAAATCATAACTTACATTCCTTTGGTTTTTCTGGGTTCTGACATTATAAGGTAGGGCCGACTGCTCTCTTAATAAGTATGAGTAAAAGAAAAGGATAGGAAGCCATGTAGGTTTTGGATATTTTAATGGAATCATTTATGAAACTAGCATTTCAACTTTGGATTATTTAGATGTCCAGGCCCAGGAAATTTTAATAGCCTTTGACTTTTTACTAAACTAGGAAAAATGCACAGTAGTTATCCCATCCAGTTCTCAGACAGATCCATTTTTGGGAAAGTATAAATGGAAGTTGGGAATCTATAAATTAGCTCCCTCAAAACTTTCTATGTGGAAATACCCTATGAAATGTTTTCCTCAAACACCCATGGTCTATATATCCCAGTTTCAAGACTCTAACATTTGAATGGATTTTTAAAAATCCATAAACAAGCAATGAACTCCGGACAACAGAGAAGACTACGCAGCTAAACTTATGAGTTTTGCCAAAAGTTAATACCTTAAGACTGAAAATGAATGAGTTCCTCAAATGAAACTGAAAATCCCAAAATAGTTTTTTGAGGGCTGAGCTTTGGAAATCCCTTATTTTCATGAAAAAAAAAAAAAAAAAAGGAAATGACATATTGGTGAGGAAAAGAGATGGATTTTTCCCCCTTGTCTACTATACATTCACTCCTTATCTAGTAGCTGTTCACTTTTCTGCTATTTCCCTGGATGTCCACGCCTCCCCACAATCAGCACTTTCCATGGAGTTAATGCTCCTTACTACATGGAAGAGCAAATGATCCAGTGTTGCCAGTTAAATCTTTACAAGCTTGTAAATGTGATCCAACCACAGTAGTATTTTTAACTGGATATTCTAGATGAAATGTTAGTTCTTTATCTCTGGATATAAATCTATAAGTGTGTGGATTCAAAACTACTGGGAAGTCTTTTGAAACAATGAGGCAACCAGACAAGCATCAGGGAAGGAGTAATAATCTTGGTTATATCACAAGTTGCAAGCCTTGGCCCTAGCTTCACCCACAGCTCTATTTACAATCAGTATGCTCAGTTCTGCGAACTACTGAATTGCCCCCCCCCATCAAATGAATTTAGGATTTAGACTCTGTGCTATATGAGTTTAACTATAATTTATAAAAATACAAGTAAACTTTGTTTTCTAGAACTGGGTATGAAAACCTTTAAGCAGGAATTATTTCTTTCCTTGAAGTCACTCTTCCAATCAAATACTAGCATTTTGTAATTTTACTTCACTTCTCATATTTGCTTCACTTTTCTTGCATGGAGTAGAAAAAAAATCACTAATCATAGGATTGGGGGCCTCCCTGGTGGGGCAAGAGGTTGAGTACTGCACTGTGGGATTTCTGCAGTCACTGCAGCCAATTCAATACCACTCCCGGGAAGGGTCCCACATGGTGCAGTAGACCTCTCCTGCCTTGCCGGCTGCTCCCCTTAGCAGTGTGTTTCAGTGGATCCACCTGTTCTTCTCCCCGTTCTGCCTCTGGTGAATCCTGTCAACCCCCCACACCTCTGACTTGTTCTCCAGTTCTTGTATGCATAAATAAATAAAATCTTCTAAAAAAAATCATAGGACTGGTAAAAACAAACTGACCGATGCAGGATTTTCTTTTTGGAAAACATGCTCTTTAAAGTTCTTGGTTGGACAATATAATTAAACAAATGGATTCATCAAGTTGAAATATTTTTTAAACTAGAACATTAGCTATTAGGATGACAAGCACGAAGATGAAATATCTCAAAAGTAGAAATGATAATATATGAGATACTATTAGTGAAACACTGACCCCAAGGTATTTTATCTCCTGACAAGTTTGATTACTTTAAACATATATAAGTACAATATAAATAAAGCCAAAATGCTCAGTTTATGTTCTGATAAGTTCACTAAATCCCATTGATAACAAATATTTGGATATCTCAAAATTTCTTTGGGAAAAGAGGGATATTAGAGAGAGGTATGGAAATATAAATGAAAAGTCTATTACCACATTTGGTTTTCAAAGATGACTAACGTTTATTTTACTAGGAACACTATCTCAGCTACTGATATTTCTGTCCATTGAATAAGATTTCCAACCACAAAGCAGAATTTCTAGGAAAAAAAGCTTCAGATGGAAAACCAAATGCTTTTAGTGGTGGAAGAGATCTTAGCGAGCATCTAACCAAATCCTCTAATTTTAGAGTTGAAGAAAACTGAAGCTGAAATAGATTAAGTAACTTACTCAAGGTCACACCGCTAATTATTGGCAGAATTAGGAGCTAATAGATCTCCGTTTTATTCTTAGTTCTGCTTCTGATGAACTCTATGACATAAACCAAATGCTGAATTTCTCAGTACTTTGGTTGCCTCTGCTATAAAATGGAGTTAATACCTGCTGTTTGTCCTATTTCACACATGTAAGCAATGAACAATGTACTTCAGTTTTTGTGGAAAGTAAATTATTCATTATCATTCTGTTAGTTGGGATTCTTTGATAACAAGCAACACAGAACTCACACAGTTTGTCTAAGCAAAAACGGAGCTTACCAGAATGATATGAGAAGACTGAAGATTAAAGGTGATATTGAATAGCTGCTTTGGCACAGATGAGAAACTGGGTATAAGAATGGGGTTTTGGAATGAGAATGGCTCCAGTTTCATAGTCTGACAGCCCCAGTAGTTTTCCAGTTGTTCCTTCCATTAGAGTGACCCTTTCCTGGGGATCAAAAAATGTGGAAGGGAGAATTGATTACCTCAGATGCAATCACAAATTACCTCCTTTGACCCAACAGAACAGTGAGAAATCTATCCTAAAGAACCTCCCATGCTCTGGAAGCTTTCTGAGCAAGAAGGGCAGGGCAGCTTGTTTATTTGCCTTCCAAATGACATACAAGAGGGGAAAGCCGAGTCCCTCAAAGATGCAGTTTGGGGGAGGAAATGAAATATTTAAGACCCGAAATACAACAAACACTACAAGCACATGCTTAAATTGCTGAATTTTGCATTTGATGACACTCTATATGTGGGCTCTATATATTGGGTATAAAAAGGAAATAAAATATCATTCTGATGACCAGTTCAGAACACTCAACAAATCAATCAGGATTACCATGTAAGAATGTCAGAGTCACTGAATGAACTGATAAAACTGATCAATCTGCTTATTATATAGGTGCAGCCTTCTTTTTCCTTTCTTTTGAGACATCTATCAATGTTAGCTGAGATTTAAGGGATAAAGAAAAAAGCTTTGGTTTGAATTTTGATCTATATGGCAAATTCGGCACCTGCTGATCGAGAAGCCAGTACAATCCAATGTCCTATCAATGTATGAAACTTGGTGTTTGTCTGTATGTATACATGTGAGTTAAAGTACCCCCCCTAAACCTAGAAGATGTAGGCTGGTGAATCCAGACACCCAAATTAGTTTCAGACAGCTCATTTCTCTAGGGTTACAATAGCCATCATCTTATTAGGAGTGATCTTAGACAAAACTCTCCTATTTCTTTTCTTTATGATAATAATATTCTTTATGATATAATATTTCAGAAATGATATTTCTGAAATATTAATGATGGTGTGAACATATTTTCCTTAGAAAGTATCTATTTACAAATTTGAAAATCTAAAATTGAATAATAAAGGGGTCAGAAGTATATTTATCTTTAAATGTCCTTAAATGTCCATCCCCAACTCATCTACAATCCTGCTACATTTGGACCATAGACCAATTTAAGCAAAGCAAGATCTTTCTAAATAAAGAAGATTGTGCTTCTTGACCTGCTCATCATAACCTTCAGGTGGGTATGTAGCCAAAGACCCTCTGGCACAGCTTTCCGCAGGCCTCCTGTGCTGGGCTGCCCTGCTGGCCACTGCCATGCAGTCTACAATCATCCATGCCCAACTACTTACATCATTTAACCTCCCACTTTTGCTTCCCCACCTTGAATGCCTTCCCTCCTTTCTTAATTAATCTTCCCCACCTTCTTTTCTCCATTCTAGATATTGCTCCTCAATCCAAAGTCCTTCTTTGATTAATTTTGTTCATTATGGAATTTTCAGTCCAGATGCCCTTCCAGAAACTTTTTGTGAACCTTCTAGTTCTGAGCTGGAGACCCTGTCTATATCCTCCTAATGATGCCACCCTTTGTGTGGACATGGCTACCGTCAAATTGCTCTCCCCACAGAGCACTGTCTTACGTAAATATGAACCTAGCTCTTTCGTTGAAGCTCTGAGCTCCTTGAACAACAGGGAGCATATCTTAGTCCTTATTGTACTTCTGGTTCTGACACAGTATCTGCTGCAGACTTATCCATGGTAAGTTCATATTTATTGGAAACAATGGGAGTTCTATTTTATGGCTAGGATGCATCATGATTATAACTAACCTCATCTTCTGCCATGACTAGAAGTAGGTATTTTCATCATTCTGTTATTACCAGGCCAGGAAAAGGAGAACCACATCTTCTCTGACTACATAAAAATTACAAGGGTGTGTTCTGCCATCACTGCATATAGAATTAAGCCTGAGTCGTCTGACCTCTTACCTGGAATGAATGATGACTCTCAGCTTTTCATTCCATGTGAAAACCTCAGAAGGCTTATTTCACAGGCAGTCAGCAAATGATTTGAAAAGCCCTGGCTTGGATTCTCACACATCTATTTGGTAAAAGAGCCAGAGGGCGCAGAAACACAGAGCCTCATGATTTGATATGATGGTTTCCATGTGAAAAGCAAATGAAAGATGCAAAGGCTGGCAGTGTTTGGTGCTTTTCTGCACCACAGAAGCTATGGGCTCTTGTGTGTTAAGGGCTCCATACAGAACATCCATAAAGAAACACCCCTCCTGTGATACATGCAAATGAACAAGAAGAGGGAACTGATGGGTCGAGCAGAAGCAATGAGCTGTATTGCATTTTTTTTTTCTTAGAATTTTGAGTTTTTTTTTATTCAAGTAACATTAGGTTACAACACTGCATATGGTTCAGAAATACAGGATCACACCTCTTCACATGTATGTTGCCAGAGGTCTCTATCTCAGATTTGCTGACTAGCATTGACAGGGTTGAAGAAAGATGAGGTTAACTGATTGATAAAGTCCCTGGATCTTGGTTACATGTGACACTGGCATCCCAATTTGGGGCTTGGGGTCATTTTGCTTGCATTTTATTTATTTATGGTTTTTAAAGATTTTATTTATTTATACAAATAAGAGCTGGGGTACAGGTCAGAGGTGAGGGGTGAGAAGAAACAGAGACAGAGTGGGGAGCAGAACGGGCAGATCGACTTAAATACACTATTGAGGGGAGCAGCAGGCGAGACAGGAGAGGTCTATGCCATGTGGGTCCCCTCCCTGGCTGGAGATAGAGCTCATATTGTAGTGGCTGCGGAAGCACCACAGTACGGTGCTCAAACCCTTGTGCCACCAGGGAGGCCCTCTGCTTGCATTTTATATGAGACTTTCTATTCACAAACAACTGGACCAGAGCTTCTACAACATGAAATATTTTTAAATGCTGGAATCATTTGGATTTTTCACCCATTGCAAATTTGAAAAGCTGGTATTTACATTCCCTGAAGTATCCATCGCTAATGAAAACAATGCCAGAGCCTTAAGCACTTTGGCATTTTCTGGACACACTATCAATATACAGAATATATTTTATCATGAACTGTATGTAAGAGCACAGGAACAAAGAACAAGCACCAGGGAAATGGTTTCAGGCAATTCTTTCAATGTGTTTTCCAAGGCCGTTTCAAATGACTCCCTAGTCCTTGAACTCCCTGGTGATCATTTTAATAGCAACAAGAACCATTTGGTAACTGGACTGAAGGTTGCATTTTGGCGCTAGTTGATGTAAATTCTACTGTCCTTTGTTACTAAGGACACAGTATTCTAACCTATTATAAGAATGTTAAAGCTTTCCTAGCACCATGCCTTTAAAACTTCAGGCTACTGCTAAGCATTTCTGCATAGGCTTTTTTTTTTTTTTTAAATCACCTATGGAACTTTTGGTACTCCTTACATTTAACCATCCTTGACTGTTGATGATAACAGAATTCTGTGCTGAAACCTGAGTCAACTAGAGGCATCTGTCAGGACAAGGAAAATACAGATGGTGCTCCAGATGAACACTGCTTCATGTCCTTACCAGTGGGATCTGTCTCGTTGCAACTCACTTTATTATCTGCTTGGGTGATTTCTAGAAGCAGAGGAAACAGGCCAGGACTCCTGGGTGTAGATACACACTTTCGAAAATAATTTTAGTCTCACCTCTGATCTTTTTCCCCTTTTGGAAACATCAAAAAAAGCTGAACAGGGTGGAGATAGTCCTGGCTGGAGGTTACCATTTACGAAATGTATTACAGAACACTATGAAGTTTTGTATTGATTTGTCAGTATCTATCCATTGGATATAATTACCTGATTAATTACCTGATATATGTATATGCCTGATATAGCCATATTTGCCTGATATATAAATACCTGATATAATTACCTGATAATGCACTCACTGCTTGAGGGATGTCCCTTTAGATAGCAGAGGATGCTCAGTTTTCCCGGGATGTAGGCGACAGCTCTGCATACACTAGATCAAGGTGTGGCACTGCTGGTTCTCTGTGGAGAACTCGGCTGAAACAGTGTCACAGTGTGTCGCCATGGAAGCGGCATCTTGACAGAGCAGTACCTGTAAATGTGAAATGTTTAATGATGAATAATTTTGTTTGAAGCTCTTCTTACTCCACATTTCCATGGAAAATGAAACCACAGGAGGCATGAAAATCTCTAAAGGGCCTTTATACATAGATTAATGTGGTAATTCTCTCATTACTATGTTCTGAAGAAGAGATTCTTACACCAGGCTCTGTGCTTTGCCTTCAGTTATAACATGGCTTTGCATTAAGTGTTTTAATAAAATGTGAAATTAAATGATCATCCCCAGTGATATTCAGCTCTTGGCTGAGGTGAGGAAAAATGTAACATCCCGAGTACATGAAAGCCAAAGAGATTATTTTGCCCCCAATGAAGAGATCATCGATCAAATGACATGGTGTCCTGTGGGTCTGCACCTCTCCATTAATGGGAATTTGTTACTACTCTCTCCTACACCTTTGAGAACTACAAAAAATGTAAGCAATTTACAGCTAAGGAATTTGCAGGCTGTCAGAAGCTAAACCAGTTTGATATATTCTTTTTTATTTTGCATATTTTACCATGTAGTATGAGGGAAAGCGATTACTAGGGATCGTTACACTGTTTTTAACTATCAGTGCTTCTTTCCATTGTAACAGTAAAAGGAAAGAAACAAAATCTTCCGGAGCAGCACTGAGCTATTGACTGGTGGACACATTAGTAATAAGAGATATGAAGAGATGGAATGTGATCTTTTGTAGAGCATAATGATGAGACATCTTTTCATATAATTCATTCTAAAATAACCACACAGTCCTTCAAGTCAGCTAAGGTTTCTGTTTGTTTTTAACACAAGTGATACGGACTGAAGAGTCAAAAGTCTTCCCACTATTGCTACTGGGGTAAGTTAAAACAAGAATTTTTGCAAATTGATTGTTCTCATTGGATATTAATATTGCAGTGTTCCTTAAAGAGACAAAGTGATGCTGAGGATGGCAAATCCAAATGACAACAGTTACATATTAATTGAATTAATACTTCAGCAGTCTCGTGTTTGTTCCCTGATATTTACACAGCAAACTATTCACCTCTGAGACCAATTACTTAAAGTGATTGTTTAGAAAAGTGACTCAGAGGTGAAATTTCCTGGGTCTGAATCCTTGTTCTAGCACTTATTACCTTGGGTAAGCCTCTTCACATTCTTCCAGCTTAGTTTTCTCAGTCAAAAATTGATCATATACAGTCCATCATCCCATATGAAGATTAAGTGAGATGCTATTGACAATACCCTTAGAACAGAGCTTGAAGATGCTCAATAAATGTTAGTGGTGTTCAATCACAGAACCCTAAGGCCTCCCACACACTCATCCTCCCTTTTCTAATTTCATGACATGTCATAATCATGGCTTAACTGAACAACGGTGTCATTCTCCTAACACATAATTCTCATTTAAAGGAAGACCTGAAGATTGCTGCACTGTGTAACAAACATTGAATAAGTTAAGTCTCATCAGTTTCATCTCTCTGGCCCTCAGAAGCATTCTCCATTTTAGCTGGACAAAAGTGCCTGGCCTCTGTGGACACTAAGTCAAGACCTAATGAAGTGGCTCTCTGTGATAAATTTCACTGGAAATGCCCAACAAGGGTCCTGTTGGTGAGGATAAAGGAAGCAACACCAAAGATGCAAAAAATGATGTGGTTGTAAGAAAGCCTCTTGTTACTGTCCCACTGTCCTTCTGGCTACATTATACAGTGATTAGCACAATGTTTTCAAAAGCTATTTGGAAAAAGACTTAATAAATACCCAGTGTAGCCCTTAACTAAAAGCAACACTTAGGACTCTACTTTTCCACCATGCATTTAAACTCAGTGCTAATACATCAGAATGCATACACACACACACACACAGATTATTCTTCATGTTACATGTGAATATAAATACCAGCTGATCACTAGACAAAGAAATTAGAATTTTTGATCACAAACCCAGATAACAATGTAGAAATCATCTAAAACAATGTTCACACTTTATTTTAAAATGAACACTGGACATTTACGACTATACTCTGACTCAAGGTCACAAAATAAAGTAGAATCAGAGCTAAACTGAAATCCAGATACTGTCCAGATTTTCTTCCATCACATCACCCTGCCTCTCTTGGCGAAATTACTCAGAACATGCTTTCCATTATTCAGAGTAAGTTATCAGTAAAACCTTGTTAGAATCTCAGAACATATCCGATCTTTATTTCTTGACCCAAAGTGCCAGATTGTTAATCTTTTTTTATTTCTTGATTCAAAAATTGACATACAATTTAGTTCTTTCCAGAAGGATTAATAGGTTTCTCTTGTGTTAAAAGATATTTACACCAGAGTCTTAAAAATACTGAGTAGCATTACAGAAAATAAATCAACAAAAGTTCAAGTTACCTTTCAAATATCAATCATATGTTGACAAGCCAGTTCCTTTCAAATTACAAATTTCTAGGAACTGACTAGCTGATAGCACTGGCTAATGTATTAAATGTAAGTCTTCTCTGAAATCACTGCTTCTCCTATAGGAATAGTTTGTTTTCTGCAAAAATAAGGCTTTTAATTTTATGTGTATTATATTCAATTTTCATAGATTACAGTTACACCATTCCCAATACCCCCTTGTATGGCGAATATGCTTTCTCACCTTCTGAACATATTTGTACATAGTTTTATTTACTTAAAAAGTGTAAAAATGAAATCCATGTCTTCATAGATAATCAAAATCCAATTATTGATCAATTAATTGGTCAGTTCTTAATCATGGTAACTTCTGCCCATTGGAAACGGGAGAGTGCTTTGGCTAAAAACCCACTGCTGCCACCTAGTGTTACTGGACAAGCACTGCCTCTGCTTGATCCCTTGTCTGTATGTCAGAGACATCTGTGAGAAAGAGGAGAGAGAGAGAGAGAGAGAGAGAGAGAGAGAGAGAGAGAGAGAGAGAGAGAGAGAGAGCGCTTAGTTANTGTGTGTCAGAGACATCTGTGAGAAAGAGGAGAGAGAGAGAGAGAGAGAGAGAGAGAGAGAGAGAGAGAGAGAGAGAGAGAGAGAGAGCGCTTAGTTACTTTAGCAACAATCTTTGTCATTAATATTTTAAGAGACTTTTGTCTCATTCTATTGACTATTTCATATTTGAATAGTCTGGGTTCCAGACATGCTTCTTTAATATGCTTGGCATTTGAATTCTTTCAAGGCTTTAAATTGATGAATGCTAAAGACAATGTGGTAGCTTAAGGCAATCATCCATATTGATGAAGTTCACTATAAATAGATGTATGCTGCAATACCCCACGTGTAAAAGCAATGTGTCCTTTTTATTCTATTCCTATTGATTTCAAACCCCCAAGGATGTTGTTGTCAATAGCTAAACCAAAAGCACCAAAAAAAAAAAAAAACACCTCACAGACCACCAAGTGACTTTGTATTACAGGGTAAAGACAAGTCCAACAAAAAAACTCACTACTGTAGTTTAATTGAATTGATCAAATAAAGCACAATTTTCTTACAAGAGAAATTATTTTGCTAAATAGGATCTACTTTTCAAAGGTTCTAAAGTAATGAGATTTAAATGACTTTAAAGATTTCTTTCTATTTTATGGGGGTGTTTGAATGCCAGTCGATAGAAGCTATTCAGGGAGGGATCATTAGAAATGTGAGAGGGGCCTCCCTGGTGGCGCAGTGGGTTAAGCAACACACTATGAAGCAAACTGCAGCCACTGCAGGACAAGTTCGATCCCTGCCCCAGCCAGGGAGGGGACCCACATGGTGCAGCAGACTGCTCCTGCCTCGCCCGCTGCTCCCCTCAGCAGTGTGTTTCGGTCTCTCTGCCTGTTCCGCTCCCTGTTCTGCCTCTGGTGGATCCTCTCACCACCCTGGACTTTGGCCTGTACCACAGCTCTTGTATGTATAACTAAATAAATCTTAAAAAAAAAAAAAAAAAAGAAAGAAATGTGAAGGGCTGGATTTCAATGGTAAGAAGCAAACTGGAGTGGTAAGCATGTGATGACATGAAAGGTCAGTGTCAGGAACGGGAGGATGCTGTGATTACCTCTTGTCCAGAGGTAGAGCAGATGTGTGTCCAGAGATCTTTGAAGTTTCTCTGGGATGTGGGTGGGAGCCACACCTGTATGTGGGTGGGAGCCACATACAGGAGAGATCTCTGTCTCAGAAACAGAGAAGGCAGAAAGTAGTGGTAAGATAGTAAGACTGATAATCATTACATGTGGATTTTCCCATTAATCTGATTTTTGTTTTTGAACGATAATATAACTCTGATGGCCTTTTCTGTCAATGACCACATCAGGACAATATAAAATAAAAAAAGTTTCCCTTATTAATGTAACTAAATATATCTCTGAGGCATTCTCTTCTGAAAATACAAACAGACTTTGGTACCTTCAGCTTGAGATCTAAACAAAGAAATGTACCCCCAAATTTCAGTGGCTTAGCCCATAATTAAAGTTTACTTTCCTCCATATAGTAGTTGAACATGGTGTTCTGTAGGCAGCCTTCCAAGATGAGACATAGGGACCCAAGAACTCCAACCATTTGGACCTTGGAGGTCTTCACATGGGCCAGACGATGGACACACAGTGAATGGGGATGATTACACAAAGTATTTGTCTGACCAAATCTGGAATTGCCTAATGTCACAATGATCCTTAGTCCCTGGACAAAATGCAGACACATGCCATACACATACTTCGTATAGTGGGAAATAGTGCCAAGATTTGTATTCAGGAAATAAAACAGATTTTAATGGACATGTAGTGATAAGATGAATTTATTACATATATATCTCTCAGATGTCATGTTTATCACATGCAAGATCAGCAAACTATAGCCCATGTGTGAAATCTAGTATCCCTCTTATTTTTCTATAGCCCATGATCTAAGAAGGGTTATTATATTTTTAAATCATTCGTAGAATATGAGAGAATGTGTAGCAGACTGAACTTACGGTCTGTAAAGTTTACATAATATGTTCATTATCTGACTTCACCGTAAGAAAGATTTTTAAGCAATTATCTTTAAGATAGAATAAGCATAACATTTATGTATATTTTTAAAGATTTATTTTATTTATTTATGCATACGAGAAGTGGGGTGTAGGCCAGAGATGCAGGGGGTAAGAGGATTCATCAGGACAGAGTGGGGAGAAGAACAGGTGGATTGACTGAAATACCCTGCTGAGGGAAACAACAGGAGAGACAGGTCTGCTGCCTTGTATGTGGGTTAGCTCCCTGGTTAGGGATCAAACTCAGAGGGGATGGAACTCAGGCTTCAGTGATAGCACTGAGATTTAACCCTTCTACCACTAGGGAGGTCCTTAACATTTCTGTATATCAGAAACAAGAATGGTTGCCATCTGCTATCAGTCAGAGGACCACCCAGGCAATGCAAAATCATCTGAAGAGTCAACACAATGTGACTTGCCTCAGAGGTGAGCTGATTTTAGAGAACACAGAAGCTTACCCAGATCCTAGAAAGAAATTGCAGCAGTGCATATAGTACACTAACCAGTGATATAGGCAGGAAATGTTCTTCATGGAAAAGAATACAGCTCCACCTAACGCCAGGAGAGGTGACACCTGCTAGTACTTCCCCCTTTGAATTTCCTGCTTAGTGTCTGTTTTCAAATGAGTCATGAGATTTCCCCCACTGAGTCAGGCCTGCTATAGAAACAGAGGCATGATCGATCCGGGGGGAAGTGGTATTTAAGAGACTAGCCTTTTAATAAGCAAATTACTAAATGGTGGAAACATCTGACTACTAGGTCGGCTCCCCCAAACAGTGGCTCTCCCTCATCATCTGCAGAGAGGAGGGGCTATCTTTAAAAAGCAGGAACATAATGACTCAGGAAATACCAATGGATAATTAAAGAGAGAAATGCAAAAGTGTTCAGACACCTCATTCTTGGGCATGTTTCTGGATGTTTATGTTTTATTCCAGCATGTAAGAAAATAGACTTTTCCAAAGTTGAGCTTGAAATATCATTGTTAAATAATACTTTTCACGAATTTAAGTATATCTAACATGAAATCATACCAAAAGCACTGTAGATACAGGAAGTGAAAACATTTGATCAGGAACCTGCAATTAATAAAGTAATTTTTTTTTTTTTTGGTTAATGTAAGAGGCTTTTCTTCATATTACCTTCTCCTACACCCTAGCACCCAATAAGATATTGCTGCCTAATTGAAAAGTTTTCTAATAAGAGTTTAGGTAAAACTAATTTGAAAGAACTCATTAGATGTATATGATAGCCTAGGCAACTTTCTACATCAAATTTACTGGTTCCCTATAAATAGAAAATTAATTAATGATGACGAAAATAAAGCAGTAACCATATCAGAGTATGAAAGGCAGTATTGTTTTAAGTTTCTATTAACTATTAGTTCATTATAATAAATTACAACAGCCATAGACATTTTGTCTAATTACCAAATTTATGATTGGTTCTACCCAGATGCCATGTTAAAAAGTAATCTAGAAAATCATTAGCAACAAAATGTTGTTATCTTCCTGCATTGCACAGATGCATATATACTTTAAAATGGGAATCTCAAGGAGCTGGGGTAAGGAATATTTTGTAATTACTTTTCTACTTCTTTTTGTTGATTATTAATTCCATAATACAACAACAAACTCCTTTAAAAGTTCAAACCAGTATGCTATAGATAAAATGTAGCAAGGAATTTGCATTCTAGCAATAAAGATTGTGGAGAATTTTGGTTTTTGAAGGGCAGTGTATGGTGGATACTAGAAAAGGAAGGTTGTTTTATTTATCTTTTTCTAGGTACACTGCAAAAGATCTTATTCTCAAATTCACTTTAATATTAAAGATTCCATACATGGTTACATAATACAGTGCTAAGTGGAACGTAGCAGTTATCCATTTCATTTGGTCATCCATCAGAAGATTTTAGAAAATGTCACATAGGACATGAATTTTCTAGAACGAAATTGGTATTTATATTGATCAATTTCTCCTTACAGCTGTCAGATTCTTACTCTCCACTGAACAAGATAGAACCAGAACAAGAGTCATGGATTTATAATATTATCCCTCAATAGTTTCTCACCTTCTTTCTGCATATTTCCTAATGTAGAGATTAGCCTCTTTTGTAACTCTGTTCTCTTTACATCCCAGCCTTACCTGACATCAGTCTCTGAATACTCTTCACTTGGTCTCCCATTTTCCCCAATCTTTTTGAATGGGATTTCCTAATTTCAAACCCCCTCCTTTTTTCCAGTGTCATGCAAACTCTTTCTCATACTGTAACATAAGACCCCCTCCATTGTAAAGCCTCCTTTCACATGCCTGTGGACATTAGTCACTGTTCCTGAGGCCCTATGGCATTTTGTAAAGAACACAGCATATCGAACCTGCATTGCAATTATTTGTGGCCAGGCCCTTGTCCAAACTGTGAGATAACTAGTTTATACCTACCCACCACCAACTAGGTAGACAAAATAGAAACTTTAATGAGTCTCTGTTTAATGAATGATTAAATGAATGGTTGAATATTAAGGCTGCCCTCCTGAGAATCAGTAGTCTGTTTTATGCAGCACAGGAGAGAATAATTCATTTATATCAGTCATATGTGACCTATGGCAATATAAAGAGCAAATAACAAGGAAAAATTTATTCTTCATCCAAACATACATGCCAATTTTTAATATCCTGGATTTACATTTATGCAGACATGGTTTTTGTTTTTTTAGATGCTTCTGCTAAAGTTTAAGCACATTAATAGGAATAGCATAGCTAGATTTGAAATTACAAAGAAGTGAACTGAAGTACAACAGTTTATCTTGGGAGAGAATACAATATAGAGAAACCAGTCCCACTGGAAATCTCTGATTCTGGAGAAAAGAATTGAATCTTGACACTTGATTTTTAGAAACCACTCTGAGCCAACACAAAGCAAGATGTAGCATTTTCTCTGTGCCAGCAGAGGGCGGCACATACTTCACTAACTGGAGAAGCAGGTTGTGCTGAATTTCTTAAGCTGACTGAGCTGGTAGTAAGTATTCTAACAACAAAGATCTCAGGATTCTTCTCCCTCAACCAAAAGTCTGCTGATAGAGAGATTTAAACATTTTTGTGTTAACATCGGTTAATCAACTTCTACCAGTCTTTTAAAACTGCAATTATAACATCTTGAAGGACACTGTGGCAAAGTAGAAACCTTGTGGGCTATGGGAGTGCAGAGAATAGGTTTGTACTCTGGAATCTACCACTTTCTAGCTCTGTATAGTTTGGTCAAGTTTCTTAGTCTTTCCAGTCATCCTTTTCCTTTCATTTAAAACAGATTATTAAAATTTACCCCCATGGAGTACATGTAAGATCAAATAAAAATACACATACCCAGTTAGCATTGAGTAGTTGCTAAATGTAGTTACAAAATATTCCCTACTCCAGCTCCTTAAGATTCCCATTTTAAAGTAAATATGCATCTGTGCATATTTAGCAACTTTCCCCCTTTTGTTTCTTCCCATGCAGCAAAAAACAAACATCCACAAATGTCAATCATATGCAAGGGTCTTGCAGTGTACCATGCCAATCCAGAATGAATTTGCCTAGTGAGCCAATTTCTCTGCCAGTAGTTCTGGCAGAGAGTATTATTGAAACACTAGGAATAATCATCATAATCTAAAGTTTCTTGAAATAATAAACACATTATACATTATGTAATTATGGGAAACAGAATAATTTCATGATGTGTAATACCGCACTGCTGCAGTCCCAAGTACATGTCAGGAACTGAAGAAATGTCAGTGTTCCTTTACAATAGCCAAGACATAGAAACAATCTGTGTCTATAGACAGGTGGATGAATAAAGTGTGAGATACATACATACATATGCGTGTGATGGAATATTATTCAGCCCATAAAAAGGAATTTTGAAACTTGAAAACATACTAAGTGAAATATATTGGAGAAAGACAAATACTATATAACCTTACTGACACATGAAATTTAATAAAACAGTACTCATAAAGAGAAAGAGTGGGCTAGTATTTGCAGAGGAATGAGGTGAATAAGTGAAGGTCATCAGGTGCAAATCTCCGGTCTCAAGATTAGCAACACTTTATTATATACTTGAAAATTGCTAGGACATTAAATATTAAAAGTTCTCACCACACCACAAATGGTAACTATGTGAGGTTAGTTGAGTATGTGTTAACTAACATTACTAATCATTTGGTAATAGTCATATATCAAGTCAACACATTATACACATTAAATGTACACAACGTTATATGTCAATTATATCTCAAGAAAGCTAGAAAACAATGTTATTTTTCAATGTTATATCCTTCACATAAACATACACACATCCCTTGGGGTGTTGTTCATTTATCTTAGTCTATTTTCCATTAAAAATTTTATCACCATATCTACCATATTAATATTTTATATACATAAATAAAAGTATATTCTAATTTCTCAGTCTTATCCAAGTCTCATAGATTTCATTTCTCAAAATTTTTTATCATTGGTTTTTCTATTGCTTTTAAGTTAGAGTCCAACTTTATTCCTACTGTTTTAATACAGATCTGCCTAGTATGGGGCAAACTCCACTTGGTTAAGATGTATTAATTTTAACACAGCAGTGATGAATCCTGTTTGCTTTTATTTTATTAAGATGCTGATTTTATTTTTTAACAAACTTTATAATTTTTATTTTTCTCTTTGCTTCAAAACTCTAACTCTCCTTTGAATACAGCCATTAAAAAATTACAGATCCAAGGGCCTCTTTGTTTATGATTTTGCTTTATTACAATGTGTTGTAAGAATTTTGTTGTAAGAATTTCCACCTTTCTATCCTTTAGAAATGTGGATGTCAATTTATGTGAAATAGTCTTTGATAACAAAGCATATGTACTCTATTACTGAGGTGTAAAATTCCATAGAGAGATATAAGACTGACCCTCTTGATTTTGTTAGGTCTTCTCTATTTTTTGTTAACTTGAGTCTTAGATTGTGAGACATATGATGAAGTTTGTTGTGATTAGTGTTGGGTTTTCTATTTTTTTTTCTTTCATCCCTTGTACTTTTTATTTATTAATGTCATTACTGAATGCTTGTTTTCATAAATATAATAACTACTGTATCATATCACAAATTTTAGCCCTTAGCATTATAATATTTCCTTGCCTGTTCTTTGTAAAACTTTGGGACTGGATTATAACTTGTGCAATATCAACATTGCAATTCCCCTTTCATTTTGCTTGCATTTGGCTTTTAAAAAATGATCTGAATTCCTTTAGATTATGTGTGTCCTCTATACGCAGCACAGAATTGAATTTTGTTTTGTTAGTCTTCCTGAAAACTTTCACTGTTGTTAAGTGAAGCTTTTTGCATTTACTGTTATGACCAATATGTTTGGTGTTATTGATGACCTATAGTCTATTCTATGTGTTTACCTTTTCTTTTTTAATATTTATTTTGCAATTCTAGAAGTTTTGTATTTTTTTCTCCATTATCTAACTACTAATTCTTTTTAAAATATTCAGGTCTCTTATTTGTGGTTGGCAATTGTGATTCCCTTCTATGCTGAGCAAAATTAGAAATGTGGGTAATCTCCTTTTTACCTTCCACTCCTTTCAGGAATTACACAGACTAGATCACATTAACATGCAGTAACTCAAGTGAGTGATGCAAATTTGTAGCTCAGGTGAATGCTACCTGCAGATATCTTGCTATGGGGGAAATGCTTGAAACCACCTGCCCAGTTTATTTTTCAGGTGCATTCTACTGTAATTGCAATAAGAACCAAGTCTCAGTTGTAAACTACCCATCTCTCAGTTTATACATTACTATCACTAGCATTTATGAGCATAGAAGCAAAAACAACTGTTCTAATGATCTCCATGGGGTCAGTTGGCAGGTACATGTTGATCAAAAGCCAAAATCAAATAGTGATATTGATTTAGTCATTAACTTGCTTTTGGTTTTCCAATCTGACTAATTTTAATCCTTTTCTCATTTTCAAGTGCCTAATTGTCCTTGGTAGAGCCACTGCCTTTACTAAAAATTAAATTACTGTTAATGCTTATTTCTGAACAGATGTAATATGAAATGCCATGATGCAGTTCCCTTTTCAGAATATTGAAATAACTGGCCACCATTGCTAGTCCTCACTGCAGTTTAAATGCTAATACTGTAAGTCTAATTTAAAAACATAATGTTCCTAACTAAGCTGTTAAATACTGCAAAAACAAGGAGCTACACAACGGTGTTACATAGTTATGATGGAAGATATGTGATAAATTGATATTTGAGCAGAAACATGAAAGAGATGAAAGGAAAAGAAATATTATATTAGAAAAAAGGTTTCTGGGTAGAGAAAAAAAGCACAAAAGGCTTGACACTATCACACGTTTAGTGTGTTCCAAACACAGAGAGCTCTTGTGGTTAGAGCTCAGTAAGTAAGGGAAGGATGGTGACTGATGAACATAGTTTGAGAGGTGCAGGAAAAAAGCAAGATTGGATCCACATTAAGAATTTGGGGGTTTACTCTTAGTAAGGTAAGGTATCAATGGTTTTGAATAGAAGGATGATATATGTTTTAAAGGATCGTTTTGGCTGTTATGTTGATAAGAGATCAAAAAGGGGCAAAAATAGAAGTAGAGCAAGATAGTCTTAGTTAGGTGGTCGCTATGATGCTGTAAATGTCTGCAGAAATCTTCTTTAGGACAAGGAGAGTGATAGTGAAGAGAGTGAGAAATTATCTCATAGGATGTGACCAAAAGACAAAGTCAAAGATGCTTTCACAGTTTTGACCTGAACAGTGGAGAACAGAATTAACTTTAACTAGAAAAGGAGTTAGAGGTAGTGTGGATTTGTCAGTGATGAGAGGACAATCTCCACTGTGAACAAGTAAGAGACCTAGTAGACAGCCAAGAGAAATATCAAGTGGCAAATTGCTCAATGGGCCTGAAGTTCAGGAATAACTTCAAGGTCTGAAGTGTAAATCTGAGAGTCACTAACTTACATATGGAACTTACTAGAATACAAATGGATGGCATTAACTACTTCAGGGGGTGCAGGCAGAAAAATCTTGGAGGCCTGAGGCTCAAGTATTCAGATATTTGTAATCTGTAAGATAAAGTGGGACCAGAAAGGGACTCAGGAAGGAAAGCAGAATAGAGGATGGTAACCCAGAGCCTGTGTAAAGGAAGTGCTTCAAATTACTTTTGTTGAATGATACACAGTAAGATGAAAAACAAGGTGATTTTAAATGGTAATATAGAATCATAGTTGACAATGACAGGATCAAGATAGTGGAGGAGGTAGATATCTTGATTGTAGACAGTTCTTTGAATTAATTCTGCTGAAAAATAAATTTCAACATTGAGGGTTACCTCTTAAAGGACTTGGAAAAGGTAATTTTTTAAAATAAGGTATTTTCACATTGTGAAGAGAACTTTTCAGTAGAGAGAGAACAGTTTATGACATGGGTGAGAAAGCGGATACCTGCACTGCTGCCCTTGAGTAATCTGGAGGGTGTGAAACCAGGGTCCCGATAAAGGACCAAATAGTGCCTGTAAAATTTATTTTAATAGGCAGGTAAGTGGTTCTTAAATTTGTGTTGATAGATATGGTGATAGAAAATCCAAGAAATTCTCTTCTCCAGTTTTCAAGGGCATGATAAACAAAGCCATTGGCTAAGACTGAGGAGAAAGGAAAAACTGTTGAATGTTTTATGTCACTTGGTACCTGGTGCAGCTCAACAGAGTTGACTTTTGTTCCCTCATCAAATTATATGGGGCGCATTAGGACAAAAGCCATGAACTTAGCATAGTTTTATAAATAACTGAGACGATGTGTTCCTTTTCTCTTTTTTTGCTCCTGTATTTGTATCATTTCTTAATAAACTTTTGTTGAGCATCTATATCGTGCCAGGTCCTGTGATCAACCTTGGGAAAACTGCAGCCCAACATAAATCCTAATCACTGTGATCACAGAGAAATTTACAGGTTAGTGAGGGAGGTTGACAAGGGAAAAAGCACCACACTTCTCTTTATCTGAACATGATAATGTCATCTTTTATCTGTATCTCTAGGTCTTCTTACTTGACTTCCTGGGATATGACCCACTTAAAATATTCTTTCAAATAAGGAAAAATTGTGAAGTTACATGCTCCCATTTTAGTTTCAGAAAACTATTACTGAGGCATGTTAAACTGCTAAGAGAGCATAGAGTAAGTGACTCAATCTAGCTAGAGAAAGATTCCTTGAGCAAACTTTTGATGGAGGAACAGAAAAGGCAACCACACATCATTTACTGGAAAGAAAATGTATACAATTCTAGAGGCACAAATCTGGATATACTGGGAATAACATAGTGATAAATATAGTCTTTATTAGTCAGATAATTGAAAATCATTGAGTTTTTTTTTTCTTTGTTTTAAGCAGAAAAAAACTGACATCACTGGATTTTGTTTCAGTTGGACCATGTAGGTGTGTATGTGGATGCTGGATAGAAGAAAGAGGAGATCTGTAAGGTGCTATATGTAATAGCTAAGAAGCTAATGCTGACCTATCAAAATACGGACAGTGGTTGGGAAAAGAACAAATGGATTAAAGAGACATTTTTGAAAGGGCAATTGACAAGGCTTACAGGTTGACTTATGAAGAGTGAACCATGAGAAGATTTAAATTTTCACTAAATATTCTGCCTCACCAGGCTGGAAGAAAAATGACATAACTGTTTGAAACAGGAATTATGGAAGAAATGGTAAGTTTCCTCTTTTTTTTTTTTGGAAAGATAATGAGGTTTGAATTTTAGTATTACATTTGATTTGTAGGAGTCCGTTGAACAGTGGAAACACATAGTGACATGTGTTTGGAAGATAACCTTGCATAAATGCTAGATAAGGCTCCTGGAGAGATCTCACTGAGTGTTTCTATCTGCAGTGAGGAAAGGAGATTGAAGATTCCCTCTGAGAGAAACACTAATAATTAAAAGGCAAATCAAGAGAAAACTGGGATAGGAATTGATCAACTTACCCAGTGTGCCAAGGAAACGTGAAACCAGGATCAGGTTTAACCAATGGGTGAGCCAGTACTGGTTTTATTGAACAGCTTCAGTTGACACAGTCAAATGAAAGAGAATAGATATCTAACAACAGGGGCGATGGTCATGTACTTGTTAAAAAAGGGGGCTCACAAATACCATAGACCTCTATGTACAAGAACAATAATTAGGAAGAAACACTGTGGCATAGAGAACTTTATGTTCTAATTCAAACAGCTCTCCTGATCAAGTGTTGGTTACATACCACAATAGATGTTCCACTAGTGAGGCTGTAAGATGGGAAAGGAGGTGGTAGAATGAAGGCTAATGATATGTAACTTAATCAGGCGGTCCTGGTCACTTTGTTAAGGATAAAATATTTTAAAATATAAAAATGATCCCGGGCCCTCCCTGGTGGCACAGTGGGTTAAGCAACGCACTATGAAGCAAACCACAGCCACTGCAGCACGAGTTCGATCCCTGCTGCTGGCCAGGGAGGGGACCCACATGGCGTGGCGCGTGGCAAACCTCTCCTGCCTGGCCCGCTGCTCCCCTCAGCAGTGTGTTTCAGTCAGTCTTCCTGTTCTGCTTCCCATTCTGTCTCTTGTGGATCCTCTCAACCCCTGCACTTCTGGCCTGTACCCCAGCTCTTGTATGCACAAATAAATAAATCTTTAAAAATAAATAAACAAATAAATAAAAATGATCCCCTAAACCCAATCCAGGTCCCTTCTTGAAAACCTAACAACAAATAATCCCCCAAATATGTAGCTTTCCCCAAATCTTTGGGCCTTGAACTAGACATTTAGAAGCCGGAAAACATGTGCCTGGCAGGACATCTTTATTGCTTTAGCATCTTTCCATACTGTCTACTGATCAGCCTCTATGCAAAGCTCATAGGAAGAGATCACCAGAATATAATTATTTAAACTCATCACACCATTTTATTCTCTAAACTGCACATTAAAAACAAAGACAAAAAGCCAGTAAGAGCAATATTTGTATGGCTCCTTTCCTATAAGTGATTTCTTGGTGTTGTCCCTTATTCAACTTCTTGATAATCATGAGACTTAAAATATTATTATCATCATTGTAAAAATATGGAAACCAAATTTCAGGACAGGTTGTCGGAATGGGAAGAGGCAGAGCCAAGATTTATGTGGATCCTGGTAATGTGACACTATGCTCTTTCCACTATACTACTCATGTATTCAACAGTTTATGCCTGGGCTCATAGAGAGATTCCTTTAAGTAGAAACAATTTGTTGTTTTATCTCAGTTGGTCCCACTATAAAGTGACAAATTGAAGCTGAGAAAGATCATCCCATTATGTATAGGTTAGTATTCAAGATTCAAATTAAACAAGAAGTCATTACTGTGTCATATTCTAAAGAACATAATAAATATATAATGTTGAGAAATAAAAGAAAGTAGCATTTTAAATTGTACATGAACCAACCGCCCCCCGAAATTCACTCAAGTAATTATGTGTTACATGTAATGCATGTAATAAAGCTTTAAACAGTTGGAATATATGAATGCTTCCAAGGGTTTTCTGATCACTTAGGCAATGGAGGTGATGATGACTTTTTCAAAATCTGGAGAATGGTATTAAATAATTAGTTGAGGGTTACAGAGAAACACTGACTGAAAGAACAATGCTTAAAAATGTCTACAGGCTAAAAATACAAAATCAAATGCATTGCACTTTTCATCCAATTTTTAAAGTAATTTGCAGAAAATTTTGACAAGACTTTGGGTTTTCAACTTTTATGCAAACCTTAGGATATCACACTTGGCAAAAGTTGCATACTGTTAACACTTTCAAACTGGAGTTCTTGAAACTATGGTTGAAGGACATATGGACTGCTGGAAGATACAGTATGATTTAGGAGAGAAAATTTAGGAGGACAAAATGAGAAAGAGTGATGTATGTATCCATAAAACCAAGACAGGAAGTGTCAAATACCTCATTGTAGGGAAAAGAACCTTCTCAGTGGCTTTTCTTCTAAGTGAAGGGAACTCAAATCTGGTGACTATTTCCATCCATATTGACCACATTTAGCTTCCTATGCAAATATCCAGTCCTGGAGATTTGTAGCATATACATGCAAAATTTCTTAACTAACCCCTGATTTGCATAAAGCTACCATTTTCTTTACATCAGGGGTTATAAGACTTGTGCTATGCTCTTTGAAAATATTTGAAAATATTTGGACACTTGTATGCTTATTTAATAATACATTTCACCATATATGAAAAGGGTACTTATTAGAGTCTTAGGCTACTTTCCATGCATATGAAAGTAATAAAAGTACTTGGTGATGCTACTGTGTTTGCAGGTGAAAGACATTTACCTACTATTACCATAAGATGAAATAACTGAACTATACCCAAAATAAAACATGTAAGAAAGTCCAAACTTCATTATTTCACCGTAATCTTTGCCTAAAATGGTGGCCAAGGGCAAATCAGAGACTGAGAATTTTTGTCACCCACAGAACTGAGACAAGATTACTTGAATAAATGACATGTTAAGCCATGCTTGGCCATTATACTTCCTGCTGAGAGTTGTGACAAATCATAGACTTCAAAATGCCATCATGGGGGAAAAATGAGTTCTTTAGGAAAGAACAGTATTTGTCTTCCTCAAGTATAACTCATCATTAAGAACAAATGGAAAAGAAAACAGTTCTTCAATTGACATTGTAACTTTACTCCTTTTAACATTAGAACAGAATTTTTAAAGGAAAATCTGCATGCCCTTATTAGCGCTCTTGATCACTTGCCAATCTGTAATTAGTAAAGTAGCAACTTGTATAAAAGATTTTTAAAATGCATAATGCAAACAGGAGAAAATCATGTCTCTTTAAAGGTAATCAATCTCTTTAAAAATTTTAAATATGTTTTTAAGGTATGCTATTCAAGAGGCTTTATATATCTACATTAAATAAAGCTATGCTTAGATTTGAATAAAATAAAATGATGCAAATATCCACCTTTCTATTTAAAGCTTTGTATTCTACATAGGCATTGATTATCAAGTATGCATTATATAATAATCACACTTATCAATAGCTGAAGATCTATTCCAATCAATTATATGTTTTTTATAAAGATACCAAAATAAAGGCAATGTAAAAATAAAGAGCAGTTAACATATTTCATATTCTTGCCTGCTTTATGATAGACACAGCTCTTAGATGCTTTACCCAAAAATCACCTTGCATCTCTCAAATGAAGGACTTGCTATTTAATGTTGATTTTTTTTAATGGCACTAATTTCCTTCATTAACAATAAGACCAGGTAAAAACTGTCATACAGAGTACTAAGCTGTTAGATGAGTTTTTTTTCTAGAACAATCAATTTCATTTTGCATATATTACCTCATTGATTTCTAGCACTGCCCAAGGATGCTGTTATCTACATTTTGCAGATAAGCTCTCCTCATCTCTGCCCCCCGCCAAAATAACAAAACCTGAGTTCATCCTAATATTCAACTGTTAATGTGTGTCCTTGCTATATATTAGTCACTTGAACAAAATTTGAATTTTATACCCCCTAAATTCCTAAAGGTATTATTCTGAATTGGCTGCTGCCTGAGACAGCGTGACCCATTCATCAGTTTCCTTTGTTCTAATTTAGCAGTCCTCACGGTGCCATGTATAAGCTGCTTCAGTTATATTCTACCTGTGAGTGCAACTCAAGATAACTTTGGTCTTTTGGCCAGGCATACAGAACTTCATTGCTGAAATAGAAAGCATGCCTGATTGATAAAACATCTAGACTTTTCAATGTTTTGTAAAAGCTAATCTTCAGATTGATTTCTCAGTGAAGGTAACAGCTTGCCTTGACAACTTGGTCAGCATAGTATCATCGTTTCGCACAGAATATATGGCAGGCATTAATTTTCAGTGTCAGATCAATTCATTGACCACAACTATGAAGAGCACAAAGAGACTGGACAATTAATTCTTTTTTGACGTGAAATTACTATATAACAGAACTACAACTTTCACTCTTTTCCAACCAAATGTCTGATACTATGCTTTCAGAGATCACAGAAGGCACAGTGCACAAAACCTTTGAACAAAATTCTTGTCATGTCTCTCTACTTGTTTGCTGATTGATTTGCATCAAATCATTGTTTTCTTTCAAATGTCCCCTCCATCCATCTAAAAGTGCTAGTTCTAAAATAGAAATATCGGAAAGTCATAAATTTAATATTCCTTAGGCCTCCCCTATTATTTGGTTGATCAGTTTTTCTTTTATATCAGTGTGTCTGTGTTATTTGTGTTTATCTAAGGTTATTGCTTTTTCTACCGATATATCTAGATGCATTTTTTACTTATAAAATATATGGTTTATATATT
Source organism: Galemys pyrenaicus (assembly GCA_019455555.1). Classification (NCBI taxonomy): domain Eukaryota; kingdom Metazoa; phylum Chordata; class Mammalia; order Eulipotyphla; family Talpidae; genus Galemys; species Galemys pyrenaicus. Next base: position 15,076,781 of record JAGFMF010011668.1, on the reverse strand, counting down.
TGATATATAATGTATATTTCACATACAAAGACTATATATGTTCATAATCTATAAATATATGTGTACGTATGTGTGTGCAGAGTATATGTGTGTGTGTGTTTTGCCAATTGCTGTCAAAAGTAGTTAGCATCCCCAAACCAGGATTTTGGCATTCCAAAGTTTAACCTTCAGGGTGAATTTGTCACCTGATAACTCAGAATATTTCGGCTTTAAGTTATGGAAGCTGTATTTTCAGAGGTGTCACCAGGGTCAGATGAGATTATTGAATAGCCTTTACCGCATCAGACACCCTTCTAAATATAGCCTAATGTCTGCTATGTAGTGATCCTTCAATGAGTACTTGTTAAGTTAATGAACAAGTTCCTTTTAAAGACATTGTGGTAATGTCTAATTTACATGAATTGATTCCAGCTAGTTGAGAGCAGATTGCATTTGTCAATGTAAGTCATGTTCACTTCCAGTTAACAAAAGGTGGTTTTTATATATTCCTGGGATGCTGATGAAGCGGAGCAGAATGGCACGAATCTAATCTGTGGGATCTAAGTGGCATTAAGAAGGTTATATAAACAAAAGAGAACTTAATACAGGGTTTGAGAGTACGGCATCCAGAGCTAAGGACCTGAGTTTGACTTTTGGCTTTGTTTTGAGCCTGACCCAAATGTTGAAAACTCTGTATGAGAGTAGTGATACCAGCATCATCTCTGTAGGCTTAAGCTGAAAGCATTAGATGACTTGAAGCACTTATAACAGCTCCTAACACAAAGTTAGTGAACCAGGAAAGGTAGAGTAACTCTACCACAGGTCTCCAACTTCAAAAGTGTGTTTTCAGTTTTTTGCTAATTGCTCTCCTGTGCTCATTCCTTTACTTCTTCATTCAAGCTCATTGAGCCTGAATGTAAATATCAAAATGTTTTATGTATATGCACCCTCATATTTTATCTTTAAAAGTAAATGAAAATCAGTTTCCCATTACTGTACAACCTTCTGGAAGCCCTTAGGACATTGTACACTGAACACTCAGCACTGAGCTCTTCAAGACCTTACAGGATACCCACACACAGGAGTACTCAGATGTCTGGTGGGAATCCTGAGTCTCTCCAATTATACTCATTCCCATTCTTGGAATAGTCTGTTTCCCTGAACTCACATGATATGGCAGATGCTGAGCTAAGTGCCTTGTATGGAAATCATTACATTCCCCTTCCTATATAAGGAGAGCTGCCTGCTACGACCTGGTAACATTTCATAGTCCTGGAACACCACAACTCTCTACCTAGTAATAAGAGTGAGATCATGATGGGGTTGGAGGGTAGAAAGGCTGGTGATGGGCCACAGGTCTCATGATATCTAATGAAGGTATCTCAAAAGAGTGATTTGTCTCTTAGTGCCCAGGAATTGTCTGTCCAATTTCAACTTCCTTAGACTCAGACACAGCATTCACTTCTGAATCACCTGCAGTTAAACACTCCCATTGATTCATTAGCCACATTTGATCTGAGTATATCAGCCACTGAATTTCTAGACCTCTGTGCTGGAAGCAGGTGATTCTGCTCATGGCCGTGAAAGGCAAATTACTGACTCATATAGACATAGTGCGCAATTCAGATTCAGAATATTTAACCCACAGCTGCAATGTTTTGAGTAACAATGGACAGCCCTTCTAAAAATATCTTTATATTGTTCATCTTCCACATTCCAAAAACATCACCATTGAAGATTTAATCCCTTAAGTCTTTAAAATGTTCTATCTTTCATATTTAGAAGAAACAGAGGTTCTTGAGAAAGCAGATTTCTCAAACCATCTGTATAGTGCTCAGTATCATTGATGTTTATCACCAACATGTGTTTGTTAGACTCTAGGAATTTAGTATATTTAATCTTATTATCCATTGTCTTTTACTCTTCACATTAAATCTGCAGGCTATAATCACGACAGCAAACTCAACATGAAGAAACACATTTTGAGATCACATCGTTTTGTTTTTGCATAGCCAAGAAGTAGAGGTGAGTGACACAAAGGCCATTCCCAGTGGGTGTATTTCCATACTGACTGCTCCGTTTGGTTAACTTAAATTTATCAATTTAAAATGAAAAGTATGAATTCACCCAAATAACCTTTCATACTTACTTTTCCTCTCTGCCACTAGTTGGTTTGATTCTGTATAAACATCGACTATGTTCACTAGTTAATTTCAAAGGCTTTTTTAAATGTCAGGAGTTGAACTGAGATTTCATGATTCTCCAGTCTCTGAACAGGTCATTAGTCCAAAGCACTTTTCAGGCCAACCCATCAGACCCTAGTGACTCCAAATGCCAGTTAAACAGATGCCACCCTTGATAATATCTACTTAAAACCCAAAGAGTAAATCTTATAAGAAGCTCTGTGGATTTGACTATTGAAAGACTAATGGGTCCATATAAAATAATCTTCTTCCAACTTCTGGGTTTAGGAAAGCCCTAAAAACAAATTAACTTTAATGTTTTTCCAAGGTTTGTTAACCTTGCTTGCTCAACAGCTGCTCTGCTTTCATAATGAAAGGGAAACGAAGCTGTAATGGTCCTAAGGTTGCCAAAATTTGGGGGTGAACAAGCTTTCTGTGCTCTTCAGAACATTCTCTCTCCATGAAGTGTGATTGTCAGATTCCAACAGTCTCAGGACATTGCCATCTCAGCAGTGATGAATGCCACAGATATACAGCAAATGGAGCTGCAGTGAAATTTAATGTTCACTTTAGATGCGCCAATTCTTATTAGAAAAGGTCACCCATTGTCCCACTCAGATGATTAATGCAGACTCTTGCATCTTTATGGGATATTTCTGCAATCTGTGCTGTCTAAGTGACTGTTTATTCCTCATTTCAAACTTTACCAATGCTTAATACTCAAAATGAATAGAGATGGGTGGAAAAATGCCACTTTCAGCTTCAGAATTTTGTAGATTGCCCTGTTAAAAGGAAGCTTAAACACAGGGTCCAAAGAAAGCCTGAAGCCCATTTTCATCAAATTTCCCATGGCAGTTTTCTTTAAGCATATGCTGATAGCATAATTACTATAATAAACAAACCCCTTTTCACAGGTACTTGGAAAATGCAAACCAGAACTATTTTCCTTTAGAAGTTGATTAGTTAAGTCCTGCCAGATCAGCAGTAGTAGCAATAATCTTCTCTTATTTCCTCAGTTAGAAAAAGAAAATTTTCTTAAATATAAAGCCTCTACCTTACCAGTTAATGAGTTATAGCATGGGCAAATAACACTGCTTACATCATTTCTTGAGGTCAGGAAACATGTTTTGTCATTTTCTAGGGTCAAAGAGAATTACAGGTTTTAGATTTTCTCCCTACATCTATCCAAAGAATCCTTAGAGGACAAACATTTTCAACATCAAGCACACAGATGAAAACACCTAAAATTTGACTTCTCTCCTTTTTGCTATCTTTACCCTATTTTTTTTTAAATTTCCCCAAGCTGGGGAACCCTGGAAATACTAAATTTGTAAAGTCAATTTTTATGTAACTTTCACTCACATACTTTCACTGGCCGTGCAATTTCATTATCAAATTTCTATTGTCGCACTGGAAACTTTTTATAAAATCCTGGATTTTAGATGGAAGAAGAATATTTCCCAGGAGTTGACCTGGAAGAATTTCCCCATCACTCAGAATGGCTTTTTCTCTTTCTCAGTCTACTAATGGGTTTGTTGTTGAATGGTATATAGCTACTTGATGGGAGTTACATTTCATAACACTACCAAGTTCAATATTTGTAGGCCAAATTGTTTTGGGTTCTGTCACTAATGTTGGTCACAAAGTACTGATCAAATTGTCAACAGTCAATGTGAAAGAATCAATTATATAGATCCAGACCAAGCTCGTAGAAAATGTAGGTAGCAAAATAAGATTTTCTTTTTTTCTTTTTGCAGGTCAGACCTGTTTGCCAAAAGGGTCAAATCAGTTCACCTTAAATGTCAAGGCTTGAATTTGGAACTGGTCATGTGGATGAGTCAAAATGCCATGAAAAGATAAAAATATCAGGTGCTAGTGAGGATATTATAGTTTATGATTTTGTTTACGACACACAGGTAGCAATGAAACGTACCTTTTCATCACTGTGTGTAAGGCTTTAAGCATAACTTCGAGACTGTAATGAATATGTTAACAATTGTTCCATTTATACCACAAAAAAATGTTCTGACTTAAAATGAGTTTTTAGGCATCCAAATTGGAAAAGTAAAAGTAAAACCATCTCTATTTGCAGATGACATTATCTCCTGTGTAGAAAATCCTAAAGATTTTGTACACACGCACACACAAACCGTGTCAGAACCAATCAACAAATTCAGAAAAGTTGCATTACACAAAAATCCACACATACAAATCTATTGAATTTCCGTACGCTTTGAATGAACAGCTCAAAAGGGAAATTTAAAAAAAAAAAAGACAATAGCATTGTCTTTCACAGTGGTATCTCTCAGTTCAGAATGCTCTGACAAGAATATCACTTATTTCTCATGGTCTGGAGGCTAGAAAGTCTGCGATCTCGGTACCTGCACAGCCAGGCTCTGTAAGTGTATGGCCAGGTTTTCACTGAATTTTGACTTATCCATCAAAACACTTTATGTTTTTTCACGTGTTCTAAAGTTACAGAACTTTTGCTTTTCCAACAGATGGTGCTGCATTGGGGAGAACTGATTCTGTAGCTGCTGAGTGAAAGATTGGGGAGGGTTGGAAGGGTCTAGTGAGTAGTGAATCAGGACTCTGATTAGTAGATGGCTGTGTTTTTACTGTGTCCTCACTTGAAAGGATAGAGGGAAATGAAGCTAGTTCTCTTTTGTCTCTTCTCATGAGACATGAGACCTCCACTCTTAAGATGTAATTACCTTCCTCCCATAGATCCTACCTCCAAATATTGTCACATGGAGACACAGGGGCACAGTGTAGGAATATTGGGGTGACATAAACATTAAGTCCCTGGCAGTATTAAAAGAATATACTTATTAAGGTTACACTTAATCAAGAAGGAAATAGACTTATACACTGAAAACTAAAATGTTGCTGAAAGGAATTAAAGGATTAGAAGGCTTGTGTTGTTCAGATATAGCACTAACTAAAGCAATCTGTTAGATTCCATGTAATCTCTATCAAATTCCCAACAGTGTTTGTTTGTTTTTTTCATAAATAGACAAATTGATTCTAAAATTCATATGGAATCTCAAAGTATCTTGAGTATCTCAAATGGTCTTGAAAAATTGGGGGTTTCAAACTTCTGATTTCAAACTTCATACAAAGCTACAGTAATAGCATAAAGTGTGGTAACTAGTAAAAAGCAGAAACAGATACCAGGGGACTAGACTAGAAAGCCCAGAAATAAATTCATACAGCTATGTTCAAATGATTTTGGGCAAGGGTTCCAAGACCATTCGATGGAGAAAGAACTGTGTTTTCAATAAGTAGTGTTAGGAAAGATGAATATGCATATGCAAAAAAGGATGAAGTTAGAATAGTATACAATTTTCAAAAGCAACTCAATGTATCAATAGCTTAAATGTAAGAGCTAACACTGTGAAACTTTTAGAAGAAAAAGAAAACAGAGGAATAGTTTATGATATTGGATTTGGCAATAACCTCTCGAATATCGAAAGCATAGGCAGAGAAAGGAAAAACAGATTAATATATTGAATATAGAAAGAGTTATACAGCTCAGTAGCAAAAACAATGTAATCTAAAAGTGGAGAATGAATTTGAGTAAACGTTTCTCCAAAGAAGATGCTTTCAAAGATGCTTTCTCCCAATAAGTACATGAAAAGATGCTTAACATAACTAATCACTAGGAAATTACAAATCAAAAGCACAATTAGATATTACATCACATTTATTAGGTTACTAAAACATCAGAAAATAAGTGTTGGTAAGAATGTGGTGAAAGTGTGATCCTGGGTTGATGTTTTTCAAGTGTCCTAAAGCTATAAAACTTTTGCTTTTCTAACAGATGGTGCCCTATTGGGAAGAACTGATTCTATAGCCGCTGAGTTAAAGGATGGGGAGGATTGGCAGGGTCTAGTCAGTAGTGAAAGTGGTGTGTATGAATGGCTGATGTTTGTGGTACTGTGCACTGATGAATGCCCTACCCTATGCATCCCAGACTCTTCCAGTCTCTTGCCTCTGTAGTCTCTGGGGTTCACTTTCACAATGCACAGGGTCAGCTTAAGTCACAATGTGGGGAGCAGATTAACCACTTTGTATTCCTCACCGCTCCAGGCTGCCTGGGACATCCCAGCTCCTCCATGAACCACAAATACCTACCCTCACTTAAGGGTAAGCCTACACACAATCAGCCCTCCCATCCCAGGGCTACCAGTCAAATACAAGGGCATAGCTCCAAGATTTGTATGGCAGGCTTCTGCCCTAGGTACAGTCTCTGGAACCTTCTTCTACCCACATTTTGTTGTCCAGAGTTGAGTTTCCTTAATGTTTCTTTAGGTGTCATTGTTATTAGTCTCTAAAGTCCAAGAGATGTTTTAGATTCTCCCCCAAATCACAGGATTCTTTGAATCCAGTATCCGTCTGGCCCATAATCAGATTATTCTCCCAGTAGCAAACTAGGGAATTTCCCCTGGTGCTTTCTTCCTTCAAACAAAGCAACCAGCAGAGACTTCCAGTTTCTCTTCTATGAAAATCTAACCATTTATTCTTACAAGTGAGGATTTAAGCCTACCTACTTCTTACAATTAACTCAACAATCACAGATCTCCATGCCATTTTAGTAGTTACAATAGAAATCGTTAAACTTTTTAATTTTTTATTTTTGTGTAGAACTGGGGTGTAGGCCAGAGGTAGAGGGAAGGAGAAATGATTCACTAGAGACAGAGTGGGGATTAGAACCCGCAGATCTACTGAAATATACTGCTAAAGGGAGAAGTGGGGAGGCAGGAGAGGTCTGCTGCGCCATGTGGGTCACCTTCCTGGCCAGGGATCAAATCCAGGTCATATCAATGTTAGCACTGACCCCTAGGCTACTGGGGAGAACCACATTTTGAATTTATTGCTATTTGGCTCTTGGTATTTCCTTTGTTTCCTGAACATAGTCTCAAAGTCTAATAAAGCCGTTCTCCCCGATATTAAATAGTCTATGTAACCAAAATTTAAGATATAGATAGGCATGGTTTTATCTCCTAAATAATTCCATGTTTCTCAAATTTAGTATTTGGCAGGAAATGTTTTCTAATTCACAGTTCTATAAGTCACCTTCATTTATTAATTCAGATAAACGATAGTCTGCTAATGTTTATCTTTGTATTCTTGAGCATTTTATAAATAGAAAGGTCATTTTTCTCTGCTTCATAAATTCTATGGATGTGGAACAATTTTATAGGATGAGTGATTCTTTTTTTTTTAGTAAATGAAAAGATAATGCAGTTTAGACTATTTTTTAGGCATTATCAAATCTAATTGCTGCTATGAAATGCACTCAGAGAGAGTTTATATGTACTGAGGAACATGTGACAAAGGCAATTGACTTTGAACTCAACTCGCCCCATCCCTTTTTCATAAATGTAGATATTTGACTATTTAATCTTACATGCTCAGATAAGATTATCGATTTGGCTATATGGGTATGTTTTGTTACAACAAACTGCAAATTCCTCACTTACTTTTTTCAACTGTGTCTCATACAGTGCCCAGTGCCCTGAGAAACCTCAACTGTGAGTGGAATTCTATTATTTAAGGGCGTTAGAATTTATTTTCCTCCAAACAGAAGTGTTGACTTAAAAAGCACCTGATTCTCCCTGTAGGATCTTTCCATTTCGTTGAGTTTCTCTCACTCCATGTCGATCTAGTTAGTAAATGGCTGGCTGGCAATTGGGATACACATTAGCTCAGTCATTATCAACCTTGCCAAGCAGGAGGTCTGGGCCGCTACACTTGGTTTTGTCAGACTCCTAGGAGCTTGCTGATGCAAGGAGGCATCACTCTGTGGTGATTAGCCTCCTCCCCTGGTCTCATTCCATGCCATGAACTACTGCTGCTTACCGAAGTTCCTTTGTATTTTGCTGCCCCATTTAAATGGTAGTTGCTGATGATGTTCAATATGACAAATGTTTATTAATTGCTGTCTACGAGCAAAGCACAGTGTTAAGCACTGCTGGAGGTAACAAAATAAGTACAATCCCTCCCTTCAAGTAAATTATAAGCTAGTAAGGAAACGAGATCTTTTTTTTTTTAAGGAGCACTACTCTTCCTCAGATTGTGGCAATGCCAACAAGGGGGAAAAAAAACCTAAAAACTATTGATATTTGAAAAAAGAAAGAGAAAAAATTAACCACTAAATTGAGAGCTGAGAACTACCCCTTTGTGTGATTTTTCAGTGGACACACAGATAGAAAGATTTCTGGTATAAACTGTACAGAGAGAATCACGGCTTTTCAGCAGTGGAAAACAGTGCTGTGGAAGGGAACCCATCAGTATAGCAGGCAGAATTTTTTTTTCTTTTTTTTTTCTTTATTTCCATATATTTGACATCAATTGTAGCCCCCATGGAACTCCCACCACCTTTTCACCAGTGCGCCATCACCTCAGTCCCTTGTGCTCTTCCTGCCTTCATCCCAGTCCCTCTCCCTCCCCAGCCCTGACCACCCCTTCCCAAAGTGCCTCTGATTTGTAATTGTCTATAGCAGGCAGATTTTTAAAATAACTTTTGCAAGTCAAAATCATGTAATTTGGAGCAAATATTTCATCATTCAATAAATTTTATCAAATGACAGCTACATGCTGGAGTCTGGGTTGGGATTAGGTGGTGGATTAATAGTGACACAATTCAGCTGAGTCATCAGACAAGTAACTCGGCAAGTTCACTGCCGTTGTCTGTGTCCACAGATGAGACACAGTTCAGAGGAGGAATAGCTTAGTCATTCTGGAATTACAAGAAGAGCATTCCAGAGATACTTCTGGAATTAAAGCTAAGGAAGCAAGGGCCTCCTTGGTGGCACAAGGGGTTAAGGTGCAGCACTATGAAGCTATCCACAGCCACTGCAGCACAACCCTGGGACAGGAGACCCACATGGCGCAGCTGACCTCTCATGCCTTGCCCGCTGCTCCCCTCAGCAGAGTAACTCAGTTGACCTGACTGTTTTGCTCCCCACTCTGTCTGTATTGACCTCTCTCTCACACACACACACAGACACACACACGCACACACCTCTGGAAGACACCCCAGAACTTGCATACATAAATAAATAAATCTTAAAAAAAAAAAAAGCTAACGAAGCAGTTTTCCAGTCGAGAAAACAACATGAGACAAAACCTCAACTGTCCCAAACACTCCTATGTCACCAGCTTGAAATCAGCCTTTAGGAAACCTGTTTACTCTTGAGAGGACACAATAATATAAATAATCTTAACATCCCATTATATTATTATTGATCCATAAGAACACAACATACTGCTCAATTTAGAAGGCATTTATTTACCACAATCTGGAGTTACTAAACACTTGTGCAAATTAAATCAGTCCTTGGTTACGTAATGTGCACCAGTGATGGCCAGCTGGTCAAACTATTATAGATTTTATTTTAAATAAGGAAAGAACAGAATTATTTACGATGCTTAGAATTTGTAAGGCATTTGTTTAGAAATGAATTATGGACTATTGGTGAGAGAATAAGATCAGAGGGGCTTGAGCACCTATAAATATGACTTGCTTTTCAGTCTGATTTAGGAACTGCAAAGCAGTGTCAGCTCTGCTGAAGAAGCAACTGAGGCTCATTCTGGATGATCAGTGAAGTGAGAGAGGTTGAATATGCCCTGTGCAGAAGTTAAGTGATCTCAGCAATACCAGGGAGAACCAAAGATATTTGTTTTAGTTGAAGAAATGAGTACTTGGAACTATATCTGCAGCATGCAGGAGAATGTTTTCCTTATTTGCTAATGTGAACTGAAAAATAAATTCATCACATGTGCCAAAGTCTTCATACAATAGACAATGGAAGGGGCTAGGGAGACTTCAGAAGAGCACCTGGGATGCTCGGTGATCGTGAGCCCTGCACAGCCCTTTGACATGTTCCCTTGTCCAATCCATGTGTGAGATGGGGAATATGATAGCATTTCCTACTGTGTCTCTAGGACCTTGTTTTATCATCAGTTCTTCCTTCTTTCCTATGTATCTTGGATGGCTTCCACTCTACCGATTTTCTCTTAGCACTTACACATTGTCATAGTCTTATCAGTTTTTAAAATATAAAGTATTTTTAGCTGTGTTTCTCATGGCTTCTCTTTTGTTGCTTTTCTTCTTTTCATAGCCACAATCCTTGACAAATAGCGCTTGCTCTCTGCACTCCCAAACCTGTACTGGCGCTCCAGTCTGGCTTGTTACCACATCCATCTCAGGAAAGGTCTCCAAGGGCCTCCTCAATTCTAAAATCATGGACCCTCTTGACAGCATCGAGCCTCACTGGGGGCCACTCTTTTCTTCATAAATATCCTTCTTCGGCTGCTGAAGTACTGTCCCCATTTCCATCTCTTTCTGAGATCACTGAGTATTGCTTCTGTTTTGCTGGCTCCCTTCTTCCTCTTCTAATATTCCTTATATATTGCTGTAGCTTCAACTATCTTCTTTCACCCAGTGATCCCCACATCTTGACGGTCAGGACAGATCACCTCCTGGGAGCCAGGAGCGTGATGCCACCTACCAGTGCAGTAGTGCCACCTGAGTCCCGCACGCGCACTTCAAACTCAGACTGGCCAAAACCAAAGCCATTATCTTTCATTACCAATTCTCTCCATGCTGATAATCGATCAGGTTTGTCTTTGGGGCATGTTTTTGTTTATCGCTGACCTTTACTTTATGAATTTTAAATATTTATTCTACTTTCTAAACTGTAAGTCCTCTGGGCGAAAGAGCACTGTTTTATTCATTTTTGTGTCCTTCGCACCAAGCAAGTGGCATATTATTAAGGAGCTAAGTAAATGAGTGACTGGAAGGAGGCATGCATGGTCTGCTGCATAACTCCTTTTTGTACTAAAGGGAAGTATCTCATATCAGAGTCCCAACACATGGTTGAAGGTGCTCCCTGGCATAACTGCTCAGTGAAGTATCGCTTTTATTTCTCCCAGTAGCTATCAAAACACTGCCATGTGCCACAGCATTCTCACTCCCAGGCAGGTACAAGAATGCAATCCCAGGAGACATATAAGGATAGAAAAGTGCCTGTGAGAGTACAGCAATGAGGAATGAGGACATTTACAGAGAAAATGCAGTGTCATGATCCAGGACAAGGACTAGGTCTTTCTTCTATTTACCACTCAGCAGACTGAAAGCATTAGTCTGACATGAGGGATAACAACACAGGAAAAATGTGAGATGACTTTAGCATTAATTGTCATAATCATACAAACCTCGAAGGAAACATTCAGTTGGAAAAATTACCATAGAACTTCCTTTATTAGTATTGCATCAGGTATTATAATCTTATACATATATGTGCATAGTGTTGTGTTTGTGTAATCAGTATTCCAGAACCCTTTGGAGTTTCTAATACACGTTAAAATAAAGAATTACACAGAAGAGTCTATGAAGACCTGAAGGAGGGGCACGTCACCTGGGCTAAGAGAATCAAGAGAGTCCTAGATGAGAAAGCAGAACCTGAGGCAAGTTTTAAATGTTACCTTTTGCACTTGATATTGCAAGCAGAAGGAAGATCTTATACTAATGCTCAGAGGCATAAATATGACATTTCATTAAGGAAACTGTAACAAATTTTGCAGGACTTAATGTAATGTGGCTTTATGAAAGTTGGGGGACATATATGGATATGTAGCTGGGAACAAAGCATGAATTCCTTGTATTTTATAGCCTGACATACACAGTACATGAGGAACCATGAAAGGATTTTGAGTAGGTAACAAGATCAGATTTATATTTTAGTAAGATAATTTTAGCACTAGCATATATGATGAATTTGATCGAACTATGAGTAGAACCAGGAGCAAAGTTAGAAATCTATTGCAATAACCAGACAGTAAGTCAGGTCAGGGAAGAAGGCAAAGTCATCGCAGAGGTTGATTCAATAGTAATACAGAAGTTGAACCTGGTGTGGATATGTAAGAAGATTCCAGGGTTCTAATCAATCAATCATATCTATCTATCTCAATATATATAAACATATATACATATGTACATATATTGAGATAGATATATACATGTATACACACATGCATCTCTGTATATGTATGTGTCTATACATGCCTGTATTTATAACACATGTATGTGTGTGCACACATACATATATATATATATGGCATAGACTATATTCCAGGTCCAGTCAATAAAATAATAAACAAGATATAGACCTAGCTTCAAGGTATTCACGGTCTAAAGGGGTTACAGACAAGTAATAAGGATCAGGAAACATATGTAGTAGTGATTTCTGTCCCAGATTTGGGATTCTAGCTGAGAGCACTATCACAAAAGTGTTAGCTAAGTACTGGGGAAATATTCCTGGAAGGTTGACTAGCATGTTCAAAGCACAGAGGTAAGAAAACATAAGTTAGTTTGGGAAAGTACAAGGAAGATTGGAGGACATCATACCAAGACAGGGAGAGCCCAGGTGGGTCAGAAGATTTGGTGGTGATAGCCCAAATTTCTGTATATTGAGGTGGAGTTCCCCATAGGATATCCAAGTGGCTTCTGGGTTTTCATCACTGTCTAGGCTGACTGGGGAAATAGCCAAGGGTAAGAGAATATAAAAGAGATGTAATAAGGTCCTGGAGGGAGAAAGGAGGGATGAGCTTTACATTATGTGGGGGATTAACTTTGCGCTTCAAAGACAAGACAGGAGATAAAGCCATGAGAGTATTAAGATTTCCCAGGGGGAGTGCAGAGCATGAGAGGAATGAGAGGATGAGAAGAGAGAGATGAAGGACAGAAGGACATATTTTAGGGAGACATGAAGGAAAAAGATTTCAAATGATACAAGATCAGGAGGACAAAGAGACATAATTGGAAATCTAAAAGCCAAGAGAATTTTGAAGAAAATAGATTCAACAACACCAGATGAAGTAAAGAGCTCTAATAAAATAACAACAGAAAAGTACCTGTTGGACTTAGAATTTATGAGATCATTAGTAACCTTGTCAAGAGCACTTTCAGTGGAGTGGGAAGGATAAAGGCCAGGTTCGAAAGAGTGGATGGGCCGTTAGCAATTGGAAACAGTGAGTACAGATTATGCTTTCAAGTAGCTTGATTGTGAAGGGCTAAAGAGAAAAATAGCAATAAGAGTACCACATGGGGTTGGGAAAAAAGTTAATTGAACTTTTGGAAAGAAGGGAGAGACATAAATACATTTATCAGCTGGGGGGAATTAGCCAAGGGCGAAGGAATGTACAAGAGGTGCAACAAGGTCCTGGAGGGAAAAAAGAGGATGAGCTTTACATTGTATGGAGGATTAACTTTGAGTTTCAAAGTGGACAGCTCTCCTTCCCTATTGAAAGGGGGTGGGGGGGGGGAGGTGGGGGGTTGGGGGGGGTGGTGTCAAAGGATGAGTGGAAGAAGCACAGAGAGTGGAGTTCTGAAGTGTTGAGAAATAGCTAATCTGATGAGAAGGTCACCACAGAAAAGGGGCAATAAGATCTGATGGCACTAAAGTGGCCCTACCTTCTGGCTTACCTCTTCTGTTCTTCTCCTACATTTTTATCCCCAACCATCATCAGGCTGAGCATCTTTTAGTTTTGTCAATATTTCTATCAAGTCATCTGGGAATGGGCAAATGTCAGCTAAGCTGGAACAATGCAAATAAATATAAATAACCCCCAAGGCTGTCAGAGGCTTATATTAGTTTCTCTGACAGGTATCATTTAATAGATAAACAAATGTTGACACAGAAAAGACAGAGGGAAATTTCTCTGCCCTAGCTATAAGAAATATTTGTATTTTATGTATGATATTTAATTATAAAACTATATAAGTGATCATGATTCTCAAAGTTTCAAGACTTTAGGGTCCAGTCGCTGGCATCCAGAAAGAAATGATGGGAAAATTTCAATTTAAGTCACTGGGTTTGAATATAAAACAATTAATGGGTAATCAATCAATCACTAAGTAAAATGCCTTGTAACTTATATAAAACCAGTATACATTATCCAATTGTTTAGATATACTTTAAATAATTATCTGAAGACAAATTGTCTAGAGCATTCGTTTTTATTTTTTGTATTTGTTTTCAAAGTGCTAGCATTTGTTGCTTCAAAAAGAACAAGTGTGGTTGGCTTCTGACTGCCTTGAAATTCAAATGGTCTAATATCATTTAATATTTTTATAAACATCTTAACAAAGTTGAGAGAATTAAACATATGAGTGACACTAAGTCTAATATCATTTAATATTTTTATAAACATCTTAACAAAATTGAGAGAATTAAGCATATGAGTGACACCAGGATAGCCAGATTGCTAGCATTTTTGAAGATAAAACTAAAGTTACATGTGACCAAGGCCAATTAACAGAAACAATCTAACCATAAGTTAGATCAGAAGTTCAAGAAAAACAAAGACATTAAAATTAAACATTCTTGCCTGGTTTATTCCGCCCCTGCTTTGCAAAGGAGAATCATAATCATCATTTTTATGGCTTAATGCCTATGGAATTTGTTCATGTTGGTTACAATCATAGTGGATGATACTGCATTTCTACATAAAGAACAGATCAACTGTTTTGGTTAAAAATTTGGAGGACACTCATTCAAAGAAACAGTGCTACGATGGCTAAAACAGGATTAATTTCAGCAGAGTGATCAAAATATTAATCATGGTGCACACTAAATAAAAGCTTCCATCCCATTCAAACCAAGTGACAGTGACTTGCCCAGCACTGGTATAGCACAACTTGCTGATCAGAACCCAGAATCCTTCTGTCCTGTTGCCCCCAGCTGGCTGCATAAGTTCCACCCATCGGGTCTACATTCCAGCCAGAGAAAGAACGAAGCAGAAGAGCATGCTCTCTCATTATGGTGTGAGTATGTCTGATCTTTTGTTTTTACCACTTTTATCACCATTTTACATAATCAGTTCATTTTTCATAATCAATAATGATATGCATCTATCATCACCGTGTCATTTTTTGATATGATCAAACATATCGCCGTAACATTTTCTCTTCCCAAACTGTAACCCTATTCCCACTAAATAACAACTCCCTAGTCCTCACCCCTCCACTCAGCCCATGGTAACCTATATCCTTTTTTCTGTGTCTATGAATTTGACTGTGTTAGTTTCCTTATATAAGTGGAATCATGAAGTATCTGTCCTTTGTGACTGGCTTATTTCACTTAGTATAATGTCTTCTAGGTTTGTTCATGTGTAACATATATCAAAATTTTCTTCCTAGTTGACTAATAATCATCTATTTTATGTATAGGCCACATTTTGTTTATCCATTGTTCTACAGATGCACATTTGGGTTGCTTTTGACTATTGTGAATATTTTGACTATTGTGAATATTTTGACTATTGTGAATATTTTGACTATTGTGAATAATACTGCCAAAATATGTGTCTGTGCATATATGTTTCAATCCCAGCTTTCAAGCCTTTTGCATGGACAAACAGATCTGGCTCCAGACGTGGAACTGCTAGGTCATATGGTAATTCTATATTTAATTTCTTGAGGAACTGTTCCCACAGAGGCGGAACCATTTTATATTCCCTAGTGTTCTAGATATCCAATTTCTACATTATCTTCACTAATACTTGCTATTTTCTAGGTGTGTGTTGACCTGCTATTGTGGTTTAACTTGCATTTCCCTAATGATTAGTGGTTTTGTCTTGTCATGTGCTCACTGGTCATTTGTGTCTTCTCTTTGGAGAAATGTCTATTCTAGTTCTTTGCAGACTTTTTTTATGTTGGATTTTTTTGTTGCTGATTTGTAGAGGTCCTTTATACACTGATTTTTTTTAAAAAGATTTATTTATTTACGCACACAAGCACTGGGATATAGGTCAGAGGTGTGGGGGAGTGAGAGAATCCACCAGAGACAGAGTAGGGGACAGAACAGGCAGATAGACTGAAACACACTGCTGAGGGGAGCAGTGGGCAAGGCAGGAGAGGTCTCTTGCACCATGTGGGTACCCTACCTGGCCAGGGGGGTAGGGATCGAACTGGTGCTGCAGTGGCTGTGGTTTGCTTCACAGTGTGTTGCTTAACCCACTGCGCCACCAGGGAGGCCCCACATTCTGATATTAACACTCCTTTTAAAGGTCACTTTCTGAAAAAAATCACATATGACCCTTTTGATTATATTTTTATGGATACAAGTAGCTTCCAGGGAGGTTGGTAAGTACACTCCATTCCAGGAGTCCATGTTCTTAGCTAAAAAACAAAGGTCACTCACTGTGGAAGAAGGGGAGAACATATTTAGTGAATGAGTAGTTTCTGTTCAAGAGCTTACGTTCTAGGGTTTATTTTCATCTACGTGCTTTGTCTATAATTAGAGCTGTTTGCTAAAAGAAGTATCTTGTGTATTATCCAGTATCTAAAGCAGTCAGGTTTCCCATAAGTTTTTTTTAATGATTTTATTTATTTATGCATACAAGAACTAGTGTACAGGCCAGAGGTGTGGGGGATGAGAGGATTCACCAGAGACAGAGTGGGGAGCAGAACAGGCAGATGGACTGAAATACACTGCTGTGGGGAGCAGCGGGTAAGACAGGAGAGGTCTGCCACGCCATATGGTTCCCCTCTCTGGCCAAGGATCTAACTCGCACTTCAGTGGCTGTGGAAGCTTCACACTGTGGAGTTCAACCCCTTTCGCCACCAGGGAGGCCCAGGATTCCCAAAAGTTTTTGATTACCGTGTTTTTCTTAGGTATTGTAGTCTCTTATTTTAAAGTTACAAAGCATAACATACATGTTATTCTTTATGTTTATTTTAAAACATATTTTTCTACAAACAGACAAATGAGGTAATCTACTTTAGGTCAATTCTGCACCAATACCCATTAGTTATTCCTTCCAGGCTAATATATGACTGATTTTATTCTTAGTCTTTAGTTGAAATTACTTTCAATTTCTGCCTGAATCCCTGCATGTCCAGAACCTTTAGCGATGGTGTCACAGTTCCAAAGACTTTTGTGGTGTATTATCCAAAGGTTTTTCAGAGGTGTGTTTTTTTTTCTAACAGTATGCCTATTGTGTCCCTTCATTCTACTGACAAGGTTTTTGCAGTGCTCACCCATCTGAGTTAATGATTAACATGCTTTAAAATAAACATATTTTGGAATATGAGTGCTGATCAGATCAAGAGGGCATGATAGAGATGCTTGAGGTAAGAATCTAGCAACATTGATGATACCTCTATAACTATTTTTCTAATTTTATATCATTTTGCATTATTCTTAAACTATCAATGACGTGGTAATGCTAAGGGAACAGGGTTTTTTTTGTTTTTTGTTTTTTTTTTAAGGGAACAGAGTATGTTTTATTGACATGAAAAATATACTCACTTTTTATTCAGACAAGTCTTAAGACATGTTTGGAAGATCAGCACACTCTTGAGAAAGAATTCAGCCTAAAAGAAGTAGTCTGGGAGAGGCAGGGAAGCTCCTCTCCAAAGGGGAGAGTGGTTTTTATAGAGCTTGCTTTCTTTCCTTTGTTCTTGTTCTCATGGTCTAATGTCTAAACTTTAAGAGGATGAAGCACTACTGCATACTCATGAAAACCTAAGAATTCTTTGATTCAGGTAGGGGATGGGGTCAGAATGGCTTCACTGTCTATCTGTGTCAGAACCTGGGAAGAACCCTGTGGGGGGGCTGTCACTGGATGTCACTGAGGCAGAGAAGAGATATAGGACCTGAGCAGCAGGCTGGACCGGCCCATACTTGTGACAAAGACACAGAAAAGAAAATCACAGGAAGAAAGGGAAACACTGACAGTTAAATGTGTGATGAGGGCTCGTTCATCAGTACTCTTCAGACACCTACCACAAAAGGCCAAAAGAGAAGGGGAAACTGTATGGGGCTAGAATCCCTAAAAGCACAGTCTAGAGAACCAGCAGTGTGCCCTGAAATTACTCTCCCTGTGACAGACGTCACATGTGGTGTGGTTCACGGAGCCAGGGTCTCATAGCTTTAAACTACTGAGAGAGGGAGATGAGAAAGAAGAGAAATGAGCAACTTGCATGCAAATAAAGCTATCTTAAAGACTTCGATATTAGTTCCAGTTATTTTCAAATATTAAAACTGTGTTTTAAGTGTTTTCACCATGTGAGCACATGGCTTGATGATTTCCCCTTTGCCTAAATCTGAGATGTCTGGCCAAAAAAAGGAACATGTAAGTAATTTTCTGTCTCCCTGACCACAGGGCATAGGTCAGTTATCAGCAACAGCAAAATAGTTCAGAAAAAAATTAAACCCTCAAAGATAGATACCCCTCCTGAAACAAAACCTGGTGGCAGTGTAACATCAACTCTTGGCACAATAACGCCAGACACGACATCTGTAGTCTGTTCAGACACCCTTTTCATGGATGGCTCGTGAAACCAACACTCACGAGAGAGCCTTAGGGGAAGCCAGATTTCACACCACCGCCCTTCAAAGTTCTAACATAAGGCAGAAAATCTGAGTCACGTCATCTGTAAGAGACTCTGTGGAGAGAGATGTGATGCTAGTCCTGGAATGCCCAGCTCCTGCCAAGGGGTTCTGCCTGGTATTGTGTGTCCATGAAAGAAAATACCCACAGTTCTGAAGGCCCTCAAGCCCTTTCAACAAAGTACTTAAAGACAACAAGAGAGGAAAGACAATCCTCTAGCTCCATGAATAAACAAAGAACATGTATCCCTAGAGACTTGTTCTACTTCATAAATGCTTTTTAAATGGAGAACATATTGTCTCGAGGAAAAAGACAATGAGAGAGGAGACCATGGTGCCATTTTGCTGCCATATGTCTGGCGCAGGATACCATAAAACTGAATGACAGCAGTTAACCCGTGACCAGAACCCTCCCTCGGATTTGTGACCAACCTGCTCTTCATTTTCACCCAATGAGGGCACTCATGTGCTTAATAAAATGTTTTGGAAATCTGAAATAAGAACTACAAAACATTATCGTTGTTGACAAAATCCATAAAGTTCTCAGAGCTTCATTAGAGATCTCAGCTAAACCACAGTAGAGAAAATGCAGTATTATTCCACCTTATTTTATGTGTTTATTATTTTTCCACCTTATTTTAAGCAAGAGCTTAAAATACCTGAGTTCAGAGAAAATGGCCTTGCTTCTAAATAGCTTCTCTGGTCATGAAATACAGCTCACCTGCAGTCACCTACAGCTCACCTCAGTTGTCTCCCCTCTGAGCGCAGTGCCTGAGCCCCAGACAAGGTCAGTCACACTCCGTCTCAGGGGCCTTTAGCTCATGACTCCTTTTTAACAGCAACACTTTAGAAATGACTGATGTGGACACCCAGAGGTTCCTAATGGACCAGTTGCAATCACCGCAATACATGCTGTTTAGGGAGCTGTCTTTCATATTTGCTGTGCAAATCATTTCCGTAAATGTGTGTGGGTTTATTGATCTGAAAAAACCATCCTTTGATGTAAAGAAGGTAAGAACTTTGCTAGTGATGGAATATTTCAATATCAATAAGGCCACACTTCAGAGAATTTGTTCTCTTTCAGACCTGTTGCTTCTCAATTTGTCTGTTCCTTTGTTCAGTTTTTTTGGTTTTGTTTTTGGACAGCCTGCGATAACTTTTATTGTATGGTTAACACCATTTAGGGAAAAGGTCTCAGCCCTTGTTTCTTTTCAACTTTATAGCATCTATTTCAATGCTTGCTACAGAGAAACACGTTAAAATAAGGATGTATGTTAGTAACAGAAATTAAGAAACAGGCATTGAGATGACCTGTATCAAATTTTAAATGACTCAAGCTGGTTAACAGTACAATTTACTTTTAAAAGTAGTGAAATTTTCATTGGGCCACAATAATGATGGGAAAATGTGAAAGGGAAACTGTGTGGTATTTCTGTTGCTTTTTATTCCTAACTGAGCCTTGGCATGTAATGGATATTTAGTACGTAATTTCCATGTGGAATTATTTTGTCACATTCTGTCAAAATATATTTCAAATTCAAGGATATTCTTTTCCACTATGAAAAATTGTGTATATGAGGAAACATTTTTAAGTACCCCATCTTATCAAGGAAAATCAGGGATCTCAAGCATTAAAGAAATCATCTTTTCATTTCAAGTATCTTAGTGTTCATACCTCATACTGGCAGAATAGCAAGAAAAAGAGAAGAAACTATCCCCTCCCCAACTTATTTTTATTTCATTTTCTAGACTGCTGGGTTTTTTTTTTAACTTGCATGCAAAAACACACAATTAATTAAGTGCTTAGAACATTGTTTTTTTAAACATTATGCATTCATAGATTCCTGGTTGGTACTTCACGGGATAGTTCTAGGCGACTGAGCAGGAAAAGACTGGTGTTTAAAAATTGAGCAATAATAGCAATGGGCTATTAAGCAATTCTGCATAATTATCAGAGCATTTATTAGCATATTTGTTATTTTTATTATATGCTCTATAATTAAAGTACAATTTCATACAAATAAACTCTGAAATACCAAAATAAACCAGTATGTTTTTCTGCTACTACCAGGTACATATTTCTCATAGGTGAATGTTTTCACTTTAAGTTTTATTCTGAATTTTATATGAAGGATGTGGTGATGTTCCTGATTAACACAAAAGTTTCTTCATTTGCCTTTTATTTAATCAGTGGTTCTCTGAATATAATATAAAAAGAGTTCATTTAAGTTAATTAAGAGTGACAACTGGTTTCCTATAAGTGAAAAAGGAATGAGACCATTGTTGTTTATGACTTTAGCTGCCAGTTAATCAGCAGAGGGAAAGAGCTGTGTGACTACTTGCTCTCTGTAGCAGGTTTTAATGAGAAGTTCCCATAAAACTGAACTGATACACTTGCAATATTTCAAACAGAATACTTCTGTACCGATTTTTAATTGTGCTTACATTACTGGTCTGGGAATAATCATTATTAAGTCTATAAACTTGAGTACCAAGTTATCAGCATTTCAAATATAACTACACTTAGATAAAAGACAAGAAAAAGCCAAACATTGGTATTAGTTATTTTTTAGTATCATCTAAGAGCAAAATTTAAAATGAAAGTAATCATTGATAGACAAACACCCAGTTTGCAAAAGCTATTTCCTAAATTGTTTTAAAGTCATGTGTGATTTCCAACTTCTTGGTACATCAGAGAGAACATATGCAAATGTACCCAGTTTGGCATTTCCAGGAGAAAATCCCTTAGATGCAGAATTTCATTGGCTGCTTAGATAGGAAAGTCATTTTGGTTTTGCTTAAAAATTAACACATCCTCTCACTGACATTTAAGACCAGTAATTGTCTGTGATGTGCTCAGTGATGCTTTCAGATGAACTGTATGAAAATTAAACCAAACTTGTAGCTCCTTCTTGCCTACATCATCCTGTTGATGGTCACCTTTCTCACCTTGGACTGTATTATAAGTAAAAAAAAACTTGTATGTACAATACAGTACGTACTTTTTATTGTACATAATAAAAAGCTATTAGAAATAATTGTTTTTTCTCTCAAAGACTTTCTGGGACTCAAAGATTTTCTGATGGTAAAATGGGAAAAAAATACCTTTTTAAAAATCTTAATGATGTTGTAAAATGAAAGGAAAGAATACAAGGCCCAACGAAGTGTTCATAAATATATTTCATTGTATTTTCACTATTGTAGATAATTTTAACACATTTTGTTAGCAACTCTGTGATTTGTCCAACCAAAATTTAATTATACATTTCAAAGATAGAAAGAATGAAGAAATGGCAAGAAAAAGGTTAAGAGGAGAACACAGAATCCTAAAATACCTAAAACAAATACTCCTCTATGTAAAATCTTTTCTTTCTATTCTTAATAGTTCAAATTAAGAGTGTGAAATATTTAAAGAGTGATGTGCAGGTAAATGGAAATGAGAGAAGTAGGAAATGGGTAGAGAACATAGTGTTGTCTTTTTTTTCCCTTTATCTTCTATTTTATTCCTCTTTTTTATCTCCCAAACATTTAGAAAAGACAAAGAAAGCAAAACTTGTAACTGTAATCTATCATCAAGCCTATTGACTTCTATCCCAGAAATATATTTTCAAATAAGGAATGATCAGTTTAATTGTAATGTAAACTAAATATTCACCAAGCACCCATTATGTTCCAACTTCTTAAAGAGGCTGATTTCACTTTATACACACTCTGTTCCCTCGTGTTCAAACACATACAACAGTACTACCCAGAATCCCTTGCCAATATTCCTTTATCAGGTAGTATTGGGAAATATTGTTGTCTCATTAACTGGAGAAAATTGATTACTTGCCAGTGTTATAAGAAAGTTTTATGGAAATAAAAAAAATGATAAAGCAATTGTTGCCACATTTGCAATCCTCTTTGAATACAGAAAATGTATATATGTTGAAAAAAATCACTTTTATTTATATTAATATTTAGATTCCAGAATCCAAGAGAAGCAAAAATATAGAAAGCTACCCAAAAGACTTTTGTTCAAAATAAGGTATTATTTGTTGAGTATACATTTAGGAAAAAAACCACAGAATTTAAGTGCTCTGAATGCCTACTATGATCAATGAATGCCGAACCCAAGGGACACGTTCATTTTAAAAATTTATTTAGCAGAGAATGATAATCCTATTCCACCATGCCATTATCCTACCAAAGAGTAGTTCTGATTCTCATGTAATGGTGGTTGGAAGTTTCATTTTTCAGTGAAGAAGGAGTGAAGTTAACAAGAACCTCTCTATTTTTTCTACCCAAAGTACAATACTAGCCAGAGTACTCTGGAGAACATAAATATGACTGAGTCTATTGAAATTTCAGTGTTAGCACTTAGTCCTTAAAATAAAAACCAAAAGCATAAAAACAAATACTTGAGCTCTAATACATTACTTAAGATAAGGCTACATAGATAGACACAAAGCACTTAACATCTTTCAAAGCTAAGATCCATGGTTCGAAGAATGTGGCACAAGAAAACCAGACAGCCTAGTCATAAACTGTGGTGATACTTCAAATATTAAAAAAATATTTTTAAACATGAAATGATGTTATTCTACCTTCATTCAAAGAAGTGTTCAGCAAACAAAGAAGAATTTTTTTTACCTCTTGTTTGAAATAGGAATTATAATTTTAAGAAAGCATTTTAAGAATATGTACCCAGAGATTTAAAATATTCATGCCTGTTTTTATCATGAATTGCTATAAAACAACCTGCTATTCTGTAAAATATCAACACATTAATATTAGAATATTAGACTATATTATAAATAGATTATCATCATTATAAATATGTTAAGGGCATTGCAAAGGAAATTATGTCACATGCACAGATACAATATTATTAAGTCACTAAAATGATCCTTTGAAACTTTCTTCAAAGTTTTATTAATGTTTAACATATATACAAAATTCATAGATGGATGAATTTTTACAAAATAAAACACAAGTGTACCCATGTCCTGATGAAGACACAAAGCATTACTTCTCTCCAATACATAAAATGTTTAAAAACCTAGGTTTTATAAGTGTAGTTCTCAGAACAATATTATCATTTGAGAAATTTTTAGATTATCTGTAGTGTAAATTCTTAAGTTCTACTCCAGCCCTACCCAATTAATAGATACAGAGAAAAAGTAGGTTCACCAATTTGTGTTTCATTAAAGCCTGTATGATACGAAGCACAGCAAAGTTTAAAAGCCATTAGCTGAGGGCAATGTATTTTTTATAGTATAAAAACAAAACCATGCTTATACATATTATTTTAATGATGTAAAACTAGGCATAGAAAAAAAGAATGGAAGTAAATATGACAAATGATAGTAATCATCGCTAGATATTGTAGCAATTGTAGGTAATTTTTATTTTCTTCTTCATATGTTTTTGAATTATCTAGATTTTCTAAAATGATTATAATACTTTGGGTATATTATTGAGCACATTTATTTTGATCTTTTAAAGTACATTATCATCAGTTAAACCGGTATAGCTTCTTATAAGAGCATTGTACAGTCAGCCTGCCTGAACTCAGCTCTCAGACAATTCTGTTCTGCACACCAATCTCTGTTCATACTTTGGAGTATGTGAGACCAAAAACCCAACTCTGTGTTTCCTTAAATGTTTGGGAGAATAAAGGTAAATTGTTAGCACTGAACACATTAATAGCTGCGCAGATGAAAATAGATAGTGCCTTACATGAACACAGGACGCAATCTTGAAATTGTACTGCAAGCTAAATCCTCAAAAACTTCAAATTTACAAAGACCTTTTATTTTAAGGAACATGACCTTTTTGAAAGAAGCTTTTCAATTCCTTCTCTCCCCCAAAAGGCAATAATAAATAGTTCTTTATCATAGCAAAATGATTCTCCATGTGGACAGATTAAAAGAACAATTCAAGAGCTACAAAACATGGCATCCAACTCTGATGATAATAAAGTAATCATAGTAGCTGCTATCAGCTTCTAGTTCATCTCCCTCAATCTTTATCATTTCAGAAGGCAGGACTTTCACATTCCACCACTGTGCTCTTTGTCTGAAGTGTTTTTCTGAAGACAGCTCTATTCTAGGGTTCACATTGCTGGGGTGCCCAGCAACTAATATTTTGAGGAGTAGCCCTCCATCAATGACTGACAGTGTACATCCCTCAATTCTCTCAACCCACTAGTGGGGTAATGCTGAAGCAGACATTTTAACAATTCTGAGATTCCCTGTGGGATTAAACCTCCATTACATTATGTTCACACACAGACCAAATAATGTAGAATACTGAGTAAGTATTACAATATGTCTATTAAAATGCATTTTATAAGACTTTTATAAACCTTGGGATTATAATCATTGGTGTGATTATAACTATTGAACTAAATTAACCTTGTTTATTAGACATTGCTTTTTGAAGACTTAACTATCCTATTTTCCTATGGTTATTTGATTGGTTATTCATTTAATAAAAGAGGCATATCCAGAGGTGATAATCAAAATTATTTAACAATAGGCATATCCCAGTTGTCATTATAGTAACTGCAATGATAACAGACATTGCTCTAAAACTACATTTAATCTTGCTTGTCAGATACTAACCATGAGCTGGCAGGATTGATAGCACTGTCTGGGGCCTTGGGGGAGAGTTTGAAACAATGGAAGAAACTTTAAGAGGATCAAGTGAATGAATATTTAATAATCAGTTTAGAAGAATTTCAATATTTTAAGAATCAGTGAGCCCTACTGGTGCAAACCAACTGAATATTAACATATCGAAAGAAAGATACTGAACACCATCTATATGAGTATCTTCTTTTTTGTAATGCAACTGATCTAGCATTATTGCTAATGCCACCAACATGGTTAGCATTCAAAACAACAGCCAAGAGGCATTTTTTTCCCTTGGGAATCAAGTTTTCAAGGAAAACAAACAAGAAGAATATGGATGATTTAAAAATACAGAAATGCTTTCAATCCAGCAAAATAACTATCAATAAAGAATAAGTCCTCCTGGTGATGTAAGTGCAACTCTTCAACATAAGTGAATATAGAATGCCTGTTGAAATACAATGGCCTCCTGATTGCAGTGCCTCCTTATTTATACTATGCTATAAACACACAAGGAATCCACCCTGTGTTGAGTGCTGAATAAAAAGGTGAACAAAAATACCCAGTTGCTTAAAAGGTTTGTAATCTCCATGTTCTGGAAAGCAACTCAGAGTTTAGTAGTATGTTAGGCTGAAATACAAGGTGAGTGGCTATTATCAAAATGATTCACTACAAACTTGGACAATTAACTGCAGGGTCAAAGGTGAGACTTCATGAAAAAATATGTCATACCACATTTGCATAAAATGAATGAAAAAAAGAAAAAGGAAGTCAGTGAGCAAATGCTGGATTAAAATATTCAGGATTTAGAGTTTTAAACAATGTTCTATAAGCCTTGAGAACAGTTTCTTATGTAGAGAGAAAAAAATCAGATCAAACTGAAACGAACTCTTCCTGAACTTGCATCCAAATAATGAACAAAATGATTTCTCTATTAGATTTCAATACAGGCTATTTAAAAATAATATTTCGGCATCTGGAAAAGGTACCATCTCAGAAAATTTCCCACCTTTCACCAGTTTCCCACCCTGCACAGTGAGAGTTTCCATCAACTAGAAATGCAGCATTATCCAGGTATCACAACAAAACACAATTAGCAACTTTTCCTTTATGCTTCCATTATAAACCATGCACTTAAATAATTTTCCTCATCCAACCTCAGATGAACAGTGTTGGATGAATCATATCCTTTGCCATGGCATTTATATCATTTATTCAGACCATTGATCATTGATCACGGTTTACTTATATTGCTTATTCAAGTCAAGTTTTTTGAATAATATAAAAATAACTGGTAATTCACTACTCTCAAACAAAAGGTACTCTGCTGTGCATGATATATACCTAATTAGATGGTTCTTCCATTAACACGTCCCTTTTGGCACTGCTAAGCAAGATAGACAGCATTCAAAATTCTGTGGTCATCATTTCCTAGCTTTCCTTTGAAAATAACTTATTGAATATTTATCAGTGTTTTATTATTTTTAATGCTACAAAAAGAACAGTTAGTATACTACTATAATTGGGGGGAGGCTCATTTTTCCAAGATTATATTGTTATAATTTTTCTTGGTCTCAGTTGTTGCTATGATTCACTTACTTTGCTGGTAATATTCTATTTTGAGACTATATAATTTATTAATCCACTCCCCCATAAATGGGAATTTGTGTTTCCATTTTTTACTATTGTAAATACTACTTTGGATGTCTTTGTGCATGTTTCTGTTGTAATGTTCAAGGTTTTCTCCTAAATACAGATATCCCTTAAAGTAGAATTAGCTGAGCCTTGGGTGAAATGAAAGCTCAACTTCAGGTGATGCCCAATGACTCTCTCACCAGCTACACAAGTAACCCTAAAACTCCACATCTTCCTTGAAAAGTATTACTGCATGCAATATTGACTGGCCTTGGTGTCCTTCTATGAAATACAAAATGTGAAATGAAGTACTAGTGAAATAGAGAAATTTTCATTTAAAATACAACTTATGTACTTTATGAATTTCATATTTTTTTTCCAATCCAGGTCTTCCTCCTTAATACCAGATCCCATTTCCATTGATCTACTGGGCAAAACCAATGATGTCACACACTCCCTACCTGTTCTTTACTTTCTATATTAAAAATATGTATGACTACATAGAGAACTATTTGATAAGGTTATTTCCATAAATAAAGATGGCTGTGTGCACAATTAATTGATTAAAATATAATCAATTATATAATTGATTATAATTTATCTAATCAATAAATTATATCTGAGGATAGAGTCCATAGGTTTGAAAAGTCCCCTAAATTATTCTAATAGTCAAAGTTAAATAATTATTTATTCAATAATAATAACTCTTTAACCCAATAAATCTTTAAGTGAGATTGTATCTACAGACAACTTCTCTCATCTTGTCTCTTCCCTGTGTCTCCCCACTGCTACTTTCCTACTTAGGGACAATCATTTTTTACATGAATTATTTTGCATATTCCAAACTACGTAAGTCATCTTCAGTTGTATCCTCCAAACCAGCTATAACAACAAGAGTTTGGGATGGTTTAGTTTTTTTGACCTGATCATTACTATAAGTTAATGAGTTTGAGGCAGAACAGTGATATAGGGAATACTGAAAGAGGATGAATTAAAACATGAACCAGATTTGGGGACTGGATAGAATTATGGGGTGGAGGGCTGTGAGGAAAAGCATACATTTACATCTGAGTAGACTGCATAATGCTGACCAATTAACTAAAATAAAAAGCATGGTAGAAAGTCAAACTTTATGGAATGATGAATTCAGGAATAGATATACCAACTCATGTCAACTATATATGCCAACTTACTCTCCCATGAGTGACATATAGAAATCCCATGGATCTACATCTTCCTTGAAAAGTATTACTGCATGGAATATTGACTGACCTTGATTTCCTTCTGTTCTGCAATCCTCTCAGGCTAGATAGGTTCAATGTTGGTTCAGGAAGCTTAAAAGAGAACCTTGGGTACCTAGGCATCACCCCCAAAGTTTTTGAAGAGTAACAGGGGAAATAAGTCATCAGGAAACAGCAACTAAGTCCCCCGCCAAATCTCTTTCAATCTTTCCTGTCGCCATTTTCTACTGTAGCTGTTTTTACAGCCTCAGCTTCCAGGCTCAGGAGTGTCAACTTACACACGCCCACAACAAACTCCATGTGTCCACCATCAGGCATGCGTACCCAAACCCATGCTCCCAAGTGCCTCCTGTATTAGCACAACCAAGGCCTCAGGTGATAGCCACAGAGGCCAGCAGTGTGAAAACCTGACCGATCTTAACTAACTCTACAACTACCGTGGAATATATATACATGCACGCACACTAGGTAAGACACCCAAATAGAAGCCATATATTGCCTGACATGAAGACTTTGGAGTAACACAGAGGTGATGGTTGAAGTTAGAGAAGAGGCTGAGACTGCAATTAAGAGAAAATTAAGATCAAAGAAAAAGGTCCACATTTCAAAATCATGTGACAAAAGAAGCAACAGAAAATCAGTTTAAGATGAGGCAACAGGTCCATCATCAGTGCTGCTCAGCAAGTGTTTCCAGCTCCCCCACCACCGCCACTACTAACCCCAACCCAGGTACTATCCCGGCTGAAATGAGGCAGAGCCATGCCACTGAGTTTAGCCAATGACATGTGATTATCAGTTAGGTAAGGCCCCCCGCTCAGAAGTCCTTTGCTCAGATGATTTGAACAATGGTTAAAGTGCCACCTCTGTCAGCCAGGCTACCTGAATGGTGACTGAGCAGAACGCCCAGTCAAGCTGTGATAGACATGAGAATAAAGGAAAATAACCTTTGGTTAATTTAAACTCCTAAGATTAGGAGTTTTTTGTTAGCACAACATAAAAAAAATATATATATATAAATCTTTTTATTTTGAGGAAACTGACAACCAGAAAATATTTAAAATTTTACATAGTTGGTGAAAAACAGAAACAAAATTCTAACCTCTACCATCTGACTCCAATATCCTTGTTATTTCTGCTACCTCTTCAGAAAGTAAGAGATGGAAAGGCTAATTATTGAAATGAAATATCATATAGAGGCTAAATAAGTAGGTAGTGGAACACTAAGTCATTTTAACAAACTGTAATTTTGGTAGAATAATGAGGACAAAAATATCAAGTAAATTGCAAGACAGTGAGAAATGGAGAATAAAAGTCGTAAATATAAACTGTTCTTCAGATTTCTTTAGGAAGGACAAAAAGTAAGTGTAAGGTGTGCCTAGAAGTTGTATTAGTGTGTGTGTTTGTTTCCTCGCTCATTTTAAGGATAGGATACTTAAGGGCTTTTGTTTAAAGGAGGAGAGAAGAGTAGGGAAGAAAATATTAAGTATCCAAGGAGGAAATCATAGTTAATAGGACAACGGGGTAGATGTTTTGATGGTAGACAGAATTCAAAGCCCGATTAGGAATAGAAATGATCTTATGACTCACAATCCATAACGTGACCTCTCCTAATTTGTCACTAAGATTCCTAAAAAGACAAAGCATTAAAACAAAATTACAGACAAATCACAATTACTGCTAAAAACCAGCACTGTCTGTCAATCTACAGATAGATGGAGGCTCAGAAGAGGAAAATGCTACTTTGACCCAGCTGAGCTACTGTCTGAACTATAGAAGTGATGTGGTCATAGGTCACCTTCTGGACTGGAGATCTGAGAAGGGAATTGGACAGGCATTTAAGTAGACAAGGAAAATACATGCATTTTGTCTGTTGACAAATGGTAATTTTGGAAAGATGTGTCCTTGTTTGAAAACAGAGTGAAAGAAAAAATCTAAACAAAACTAAAGACACCAACACGGATTGAGGGTGACACTTTCACTGAATAAGAAAAAGGTAAATAACCCTTGTTTCTGAAACACTCAGAAATAGTATGGAAAGTTTTTATTACAGACAGCGAATGAAATGTTAGATATGTTTTGATGTCTTAATGGAATTCTTGAATTAAAAAAACTAAAGAGCAAACTGATTAAAAACAAAACAGGAAGTAACAAGGTGACAGGAAAAGAGAGGGATGTGAGATTATGAAAAATTACAGAGGAAATTAATATTAAACATGATTAAGTGTACATTAGAGAATTTAAAATGATTGATGATGAGGGCTCCTAGAACATAAGGAACCTTCTACCAGGAACGTACTTGTGATACAGATGAAATAAATAAGAACTGGAGATTTTAAGTAATAATAAATCAATAAAAAATAATTCAAACAAAAAATTCTGGTAGGTCAAATTTAAATTTAAAGCTAGAAATTTCTAAAGTGAAAGGTATTGAACATTTCAGAAAAAAACAAGGAGTTGTTGGTGGGAATGGAGAGAAATAGATCTTGATGAATGAAGGAGTTTTCAAATATTGGTAGAGAAATTTGTGACTGGTTAAAGGAAGAGGAAACTCAACCATTAATGGAACAGGAAATAGGACTTTCTCATACACTAGGGGAAAGCAAAATGAGCAGAAACATAATTAACCTAACAATAAAAATAAATAAGGAAATGTAAAATAAACAGTAAATTAAGGTGCTATTACATCGCGATATCAGTCATTACACTAAATGTGAACTGATTGATTTCTATGAAAAGACAGATCACTGTGTAAGTAAAACAAACAAAAAAACTTCACAACATCTAATGCTATTCTCCTGAAACTATTATAACAAAATAATAAAGGTAGGCTGAGTATAAAGGATGTATTGAGACATAGCAAACAAATATAAACACAAAAGGAAAATGGAATAGGTCATATTAAGAAGAGGAGGAATTTCAAGTTAAAGGTCTGATGTAGGATAAAGGTCTGTATTCTGTAATGATAGTTATGTATGTATAAAGGAAACATCATGGACTAAGTGCACATGTGATATATACCATCCCAACCAAGAATATTAGAAATAACTCACAAACAATTTTGATGGATGATAATATATGAATAGAAACTTACAGTCACTCATAGGGCAATGCAAACTAACTAGCTAGCTTCTTATACCCATCAGAATGGCAAAACTTAAAAGACTAAGTACACCTATTGTAGATGAGATGTGAGAAAATAGCACAGTGGGGATAGAAAGTGCTGACACTGTTTTGGAAATCAATCTAGCAACATTTCATAAAATTAATAATTGCTATACCTTTCGAGCCAGCAGTCTTATTCTTAGTAATGAATCTAACAGAAAGAAAATCCCAAGTGAAAATAAGACTATTCAAAGGAGAATGGTTGTGTAATTCTGGCATATCCATAGGGAGTAATATGCAGTTATTTTAAAGAATAATTTTGTGGTATAGTAGTTCATCTCTGAGGAATTTCCAAGAGGTATTTTTAAGAAAAGCAAGTTAAAGAATATGTAATATACCATCCTTTAAAAAACAAAAAATAACAATGGAAACCCTATATGCAGAGGAAAAGAAGGAATAAAACATTCTAGTTGGTGTGTTCCTGGGTGAAGCAAGGGGTTGATGGATTGAAAGCACAGGACCTTTTTCATCACCCATGTGGATAACCAAAATTAGGAGCTTTGCTCTGGTTTAGTCACAGTTTTTTAACTATCAAAATGCAGGCAATACAAATGCACACATGTATAATATACTACTAAAAATCATTATAGTGCTTCATTTAAAACATTATTTCATTCTCATGAGAGTTCTTAAAAGATAGAGGATTTACTTCCCAAAGTCCTTGCATACTCTCTCTCAGTTTGGAAAATTAAGTGGACAGGGAGCTTTTTTGTTCTAGAGACTAAAAGTCCTACAATTCTTTATTGTTTATTCTTTTCTATTTCTCTCTGACTCCTTGCCCTTTCCCCTCCCTAAGGATGAAATTAATGGTCAGCTGCACCTGTCCATCTAACCCAGTTGGTTAATTTAGAATTCAAATTCACTTATTCAGCAACACTCAAATGCCTGTAGCTCTAGAATGATAGCAATATTTCCAATTAAAATTGTACCTATTCCTGTATGTACTATCTAGCCCACAAACCCTTTTAAAAAAGATAATTAATGCTTCTTCTGTTGTCTCTGGGTTTTCAGTATCTCTATGCTGATAATAGCATTGCTTTTAATCATTTATTCCTATTGAAAAGCAGAAGTAGGCAGAAAGAAGAAAAAACATATCATTTGTGTCTTTATAGAGAAATTGCTTGGAAAGCTGTCAAAGTTGCTGTAGACTATTTAAGATAGAGAGGATAACTTTTACAGGGAGTGAATGTGAGACAACAGATGAAGCTGGGAAATTCACAGTGGATTTTTTTTTTAAAAATTGAGATGTCCAGTGTATTATGGGTACATATTTATTTATATGTGGTAAGCAAATCATTATGTGTTTTTAAGGATTCAAAAAGGCATATGCTTCAAATACAAAAACCCCCAGAATGAAATGAATTGCTATTTTTTTAGTAGCTCACAGTGAAGACATAATGCAATAGAACATATGTGGAGTTATTTTACCAGTACAGTTAAATAAATAATCCCAAGCATTCTTACACAGAAAAGAGGCTTAGATTGCTTAGATTGTCATAAATGAGGCTATTTTAGTGACTTCCTTAAAAGTAGTCAAGTTGTTTTATTTTTTAAGGATTTCATTATGCAATAAGAACTGGTGTGTATGCAAGAGGTGTGGGGAGGAGAAGCTCCGCCAGAGACAGATTGGGGAGCAGAACAGACAGATCTACTGAAATACACTGCTGAGGGGATCAGGGGGCGAGGCAGGATAGATCTGCTGTGAGGCAGGAGAGATCTGCTGTGCCATGTGAGTTAGCTCCCTGGCCAGGGATCTACCTCATGTTGCAGGGGCTAGCAATAGCTTGATAGCACTGTGTCCTTAACCCCTGTGCCACCAGGGAGGCCCCGAAAAGTAATCATGTTTAATCCAGACCAAATCAAAACACATAATCAATTAGTATTCCTCTCTTCTATTTGCTAATAAATCTTTCCCTGTTTTTGCATTGTTTCTATCAGACACCATATACATGCTATGTCTAATGTAAGATTTTAGGGTTTCTTACTGTTTTACTCTTTTTCCTTATATATTATCTTTTGTTATGTGGACTAATTTTTGTTTTTAAAGATTTGCATTATCAGCTAAGAATTTTGATGGTTTTAAAAACCTCTGGCAGATTATGGTTTTCAAAAGTATGCATCTTTTGTTCTCAATGTCAAATATCTTTTGATGTTGTCAATATAAATCAATGTGTTTAGAACATATTTATATTCCTTTATGGTTTCTCGTATTTCTTTTATTATGACGATATGGATTTTTTAATATTTTATAGGAATGTTCTTGATAATTCAAATTTTCACCTTAATTTCATCTTAATAATTTAAATATCCCAAATTATTTCTTCTATGGCTCTGAGTAGTAGTCCTGTAGCTCTAGAGTTTTATTTTCCTTTGATTCATAAAGTTCAGAGAAATACAAGACCAATCTGATTTTTGTTCTTTTGTAGGAATTTTGTCTAGATTTTTTTTTACTACATGTTTTCTTTTATAATTAACAAGCTTCATAATATGTTGAATCTCTTTTTTTCATTATTCTTATCAACTACACTGAATATTTTTAATGAATATATTCATTCTTTCATCCAGAAATATTTTTCTTTCATTATACCTGTTGTTTCTTTTTTCCTATTTATTTAAATGTATTCTGGTTTGGAGTTTCATACATTCTTAAAGAATACAAACTTAATAGAGACAGATAAGTAGAGATGATCACAGATCAATTTAGAATAACAATATACAAATCTTGTTACCCATATAAAAATGTATTTATCCCCAAAACTGGTGACCTGTTTGTCATAGTACAAATATTTTGAATGTCTTTGGCGAATACTTTGGATTATCTCTGAATAGATTCTATGTTTACACCCAAGCTCCTCCCAGGCTGCCAACTAGCCTGCAAAATAGTCTTTCCATGGAAAGTTCTTGTCAGGTCCATGGAAACTCTTGTCAGATGCCCTGACTTCCATCATCTCAACAAGCAACCATTCTTTGTTCTGCACACTCATTCTCAATTTCTCTATCTCCAAGGTATTTTCATTATTTTGCTTTTATCCTTCAACCTTGACTTGTTGTAAAATTGGCATGCCACAAAATCATTTCTAAAAAAATAAGGATTACATAAATTGCCTCCACATTTCAGCATATTATTCACTAGTTATAAATTATGAGAAAAAAAGTGAATAGCTGTAGCAGATATATTGTATTGCACATTGCACTGTGTGTTGTATTGGTCACACTGCACTTCAGTGGCTGAACACCAGGTTGTAAGTTGTAGGTATGAGAGTTGATGTTTTATGATGATATATGTCAAAATAGATAAATCTCAAATCATTCCTATTTTATACACATTCTTCCAGTCATAAAGTGATAAGCTGAAGCTCTGTTGTTTATCACATCTGCTCAGACAACAAAAGAATACCTGAAAACTTTGGAATCAATGAAATAAGTAAGTGTCACACCCTTACTTTGCAGGCAGTTCCATCAAATCTTCAGGAGTTATGATAACACATCAATTATTACCATGAACTTTTGGCTATGACTCCCATTTTAACCACCCTATGCCTGAAAATAACAAACTATTCTAGGAACTCTGTTTTCACTGTCACCTCCAAGTTGCAAATTTTTAAATTGTAAACTCCTTGAAAACAAGTACTTTATCTTTTACATTTTTTTTTTTGATTCCCCACCACCCTACCTCAGATTCTTGAATATGGAATATAGGATCTACTAATAGAGAGTAAATGATGAATCAATGGAAAAATAAACAAATGAGAGAAAGCTTCAGCCCATCTTTATTACTATATCAACTATAAATACCTCAATTGAAGTAAATTAGAGCTGAATCTATGGAACAAAGTTCTTTTCACTTAAACAAGCCTATAGTAGGTATATACATTTTCTTTTTGTAACTTTTCTTGGTTCCCTGAAGAAATAGCTCTTAAGACACACATCTCTCTCAAGTGTTTGAATAGATTTGGCACCACATCCCTGAGTCAAGTATAGCAGGCTTAGACTATTCTGGTTGCCGTTATCACCCTTAAGACAATGGCTGTTCTATTTTAACCTCAGTCCTTTGAAGTACTTTGGGATTTGAGATAACTATAGTTATTCAATGTATTGAAAATTGCACAATTCTACTTTCTCTTTTGTTCTTCCTCCTCGGCTGACTGAGAACATTCTATCCAGCTTGTCTCTTTGTTTCCCTCTTGAGATTTGAGATGACTTGTCAAAGAAAAACAATAGCAGAGAGAATAATTAATGATCTTTTGATGCCTGCCGGTTCTGAAAACATACTTACCTATGGGCTCTTGAGTGTGTGTGGCTTTCCACAATTACCTACAATACCAACTGCTTGTCCCACTAGCCAAGCTTTCAAAATTCCTTCATCTGATTGTAGATGGTATAAAAATCTGCTAGATCCCCACTACATTATAGCTCATCTATTTAGGGAAATCTTCTCCTTTAGAAAGATCTCAGTGTATGCACAGTATACTTCAGGAGTCTGTCAGTTTGGCGGTATGCAAAATGCTTTCTCTGAAAAGTTTGAAATAACCATAGACATCTGTGGGACCTGTTTTTCTTTCTTCCACTTCAACACATGAAAGTATTTAGAAAACTTCACCCTTGGCCAAACGTCAGCTTTTCTTGCAAATAAACTCAGAATTCTTCTACCCATCTTACTACAAACTGCCATGAAGAAAGAAATATGTTATTCTGTGTTCTACAAAACTTGGCTATTAATTTTTTGAAAGAAAAATGATTTATAATATGAAGAAATAAATATGGGGGCTCAACAGGACTAAGTATGAACTGGTATGAGTGTCTTAGGGCCTTCCTGAACTTTTTCAATATAAGTCCAATTGACTTATGAGCAAGGCTTAATTAACATCAATAAAAGAGAGATAAAGTAGAGGGGCAAACAGGTTGAGAGAAGAGCATCTTTTATTCTCAAGTTATTATTATTTATTCAGGCAACTTAAAAGGTCATTCAAATGCATCACTATGGCATACTGTTTTAGCTTACTTGAAAAATGATAAATTGGGCCTCCCCGGTGGCGCAGTGGGTTAAGCAACACACTATGAAGCAAACCGCAGCCACTGCAGCACGAGTTCGATCCCTGCTGCCGGCCAGGGA
>JAGFMF010011668.1:15007623-15040355 GCA_019455555.1 Galemys pyrenaicus | reverse complement strand
TCTCTGTGGTGAATCCTCTCACCCCCCACACCTCTGGCCTGTACCCCAGTGCTTGTACGCATAAATAAATAAATCTTTAAAAAAAAAAAAAAAGAAAGAAAGAAAAATGATAAATTTCTTCCCATGAAACCATTTTCTCAATTTTCATATCTAAAGAAAGATGTTGCCAAGTGTGTTTTATTTCCTCACAATACCATTTTTAGGATCATTGAAATTTTTATCAGAAATTCTATCTTGAGAAATTTCAGATGCTTCGGACAAACTTTCTAACACTTGCGCACTAAACATCGCACATTACAAAATCTCTGCATAGGATGGATGAATAAAACGTTCAAGACTTTATTTTGAGATAAATTACCCCAGAAAGATTTTTTTTCTCCAATTTCTAAAACCCTTTGGGGGAAATTATATCCCAAAGCACTATCACTTATGGAAAGCCGTCCTATGTCATTGTATAATTATATGCAACAAAATTCTAAGAAGCTTCCATCACATAGAGTGAAGCAATGCATCCCATGACATACAAATGGTGTATCTGCTCTTACCCTATATCCATTTTTATCATTTTATAAACCAAAAAGAATTAGTTTTCATTATAGGAGAATTGAAACTATTTTTTATAAACACACAAAATCTTACTCAGAACACTTACACATCCCTAGATAAAAGCACAACTGTTGTGTTAGAAGTATAGGTAGAAATTTTATAGACCCATCCTTCATTGCTCCCCAGAAGGGCTTTTATGTTTCTGAAAAGAAAAAAAAAGCCAGTTCAAAAGTTCTGCTTTAGAGCAACAAGTTTGTAGCATAAAAAATGTATCTTCTAACATTAGTTGAAGTCATGAGAGATGCATTAACATGACCATCACCATCAATAAACCACTTCAAATATGCTACAGATGAGTCACAAAGTTCTGGGTCAGTCACAACCGGTCTCAGAAGCTGTACTAGATAAATGTTGAGTGAGTCCCTTTTGAGCCACAGGCTCTTTGGGAATCTGTATTTATGTATGGAAAATGTTCATTTAAGAAATGGAACTGGATCCAAATGACTTTCTTCTATTTTGTCAACTAGTTTTTATGGACTGAGTGAGGCTGCCTAGAGCAGAGTTTGAAGGATTAGAACCACTCCAAGGATGGAGAACAGAAGCTTAAAGACCCTAAAGTATGTTATGACCAACCTATTTCTTAGACCCTGGCAGAGCCCCTCCACAGCCACAGCACAGGAGAATTCCAAGAAGCAGCAACAGTTGAACAAAATGATAAATGACACAAAGTAGGCAGAAACAACACTTAGAATCTCCACAAAATCTCTATCTCTTTGCCCACTGGGTTTAAGAAAACACAGAATATTTTGTCTATTATTTTTAAAATGTAAGAATGATACATTACCTACATATTTCAATCTGCCCAGAAATTTTCTAGGATCTACCAAGAAGCACTTAGTGGTTATCTCTTGGCAATAAGACGGCAACAGATTGAGGGGAGTCCTTTGCTCTGAGCTTAATTCTTTAGGAGGTTTCAGACCACTGAGCACTATGGTAAGGTATGAATTCTGAGAAAGCTAATGCTGATCTCAGCTATAATCCCTAGACTTTAACTGCTTTGAAAGAGGGTTCTTTTCTCACATTCAGGTCCTGAGCATTTTCTGAAGTAAAATAGCTACTCAAACCAATTCATTAAATGAATGAATCAACCAGCCAATTAACCAATCAAAGTATACCTCCGACATAGTTCATAAATTATAACTAGAGGCAAGTTCCACCTAAACAATTTTATTTCTTTATGACTAGGTAAATAAGAATTCACATGTTGCCTCTGTCATGTATTAACTGTAGTATTTGGGGCAAATTCCTAAGTTTTCTGAATTTCAAATTCCTTTTTAAAAGGGGGATGATTCTTCTTTTGCACAATTCCCAAGATCCACTAAACTGCACACAGCACCCATCTAGTTTAGGTCCTGTGACTGGTATTCTCAACCATAGATAATTCCTTAGAGGTGCCCCATAATTTTGCAAGCTTACCTTTATTCTTGTTATTTAAATAAGAAGATAGGAAATTCAACCCCCCCCAAAAAAAAATCCTGCAAAGATGTTATTATTCAGCTCCTGCTGGGTGATAAAATGTCCCAGACTGGATTGTGTTCCCCTTAAGCACTTCCAGAAGAGGGTGACAATGATTTAAAAGACAACACAGCTGAGCTGATCAATTCTTTAATGCCCTACACTGAATCACATGTCTCCTTGGCTTCCCTAAGGTGCTTGCATATTTCTCAAATGTCCTTCATGTGACACTTAATAATACAATGCCATGATTGCTCTTCAGTAGGTGATTTCATTCAGTTATTGGATTTTAAGAGACACAAAATAATAAGGTGCTATAATAAGAATGAATGCCATCCTCACATATATATATATACATTTAATTCTTACAGTCCCTTTTATTTTTGGACACATGAACCCCAAGTGAATTTTCATCTACAATTAGCTTTCTCTTATTTGGGGGGAATAAAACACATCATGCTTTCTAAAATGACATTCACCTTCTTTTATGTTTTATCCATTGTTCTACGTTTCTCAAATATTTAAGGAAAATATTGATAAGAGCAGAAAATTTGTCTATTCCTAAAATCCTACAGTATATAGATCGGTATTGTTCCAAATACTGACTTGGTTCTAGTATTTCTTCCTTCTAATTATAACTGCCTCATTTTTTTTTTTATTCAGCTGCTTTTGGTATGCTTTTTTTTTTTTCTTTTTTAAGGACTGTAAGCATTGTCTTAACAGTTACCTTGAATTCCTCTTGAGGCCTGTTCTGCATATCTGCTGTGTTGAGACACCTCTCAGGGATTTTTTTCTTCACCATTTATTTATAGTGTGTTCTTCTGTCTCTTCATTTTTACTTTTGGTGGGTTGTAGTAGGGAGAAACTTTTAGACTACTGCCCTTCAAGGTGTAGTAGATAAAAATAGCCCAGAGCAGCAGAGCAGGAGAGGGTCAAGTTTCCCACTGTGCCATGGGCACCAGCACTGTGTGCTGAGTCTACAGTGCTCCCCTCCTCCAGGCAGCTCCTCAGTCCTAGTGTCGCTTACAGCCCCTTGTCCATTTCTCTCATACCTCTAGGCTGTGTTTGAGCCCTAGAGGCAGCAGTGGGCTCAGGTGTAGCTGATAAGGGATGACAGACTGAGAATTGTTCTCATTTCCACTCAGAGTCTTTTCCTGGGATGTTCATTCCTGTATTAAAAAGTGCTTAAACTCTAACGCATGCAAGTGTTCATCTGTCGTTTTGGTTTTTACCCTGACAGGGTGGAGGAGGTGGCAGGTGTCTTGTGTATCTTCAGCCTTGGCTTTGAGCAGTAGCCTCATCTATAAGAAGACAACGGTGACCTGTTTCTCCCCACAATTCTGACTCCAGCTGATCTGTATCTGAATTTCAGTAATCCTCGCCCACTTTCACCCTTAAACTTTCCAGCAGAGCATCCTTTGTCCTGGGCACCAGCTAAGTGTACCCCCTTGTCCAGTACAGTGCCAGCTTTCCATATTGCTCAGTGTTGGCGTGGGCCCCTGAGCCCCAACAGCATGGCGTTTTGCACAGTAGCAGCTTCTCTCTCTTTGGGTTGCTCTGTTATCCCTAAAAAGACAGTTCATTTAAATTTTTCCTATCCCTTATGCCAGACTGTTGCTCCAAGTGTGCGCTCAGGTCATCTGTTTTTCCTTCGGAGAGTTAGGCTCGTGCTGTTTTTCCTTCAGAGAGTTAGGCTTATACTGTGCAATCCAGTTGTGAATGTGTGAAAAAGGTGAGCCCAGAAAGAGTGAGATCTGCACTCTGCCACCATCACTCCAGATGCTCCTCTGCAAATATTGACTGTTCTTAAGGTGTTTCTAAAATCTAATCGTCCAAAGTCTGGACAGACATTTTAGTGATTATGTAAACTATTCAATCAATTCAGTTAAAAAAAATTAGATATGACTAACCCATTTTGATATCCCCTAACTCAACTCACTGCTTTGTCCAGACATAGCAGGCACTAATAAATATTTATCGATTTGAGTTGTTTGTTCTTTGAAGTGAAATGTACTTAGGCTGAAACTAGAGCAAGTAATTTTGATAATGCATGTGAAATGCCTAATAGCTCCTATTAAGTTCTTTTCCAATTCATGTGTACCTCTCTTTGATTAGTGAGTTTCATTTGTTCCCGTTATGTTATTGAGCTTGGATTTAGATGTAGATTGGCAAATTGCTTCCCCAATATTTATTATCTATTTTGTTTTAATAACTGTTCATTGGAATTTAAGTCATCTCCCCCTCGTCTTTGTTCTAAGCACCCCTCTGTTATGAATGAGCATTACATATTATTTATAAATGACTTTAGAAATAAAACAAAGAAGAAACACCATAGATGCCAATGAGAGAATGCTTCTTACCAGCAGGTGCAATTCATTAATAAGTGAGTTCACTTTGAAAGGAAAATCATTAATGTTTTCACCCCTGTGAGACAATAACTCTGTAAGAGTTAGAGCTGATCAAATAATGATTAGATGAACTGTAGGAAGATTCAGATTAACTGTGAAATTATTACTTCTGGGAATCTGATTTGGTACTTTTTAATTTTTAAATATGAGAGCATGATATCTAGGAGATCGATAAAGTCTGAGGAAAAAGCAACATATAGCTATCACCCAGTGTGTTCTATTAGCAAGGAAGAAGGTTGTTACACAAAACCTTAATTATACAATTGTTAAATTTATTTAAATAGCTGCATGTTTGGACTATCTCTCTTGATCTCTATATTTTGAACTCTAGTAAATCACCACTAGCAAATTACCAAGGGGAATATTTTTCTGTTATATAATCGACATTTTGTCATTGTAATCACAACAAAATGTAAAGTGTTCAGTCTTTTTCCTGTGTAGTATGAATAAGGAATTTCTATCCAGAAACTGAGTTTAGAATCGTCTTTATAGAACTCATCTCCAAAGGTAGGAAAATGTGTGTTGATGTATATAAATGCCAGATTTTCTTCCCCTTGCTTTCAGAAGATTTATAAATACCACATGCATCTTCCTAGGAGTCTCTGATAACTTTACTCTTATGTCTAATCAATAGATATAGCATTGAGCCACAGAATCCATAGGTCTTGTGTTTCTACACCTTGATCCAGGTAACTGGAGCACTGCCCATTTAATGACCTCTTAGGAACCTGACTGGGGTGGGTCAGTCTTCAATATCACCTGGTTGGGGTACCTAAAGCCTGGACAAGGGCCCACATGATCCTCAGTGCAGTTTCTATTCCCAACCACCACACATGTGGTCGACCAGATGCCCTGAGCAGCTCTGCGCTCCACATCTATTAGACCATTCCCAACCACCACACATGTGGTCGACCAGATGCCCTGAGCAGCTCTGCGCTCCACATCTATTAGACTCTGCCTGTTGCAATATCATCCACCAGGGGATAAGTTGGCAAACAGATCATTCTGCCTCTCTGGCATCATGTTTCTTTCACAAGATTACATTAAACTGGTCCTTCCCGATGGTGCCAACAAACTTACTTGGGGGAATTTTAATCATGTCAGAATTAAGCGAAAGCTTGTACCATGAACATGTAGCTTGTACCAGGTACATGTATGACTAGCCATTTACATACTATGACAGCACTGCTCTTCTGTATGTAAGGTGGTAATGTGGGCCTCATCTCCAAAAAAGCATCTGGAATTATGGTTTCAACATATGAAGTTGGGGGAACACAATTTATCCACAGCAAATCATTTCTCAGATAAGAGAACTTTGTGGTATCAGGCATCCTTTACACCACTGCTCCTAGCTGCTGGCACCCAGGGCAGCCCCACCCTTTAGGACCTCAATACTAAGTTTTTGATTGTCCTAGAGGTGACTACACCTATTTTTGAGGCCATTATTTCAGAATGCTAATGCCCCTTTCCAATATATGTTTTCTTTTGCCTCCCTCGCATCATTGCAGTTGTTGTATTTCTGTATGGATTGTTGTAAACTGTGGTAGAGAAAAAAGGGACATTACTTGCCAAATTGAGCTTACTTTCTTACTCTGTGCCCTGACCTGTGCATCCTGTTGGTGGTGGATGGATAGCAAGTTACATTGTAGGAATTTGGTGTTTCAGTGAAACGTCAGAAGGAAAAAAAAAAATACTAGATGGTCTCATTTATAGGAGAAATATAGGAGATCAAGGAAAACAAATAATAATAACAACAACAAAATAAAAATAAACAGTCAACTACAAATCAGAGACATTCTGCAGAGAAGAGGGAGGGACAGAGATCAAGGCAGGGACAGGAAGAACACAAAGGACTACGGTGATGGTGCAGGGGTGAATTGCTGGTGGGAATTCTATGGGGACTACACCTAGAAAAGAAAGCAAACATTGTAAGAAAAAATAAAAAAATAAAAGAATGAGTTAAAGATGTGTTGTTCTGTTTATAATATAATATTGTGGCTGGTGAATATATACACTCAAAACAATAAATTATTCCTTACATTTTAGTAGTCTACTAATGAAGACACATTTTTTTAAAGATTTATTTAATTATATTTGACATCATTTGTATTCCCCAGGGAGTTTGCACCACATTCTACCCATGCGCCATCACCTCAGCCCCTTGTGCTCTTTCTGCCCTCATCCCCATCTTTGCCCTCCTCTCCACCACCACCCCCACCCCCATGGTCCCTTTGGTTTATCTTTGACCTTTTTTTTGGTCTTGTTGAGTTTTTTTCTTTTGTTTGTTTTTGGGTGTAATTGCCCATTTCCTTAAGCTTACTCTTCTTTTTTTGTTGTTGTTGTTGCTCTTTCACATTCCTCCTAAAAGTGAAGCCATCCGATATTTTTCTCTTGCTAAAGACACACATCTTGGTATCAAATCTCTACTTTGAGGAAAAGAAAGTCTTCCCTTGGTGATATGGGTGGGACACCTATTAAGCAGACAAAGAGAGGGTGGAGAAGTCTTCCTGCATCTCTTTAATCCTAATGTGCAGATGAAGTCCATCCTATTATTTCTCATTATTTCTCAATCCTAACCACAAATAAGATCATCTAATGATAATATATCAATGCTCACAATCAATCAAGACAAATTAAATCAGAATTTCAAGAGATGGGGTTTCCAATTTGTGATATGATATAGTCTCAAATACAGGCTTCCCCCACATTTGGTATAATTTGGTATGTTATTTTTGAGGCCTAGGAATGCTCTAAATGTTTCCAAATAAAGTAATGGCAGTATCATTCCCAAATCATACCATGAGAAGTTATACTCTTGGCTAGCAGGGGAAACCCTTAACTCTAATCTGCAATGAATATTGGAAACAGCTACTCTAAGCCAAGTGCAGCTCACACTTAAAATTTCTATATGGTGAGAAAGCATAACCTCTTTTATCCAAAGAAGCCATAGAAACACAAGCCTAATCATAAATCTCAATAACTTCCAAAATTTATTGCATTTTAATCTATAAAACGTTATAGTTCATATAATAGTCACTGAATTGGAATTAAATTAGTCACTATTTGTACAGACCTGTCTATACTCTCCGAAAAGCAGTCTTTCTAATTTCACATTTTCTTATTCATCTATATTTAAAAAATGACTCCATAAATATCTGGGAATACTTCTAGAATTGTATTAAAAGGACAATGGTGTTTTTGTCCAGCAAGTTTTTACAGCTTCTTCCCTACCTGCCTTTACAAAGCAGAATCAGAGCTGCAAAATTACCTTCTAGCTGGTGGGAGGCAAACCAGGCTGGTTTACTGATAAGCAAAAATGGGAACTGGCAGGCTTAGGAGGAACACAACCAAATCTCAAGCTTGTGTTTATCCAATCGATAAATGCCATGGTTCTTGAATGACTGTTGTTTAAATTCATTTCTCAGTGGGAGAACAAAAGGAGTATAATGAAAGCAAGGCCGTTAGAGAAGGCATTAGAGTTAGTAAGGAGAATGCACTCTTTAAGATAATCACTCTTAGGGAGACAACAATCCAGACCATCTTTTGGTTCACAATAATATCAGTAGGCAGTGCAGTGGTTAGGCAAAGCCATTTGCTTTGTCTGTAGACAGATTACAGAAAGGAGAACAATCAATAGCTTCAGGGCAGAAAATCTCCCTGGTTTGTGCAACCCTTTCCTTGAATCTTTTGTTGCTAATTCATTTTGGTAATATGAATCTCCTTCAATGCCTTTCAATGCTAGCATTCTAGGAGCAGTTAGCCAAGCAGAAAGGCCACAGATCAAGCCTATTGTCTGTTGCCAAAGGCTCCATTGAACCCTAATGGACATAGGAATCTAGCAAGACAAAGAATCCTCAGTGCTTTGCTCAAACGAATCCTACATCAGAGGCCAAGAGAGTCATTTTGATTATCAGAAGAGGTAGTGATTAGAAGGTGCATCTATTATGAACCAAGAGGGAAAAATAAAAACAAAGGAAGGAAGGAAAGAAAGAAGAATGG
Source organism: Galemys pyrenaicus (assembly GCA_019455555.1). Lineage (NCBI taxonomy): Eukaryota > Metazoa > Chordata > Mammalia > Eulipotyphla > Talpidae > Galemys > Galemys pyrenaicus. The sequence continues at coordinate 15,031,887 of JAGFMF010011668.1, read as the reverse complement.
AGAGGACATAAAACTCAAGAGAAAGAAAGAATGAAATTTCTCTAATTGCATGTTTCCTCTAGTGTCTATTGGCAAAAATTTGGAAGTTTGAAATCCCAATGTAGTATGATCTGTTGTAGATTTTGTCTACTGCAAATTTGCTATTTATTGTTTTCAGTGAGGATGGTCACATTAGTCTTTGAACCTTTGCACGAAGGTCATACTTGTGACATGTGAGAGGAGGAGGGGCGTGCAAGTGGGTATCTTTTAATTCATGTCACTTCTAGAAATCAAATTATCTTCTCTCTGAAGTCTTAGGCTTTTTTTTTTTTTTTTTAGTGTGAATTTGTAACCCCTGCTTTGGTTTCATCTTATGAAACCAGAAACTGGCTCATTTTGCTATAGTTAACAACAAAAAACAGAAATCGAAGCCATAATTTAATATCCACAAATACACTGAAGGGTAGATAAAGCTATTTTTACTATTTTACAAGTGCCAACATTGAGGCTAAGAGAACTGAAATGACTTTGACTTAAAAGCAACATGCACAGAAGCATGTAGCAACTAAGTAGAACAGGGGCTGCCTGGCTAAAAGATTTTTTCCCTCAAAATGAAACAAAAACAAAACAAGCAGACAAAAGATAAACTGGAGACATTCAGCAGGGGAGGGATTGGGAGAAGAACTAGAACAGCGAGGGAAGAGCACAAGAGACGATGCTCACAGTTGATGGGTGAATTGGTGGGGATTCTATGTGGATTGCATCTGAGAGGAACAATGATATTAAAAAAATACGTGAATAAGGGGCCTCCCTGGTGGTGCAGTGGGTTAAGCAACGCACTATGAAGCAAACCGCAGCCGCTGCAGCCCTGCTGCTGGCCAGGGAGGGGACCCACATGGTGGGGCAGACCTCTCCTGCCTCACCCACTGCTCCCCTCAGCAGTGTACTTCTGTTGATCTGCCTGTTCTGCTCCCCGCTCTCTGTGGTGAATACTCTCACCACCCCCTACAACTCTGGACTGTACCCCAGTGCTTGTATGCATAAATAAATAAACCTTTAAAAAAAAATACATGCATTAAAAAAAAATCTTTACAGGTGGATCTTCCCTCCAATTCCCTTTTCATATTTGTCTTTTCCTCTCTCTTTTCAACAGACATTGTCTCCCAAACCTGTTACTTCTGAATCTCTGACTGAGAAAAGGGCTTGCTTGTTCCTCCCAGATTATGATTTTGGGGGTTGTAGTTAGGAAAAACATTTTTATTCAGCTGGAAACTCTGGTTCTTACTTACTTACTCCATTTAAAAGAACACCCTGGAAAGACCTATAGGAAGGAAAGTGCAGTGAGGCAGAAATACCTCTATTTGTTATTGCAGAGCTATCTGCTCTCCTGCTCTCTTCCTCAAGGTTCTGCAAGAGCCACAGCTAAGTCAGGGCTGCTTAAAGATTTGCCCACATCAATGCAGCTCAGGAAGAAGTAGGATGCTTAAAAGTATGGGTCTTACATTACTTTCTCCAGGAAAAGTATACATCAAACACACTTAAATGTTTGGTCAGATGTAAGTAGGCAAAGACTGTTACATTCCTCTATCTGTGGCCAAAGGATTCCGTTTTGCCCTTTGATTTTTAGTCACAACTAAGGCTGCCAGCAAGTAAGAATACAGGATGCACATTTAAGTTTGAATTTTGATTAATAAGTAAATTTTTAGTATGTATTTAAAATTCAGATATATATTACAATATATATTAATGTTGTTAGCATACATGTTTTTAATATAATTGTGATCCATACAATATTTAGGAAATTCTTATGCTAAAACTTATTCACATTAAAAATTACATAAAGTATATCTGAAATTTAAGTTGAATTGGATATTACTGGCAAACATAGGACTCACTGTTGGGTCTACACGATTATGAATTCTGCTGTGGGCTATTTGTTTAAATAGATCTTCTCTTTAAAAAAAAAAAAAGTTTTTAAGGGTCTCCCTGGTGGCACAAGGGGTTGAAGCTCAACACTGAAGCTATGCGCAGCCACTGCTGCACGAGTTCAATCCCCAGCCAGGGAGGTGACCCACATGGCGCAGCAGACCTCTCCTGCCTCTCCCGCTGCTCCCCTCAGCAGTATATTTCAGTCAATCTGCCTGTTCTGTTCCCTACTCTGTCTCTGGTGAGTCCTCTCACACACTCTCCCCTATATCTCTGGCCTACACCCCAGCTCTTCTATGTATAAATAAATATTTTAAAAAATAGTTGTTAAGAAAACATACAGGTGGCCAACAGGCATATGAAAAAATTCTCATCATTAGTTATCTTCAGGGAGATGCAAATCAAAAACCACAATAAGATACCATCTCACATCCATGAGAATGGCTCATATCAAAAGGAACAGAAACAAGTATTAACGCTTGAAGTCTCCCAAGGCATTAAAAAATACCAAGAACTGTCATATACAACTCAGCCCAGTCACCACAAATTCCTCAGCTTGGTGGTCATATGAGGGGTTTTGGGCCAGACATTTCGGCTCAAATGAAAGAGCCTTCCCCAAAGTGTGAGGCTCCTGTTGTTTGTGCTTTAGGTATGGGTTTTGAAGCTTTGCCTCCTCTCGATTACTGGGCGTACACTGTGTGAATCAGGGCTGCAGAGAAAAACTGCGGCTCTTCTCATTACTGCGTGTCTGGCTTTGGGCTCCAGATGAAGTATTTGGTTTGTTGACTTCTACACCAGGATTCATTTCCTCCTGTTCTCTCCAATTATTGCTAGTTCCTTTGGTGCACATAGTTACAGGGGACTCAAAAGTATGCCTGTGTCATTAATTCTCTCAACATCCTTCCCTAATAAAGACGATTACGCCATGAATATAAAGAACAGTTAGACAATGTTCATTAGTCTTAGCATTTATCCTTCATTTTAGCCATCAGTGTTTTGATACAAAACAAATCCCTGTACATGCAGGGGAGGCGAACAGGCAGACTGTCACAGAGGAGCATTCAGAGAGGTCGATAGTCATTTACTTCAGAATATCATTTCCCTGCCAAGGACAAGCCATCTCAGGGGTCAGTGGACATTTCCCTGGAAATCAGGGGGACAATTTCAGTTATTACATTTCCTCCTTATGACAGGCTTCTTATTATCCACCCAAAATGTGTCGAACTCATATTTGACAATGAACATGATTTTCGCTTTTTCTCTTAAGCTTCAGTGTTATAGTGAAATTGAAAGTGTAATTATTGTGCTGAGGGGATTGTCAGTATTTTCGTTCCAATTAACTAATGAAGCCCCTTGGATTTTCCCTGTAACGTATGTGGGGCCTTGGAGGGAAAAGCATCTTTGGATGGCAAGTTTTATCTAGTCGCTCAGTGACAGTTGGGATTACCTTGTGTGCCAGCACAACTGCAACTGAGAAATGTGTGAGGTTTAATTGACAGGTTAGTTTTATAATTACACATTACGTGTATTGAGTCGAGAATTAAGTAAATATTTCACTTTTCCCCCCAAAAGAATTAGGGAAATACATGCTAACTATTTCCTTATCGCCACACAGACTAGAACCACATCACTCAGACTGTCTTTTGGGAATGGCATCTTAAGTTTTATGGCAGGGATCAGTGTCACAGGCTCGGTGTGGATTGCCACTTGGGATCCATCAAAGCGGGGCCAACTATGAGCCCTTTCTCTGGGTAAGAACAGAGCCCTAGCTTGATCCCCACAACATCTGTTTAGGATTAGTTAATATGCTTAAACGTTCCTCTTTTGGCCTGTGATCTTTTGCATAATTGTATCCAATTCTTATCTCCTAAGGGTGCCACTCTTTCTTAGAGGGAGATAGAATGTCTGCCTGACTAGAGATACCTGCGTAAGAATTGTGAATTCTTCCTTGTAAATGTGTGGGTTCTTTTTTTTTTTTTTTTCCTCTCAGCATTTCCACTGAGGGTTAGACAAAAAGAGGGAAGAAAGGAAAGGAATATGGTGATTTTTCCCCCCATTGTCTTTCTATCATCTCAACTTTCTGTTTTTAAAATTGCATCTTTCCCCCTGGGAAAAAAAAGAAAAGGACTTCTTTGCATGACTGAGGGTGGTTATGTGGGGGTCAGATTTGACTCAGAAGTTACAGCTTTTGTAAAGTGAGTGAAAGTCACTGCAGAGCTCCAGATTTTAATATTGCTTCTTACTGCACCAAGATTTAAAAAAAAAATGTTTTACCTTATATCGATTAGTGAGTTAAGAGGATTGAGCGGGTGCCATCTCAAAAGCCTCTCAACTATTGGGAAGAGGTAGATTTCATGTTTTACAGTTGTTATTACAGACATAGTGAAATGAGGTAATGATACATAGGAACTGTGGAGAGTTAAACGTCATCATGGTACAGGTTATTATTAGTATTATTACTATTATCGTGATGATGATGATGATGGTGGTGGTGATGTTACTACGACTACTACTAACATAAAACAATTAATAAACCCACAACTTTAAGAAAACTTGAGCTGTTCGGTGCCTATAAACAGTACCTATGGGCAAGCGCAAACTTGCAAAGAAGCAGATAGAGAATGAAAGATCTGGCAAAGACCCTCCAGAGACTTTTCTCCATCCCTTCCCTGTCTTCATTTCCAAACTCAAACATATTCACACTAATCATCGCTTACACGAATCCTAAGATTTGCTATGTGGAAGTTAATCAAAATGCAAATACCATTGAGAAGAATAAGACTTTGTATAAACCCCCACCTAGCAACTCAAATTTGTTGGCAATATCTGGAGAAGTAAGTAACTGAGCAGAGGTGCTCTGACAGCCTAAATGGACCTAACTGACTCTCAGTTCAGGGGAAAGCTATGGGAGATCTCCTGCTTAAGAAACTGGGTAGCCATTCAGATGTTATTTGGGGGCAAATGGAATCACAGGTTATTTGAGTCCAGAGTGCATGAAGGGAAATTGGGGGAGAACTCGAAGGACTGGGCAAAAGGAGTTAAATGAATTTTAAGGGAAATACAACCAAAGTAAACTTCTGTTTATTCATAGGTAAGGCTGACAACAAGTGTCTCTGAGCATCTCAGGATAAGAATCAACAGAGCAGTGGCAAAATGTGCAACCATATCCTTCACATTTATGAGGCCACCTAAATAGTCAACTGTGATATAAGTATTTCTGTAAAAATGCACTGTTAAAAAATATTATGCTATATCATTTGGTGACCTAACTGTTAGAATGAGGAATTAATCAGTAGGAAATAATCACCTCTGAAAGTCTTTTCTGCTGACTAAATAAATGTAAGATAAAATTAGTACAAATGGGTAACAAGAAACGATTTCCATATTTTACTGACAAGTAATGTTAGGAATCATTATCCTAATGACTTATGAACTTCCTGTATTATCAAATGACATTCTGTAGTAATATTATGATCAGGAATAGAATTTTTCATGCCTGTGTGGCATAAGCAAGGAGGTTCTATAGTGTTTTTAAAGCCTAGAATAGTTTCACCTCTTAGGCAACCATCATTTTCTTTGTAAGGAAAGAGGAAGGGGAAATTTAAACTTATTGGTGGACTCTGCATATTTTACTGTGGCCTTGGAAAACCAAAATCATCATAAATTTTTTTCTCTTCCCAATAAGTTTCTTAAAATTGACAAGATTATCTTTCAGACATAAAGAGCTATCTGCAGCTGATACTGTGAGTGGTGGTAGGATAGGAGTTGGTAGAGAAGAGTGAAATCATTCCTTCCTCATCCAGGATTACTCCCCTTGCAACAAATGGATATAATTCCTATATTGTGTATAGAAAGAACATCAAATGATTTAGAGTCTGTCCAACCAACTGGCTGAGGGACGAGTGTATCACCAAGACAAGAAATTGATCCAGGGGCTTCCCTTGTGGCTCAAGGGATTGAAGCACAGCACTATGAAGCATCCGCAGCCAATGCAGCAAGAGTTCGATCCCCAGTCAGGGAGCGGGGACCCACATGGCACAGCAGACCTCTCCTGCCTCGCCTGCTGCTCCCCTCAGCAGTGTATTTCAGTACTTCTGCCTGTTCTGCTCCCCACTCTGTCTCTAGTGACTCCTCTTACCCTTCCTGCGCCTCTGGCTTGTGCCCCAGTTGTTGTATGCATAAATAAATCAATCTTTAAAAAACACAAATAAAAAAAGATATTGAGCCAATTAAATGTAGCCTTCTGTTCTCACTTCATCAGGGTTATGAGCTGATCTGTCTCCTCCAAAATCTGGAAAGAAAGACTTGGGATAGCATGCTCTCATGTAGGGTCCAAAAGATGCTCAGGATAGAGATGGATCTAAACAACTACTTTGCTGGAGAGAACTTGAGCAAGACTATCTCAGAATCAAACACTACTGTCATCTCAGATGGAGGAGGTGCTGGTCTTCCTGAGCGCAAAGATCTGTGCATGAATGCATTTCCTCTAATCTCTGAGGCTGAGTGAAAGTGGCCCAGGCAGCAGAGAACTCTTGGGGAGCAGTGGGGCTCCTTTCAGTGTCTGCAAAGTGGTGACAATGAGCAGGTCCACACCTTTCATAGCCCAGTGCGTGGCCACAATCTGAGGACTTACAGCAGCTGGATCTGAAACCCCAGTTTATATTTAATATAACAGAATATAAAACAGCTGCTGCAAGAAATGCACAAAGCTGTGACAACCCCCCTCAAAAAAAATCTAATAAGAGAACCACCCCCCCCAATAAATTAAGAGAACCTAAAGGAATTCCATGAAAGCACATAAAGTTTCTCCTAATATTAACCAATATGCTTTATGAATTCAAAAATTCAGTATAGATCGGGAAAAATAAATAGAATAATTCAATTGATAAACTCAATTTAGTAATAGATATATACTTAATTTTCCCATCAAATAGAGACTACATGTTTTCATAAAGGAAACATTTACCCAATAAAAAGAAAATTAGATACTATAGAAACTGTAACCAATTTTTCATAACAGATTTATCTTTTCCTGGAACATTTTAGCTGATCAAAAGAAATGTTTGGAAATCAATCATTTGGCTCAAAGCATACTTGTTCCTGAAAACTGGTGAACAGTCTCCCAATTTACACTTAGAATAAAGAGGACTTTACAAATGAGAAAAGGGCTTTATGCAGACATTATTAAACTGGACTTTTCTCTTAGCCCTACCTGTGAAAGTAATAGACAAATGAAAAACATCATGTGGAGACCCGAAACACTCTAAAATTGAAGCTCCCTTCCAAGTGAAGTAGCTTCTAGACCTATTATCCTAGGAAATAAAAATGAAAAGCACAAGTCATTCACATCTGGGGACTCTGTATCTTTGCTAGCATCAGAAATTGTCTTCTCAGGCCTCCCTCGTAGCACAGGGGTTCAAGTCTCAGCACTATCAAGCTATCACCAGTCACTGCAGTATGAATTCGATCCCCAGACAGGGAGCTAACTTACAAGGCACAGCAGACCTCTCCTCTCTCACCTGCTTCTCCCCTCAGCAGTGTACTTCAGTAGACTAGCCTGTTCTGCTCCCCACTCTGTCTATGGTGGATCCTCTCACCCCCTGTACCTCTGGCCTACACCCCAGCTCTTGTATGCATAAATAAATCTTCTAGAAATGTTGTTTTCTCATCTGTGTGTGTACCTGCCTTTAGAATTTGGTATTAGTCACTCACACTGACACATATATGCTTATATACATACAACTCTGAGATGCATTAAAGTATTTTGAGGACCTAAGGTACTGGAAGCAGCTACAACTATCTATTAAAAGAAGAGGATAGTCCTAAATATTTGAGATCCACTTGGCAGTGAGGATGAAAGAATGACCTTTGCTGAAGGGTCAAAGGGTTTGATTCAAATCACACGTCTCCTCCTTGGACTTCATTTCTTGGGCCCCAAATCTTGCAATTTTCTACTTGAACTAGAAGTCTGTGCATGTCTAAAACTCAAGAAGAACTCTCATGGAGAGCTCTTTTGCTCTGTTCTTATAGTGTTTCCTCACTTTGAGCTCTTGATGTTGCTACTAGTTCTCTTCTTAATTTCTCCAGTCTTCATTTGATACCTTGTCTCTATGGCTACCTAGCTTGCTTTACAAAAAGAACCAAAACTTGGCCATTACAGAGATTGCTATTCCACTTGCCTCCTATCACCCAGATTACCAAGGAAATCACTGCTATGTCATCCCTAAATGTATCACCTGAAGGACAAAGCTTGAAAACTGGCTAAAACAAGAGCAGCTGGACACTAAAAATAGTTTTTCTATATCATGTTAAGAACAAGTCTGAATTAATAGGCAAAACTGTCTAAAACCAACCTTTTGCTTTGTTCTTATGGAGCTCCACATTAAGGCACATATCCTTGATAAATGCAAGATAATGGAAAAATTTACTGGCATTATGTGGATAGTTTTGAAATGTTCAGGTCACTGTGACCTAGCAATCACAGTGTAAGATGCACTGCCATTAAGGACTCAAGTCAGTTTGCCTAGATCAGGGAAGAAAAATATTTCAATGATGTGCTATTCCATATCTTCTTATTTGGTTAAATTTTAATTTGCATCATTGTGGAATATTCTATAGTGTTACCCAGCACAGGATTCATGACCTAAGATGCACAGAGACCAATTATGATGGCTCCAGGGTTTAAGAAAGGAAAGAGCTTTATTGTTAGTTGACTAACAAGGCAAGAGGAAAACCTCTAATTTGCCTCTCAGAGAATGGTGTTTGGGGCAATATTTAAGAGGTTGGGGAACAAAGGAACTATTAAAAATGTAAGCTGGAAGTCTGATAGGTGCTTTCTGCTGAATTATGTTGAAACTTGAATTTGGGTCCACAAATTGCAACCAAACACAGCCCTATTCCCTCCTGAATGGTGTTCCTGAAACCATGAGCCAGGCATTTTAGCTCTGTTTTCCAGGGTTATTTTTCAGTTCAGTGGTGAAAGCTCACCTTGAGGATAACTAACACTTTTCTGGGTCTGTGCTCTGAAACACAGGTATTAATTTCTGAAAATTTGCTTTCACCCCATTTGAAATGGGTAGATGTATTTTGGTCCCATTGTTTCACTCTTTCCAACTTGACCTGCTGTTCTTACTGGAGAAACAAAACAAGAGAACACCGCAATTTCAGCAGTGCTCCTAATTGTCACCGAGTGAACCAACCCTGCCAGGATCATTTGTATTAGTTCAGGCAGGTATTAGTATAACATGTAGTGAAGTAGGTGCCACAAACTCTAAACTGCATGAAAGTTTAACCCCTATAGGAACCTATTTCTTCCTTAGGGGAAGTCTGGATTGGGTATTCCTTATCAGTGAACACCTTGTTTCAAAGTGATGGTCCACAGGGATCTGTCACCTTCCCAATTGTGACTTCCAAGTTTGCTCTGGGGGATGATCTCTTTTCCAGACAGTGAGGAAGAAACAAAAGCTTAGAGGAGGAGCTTTTGGGGAGGCTAGCTGTGAACCCAGCTGGAAGGTCACACGCCCTATTTACATGCCCGTTTCATTCATAGAAAGTCATGGCCACAGGTGGGAGGCTGACAGAAGCAAATAACTCTAAGCTCAGGAAAGGAAGAAATTATGTTGGCAAATATGCATTAGACGCTCCCACTCTCGTCTTCGAAATTCAATTTGATCACTATTTTCTTCTGAACTGGGAATTTTCTGGAAAATCAATGCAATTCACCACTTACATGGAATATACTCTGTGGGCAATTCTACCATCCTTCAATTAGCACTAAAGTTGTATGCTGTATTAAATTACCTATTCTGAATCTCTTTACATGTATCCTAACTGGACATCCTTCTCATACACTTTGTCTTTCCCTTTCTGCTTGAAGATTTGATTTTACCCTTTGGCTGCTACACAGCCCATCTCCAGAAGTGCACTAACTGTGGAGTTCATCCAGCTAAGCTCGCCAGGGAGCAGGATAAGCCCACCGCAATTTCTCCCTTAGCTAGGGGCTTTAGCTCACCAAATGGTCCACATCCTCCACTTGGCAACCCCAAATTGCTGCTGCCCTCTCATGAACCAGAAGGTGGTGGTGGGTCAGGGAGTTACCTCTTTATCCCCAGTGCAGATGCTGCTACCAAACCCTTGTCTAGGCAGAAGCAAAAACACGGGAGGCTGCAGGACGTGTCAGTCTCACTGCCACTAGGCACCACTTGATGTTTGTGAAGACTGATGTGGAGAAATGCTCCCGATCTCCCTTTGGCAGTGATAGCAGAAGTTTTGTATCCACCCTAACATCGCTTGCTGAGCTATTTACACTCTGCCACAAAAGTTTCCATCTCCAGAAAGAACAACTGGGGTTTGGGTATGAAAATACCACTTTGGGTTGTGTTTGCTAAGACCCACAGAAAGGGAATTTCACGAGTCTTCCTGGCAGTTTCTGTAAGGCTCTTAATGAGACACTTTGTTTGAAAAAGAAAAAAAGCAAATCCAGAAAGCAGAAGCTTCTATGCCAATGTGATGGATGCATATTAGAAATGTTTAGATAGTTCGGGTGCAGAAATGATGTTTCTAGGACAGTCTGATATGCATCGAGACACCAGGAGAGTGCCTACAGCAGTGTGTGTGCCTTTGATCTGCCAGCTGAAGCACAAGGGTCAGTTATAACTGCTTGGACCCTTTCCTGCACCACCCACCCATTGGGCAGGTATCAATGAACCTCTAAATCTTGCCACACAAGGAATGACATGAAATCATACCAGGTCTTCTCACTTGCAGTCTGTTCTAGTGTGTCTGGCTACTTGTGTCCATCCTGTGCTCTAAGTCTTCCCTTGTGACTTGGGATAATTTACCTATTGGTCCAGCTCTCCCCTTAATGTAACATGTAGCCCAGAACTAGTTCATTATTCCATCCACTGTACCAGTTTTCAGTAAAATCTTCGATTTCTATTTCTTACATAAAACCCAAATTTCCCACAACCTGACTAAAACTATCATAACCAACATGTTAGCCTGTATTTCATAATTTATTTATTTGTTCCTGTTTATTCTTTCTTCTACTTATCCTCTTTACTTTTCTATAGCCTCTCTACTATCAATCAAGAAGTAGCTAAATAACTTGATAAACTGCAAAAATGTGTTCAAACTGGGTTATAGGTAGATGTGTCCTAGTTCCTAAAAACAAGTTTGCATAAACTAGAGAGATAAAGTTAGATATAGAGCTTTAACAAAGCCAGGGCTCTAGTGGTGGGGGCACCTGGCAGATGAGAGACTTGTAGGGGAGATGTTAGGAGAATGATAATGTTTTTAGTGACTTTCTATAGTGACTATCTTATTTCTTTTCTTTTCCTCTTTCTCTCTCTTTCCCTCCCTTCTTCCTTTTTCTTCCCTCCTCCCTCATTTCCTCCCCCCTCTCTCTACTTCCTTTCCTCTCTCCCTCCCTCCCTCCCTCAGTTCTCTCTCTTTCCTTATGACAGTAATTGTTTACAACACTAAATATGATTCAGGCATATAGGTTCACACCTCTTCAGAATGTTATTAGCATGCCACACCTACCACCGAGGAATCCATAATTCCCCACCATAATCCACTGAGTTACTTCCCTCTTACTTCCCTCCCCACTGGAAGCTTCAATTCTCGGATTTCCAGGTTTGTTTGTTTTTTCTTTTGGTCTAGTTATGTCTGTTTCTTCTCTTTGTTTTGCTATATTATGGATACTAGTAAAATAATTTGTAGTTTGTCTTTCTCCCACTGACTTATTTAATATAAATAATCCCAGTTACACCCATATCATCACAAGTGGTAAGGCTTCATCATATTTTTAATAGCTGGATAATATTTAATTGTGTCTATATATCAAGTCTTCCTAATCCACTCATCTGTGGTTACTTCTTTGTTTATGTTGAGGACCATAACTCTCTGATAATTTTTCTTAATAAATCTTAAAGAGTGGCCCCCCAGATGGTACAAGGGGTTAAGGTACAGTACTATTAAGCTATCACTGGTCTGTCAGGGAACTGACCCACATGGAGCACCAGACCTCTCCTGTCTCGCCCGCTACTCCCCTCAGCAGTGTATTTCAGTACATCTGCCTGTTCTGCTCCCCACTCTGTCTTTGGTGACTCCTCTCACTCCCTATACCTTTGGGCTGTACCCCAGTTCTTGTATGTATAAATCTTTAAAAAAAAACTTAAAGAACTTTGTCAAACAATAAGTACTGTTGCATTTAAAGCTGTTGAATAAACTGATATAATGATATTTGACTATGTTTTATGCTTTATGTAATCACAAAAGTTTAGAGATACAATGTTTACTATACCATCAGTATGATTAAGAAATGCATGTGTACTTCTATGCATGTTCTCAACATATTTGACTTTACTTCATAGTTAGCAGTAGGTAAAAACAGTAGTAGATGAATTAAGATCAACTAAGTAATGGAGGAAAAAGTCTATATAAGTAAAAACAGCAATAATTACATCTGCATAAATAAATAATTGAAGAGTAAGAGTTGAAAACACTATGAGTTAATAGAAGAGTCAATAGAAGTCAAAAGAAAATCTCGAGGTAGGAATGGATAATAAAGAATAGTAAATATACAATCCTGATATGATGCTAACAACAGTGAGACTCGATCACAGGGAATTAGGCCAAATTGCAGCCAATTCCAATAATCAATATGCCTTCACAATGGCAGTCAATGAAAATTGATAGGCATAATATTGACTCTACTCTCTGAAAGACCCTGAATCTGAATCACCAAAAATATGATTGCATTTAGTATAATTTTAAGGATAAGTATATTTATTTCTGAATACAAAGACAAAAAGTATTTCCTTTTGTAAGATTCACAATGATCTTAAAATTTTGAAGCTAGAATTTGCCCTTTTGCAATAACAAGGTTGAGTTGTTAACTCAGTTGGAAACATCAAAACTGAGAGCAAACAGTTACCAGGAAGATTGGGAAATGGGAGGAATTGAAGACCTAAGCTGCATAGGAAGGAGTCCTAGGGGATAAAGCCTTAGGGTGACACACCTAGCTGAAGACCTAGAATGATAAACGTGATTTGCAAATTCCAAGTAGGGTCAATTCATAGACCTGAATTCATATGGTATGTGTGGCTGAATATCTGTGGATAAACCACCAAAGTATGGGGACTAGAAAAGGTGGTCAGTAGGCTGATGTGATGTCTTTACTATATTTGTTAGAATTTTCATGGGGTCTTAGTGGTTAGTTATCAAAACCAGCAACTCCTGGGCATTCTCTCTTATCTTATTTTACCATGGCAAACTGAAGCTTAACTAATATGAATTGCCCAAGGTCACACAGTTGGAAGTAGTAGCATTGGGACTTACATTGAACTTTTATATTTTCTGTGCAATATTTCCTTCAATCTAAAAACAAGCCACCAGGCAGACATGCTTGAGAGCCCAAAGCATCCAGTGATACATTTATTTCTTTTCCTTCCTGCTTGGACATACAAGTAACCTGATGGCTAGAGAAAAAAGTCAAAACAATCTCTGCTTTTTAAAAAAAATCACTATATAACACAGATGTCTCCTACTAGATGGTCTCTTATCCTTGAGCTAATCTTCCTTCTGAAAGGAAAAGGGAAATGTCTCCATATGGTACTGTAAATTATATCAACTCATATTCCACTTCCATTGTTCTTGCAGTAGAAAAACTGGTCTTTTAACCCCAAATCAATTTGAAAAACAAACAGACATGGCTGAGTTTGTTATCCTGAATTCACGCTAAAAACTGTTGTTTCAAGTCTATTACATACCTGATAATGGAGAAGAAACTATATAAGACAGCATCTTGACCTCAAGGAGGTTACAGTTTAGATTATTTCTACTTTAGATGAATCTAAGTAACAGAATTGTTCTAAATCATTTGTGTAAATAATCTTTTAAAATCACATCATGAACCTATTCCCCTAAATAATGTACAGTGCTGCAAACCAGTTAGCACAAGAAAGAAAGAAAACTAAATTATACCATGTAACAATACAAACATGATTTGCTTATACTGCAGGGCATGTGGTGATGTTATTGTCTTTCTGGGTCTGATTTTTTTTTTGCATTTTCAGATAAACTTTAATTTTTTTTCAATGCAAAATGGCATCATTTGATATCCTTGATCTATTTATACTAATTATAAGTTTTATATACATTATATGCTATATTATATAATTTGCTAACTACAAATTTCTGAACTACTAGTTTTCTGTAAATTATGAGCAAGCAATCCTCTGCTTTCAAATGGTAAAGTACAAAAAACATAATTGAGTTTGATTTGCCTTGAATGTGACTCTGCACACCTGTCTCACAATAACACTCTTCTGAAAATCTGACTGCTTTTCTTTGCTAACCACCACCGCCTGGGTTTTCTCCTTGTGTTCTATGATATATTGTTTTATTTTCAGGTTCATAATAGTAAAACATGGTCGCTAAAACCATGGAAGAAAGGCTATATTTAGAGTTTGATTATATATTATATATATGTTTTTTAATATATTATTTATCTACTCATACTTGATCAACATTTAGGCTGCCTCCACTTTTTGACTGTTATGAATAATGCTGCTATGAATACTCATGAGCAAGTTTGTATGTGGTATATGTTTTCATTTCTCCAGGACATATACCTAAGAATTGTATGGTATAGGGTAACTCTACTGGTAACCATTTGAGAAACTGTCAACACAGCTACAACATTGTACAGCCCTATAAGCTAAGTCACTTTTAAGGTCTATACCCTGTGTTCACTCTAAAAAAAATTAGTGACTTTGCTTTAACCTGCCATTTTACATCTGTTTGAATGACTGGCCAAGTAGTAAGGATATGGAAGGAAAATATTATGACACATGAAATCACTAAGATGTTCTATTTGTTTAACTTCTGTCACTTTTTTTTTTCTGTTGACAATCCAGTCACACTTGTCATCTAATCCTTCAGTTATCATCTGTTTCTTCCTCTCTGAACTTTATCTAACAGTAGTCTCAGCATACCTATGTATAAGCTTCCCAAAGCTTGTGCTTTTAGTATTTGTATCAGTTTGTTGAGCTGTTTTCCTGCTGCTTTTACAGATGTAACCTCTAGATTGACAATTATAGTTTGACAAAATAATGAATAGGTGGTACCAAATGAAATGGAACAAAAGTATATTGTGAAATCATGTTTCAATGCTATACGTCATCTAAGAAATTAAAAAGTTTTAAAAATACAAAATTATTCATAAGTGTAGTTGTACATGTGCTCTTTGTAATTTGTAATCTATAAAATTGTATATCCTAATGGTGTGGAAGATATGTTGTGAACTAATATTGCAATAAGGTAATATAGCATGTCCTTTAATATGATTACAATTTAAATGCATAATTAAATATAATCTTCTTGCAATTCATATTATAAAGCTATCTATATACTTGCTATAATATCTTTACTTCTGGAATTCTTTTGGTGTATTCTTGATAATCTACACAGTGCATTCAAAGCAATTCCACAAATATTTATTGGGTGTCAACTATCTGCAAGGCACCAAGTAAATATTCTTTGAAAGGAATTTTAGAAGCTATTACTCTTTTGAATGTGCTCATTTGAGGCACATATTACTCTATGGATGATGGATTTTATTTGGGGAAATGGTCAAAAGTTATTCAAAGTCAATTCTGATAGATGAGGTGGGTAAGAGCCATCAAACCTGATGACACACTTAACGGTCAAAATTATGTGTGACTATAAATTTATGAGGCTGATTTTCTTCTGTGGTTCATTAACTAGATTTGAAGAAAATTGTGTAAGAGGAGTTCGAATAATGTTCAGAGAGGTGTTGGCAATAGCCAGCTGTGTGGTGCCAAAGTAACTGTCTTGATGGAAGACACACTTTGGATGTTTTAGTATTGGTGTGTTTTTAAAACACACTCATTTCGGGCCTCCCCAGTGGCGCAGTGTGTTAAGCAACACACTATGAAGCAAGCCGCAACCACTGCAGCACGAGTTCGATCCCTGCTGCCGGCCAGGGAGGGGACCCACATGGCGCGGCAGACCTCTCCTGCTGTGCCCGCTGCTCCCCTCAGCAGTGTACTTCCGTTGATCTGCCTGTTCTGCTCCCTGTTCTCTGTGGTGAATCCTCTCACCCCCCCCCCACACACACACATCTGGCCTGTACCCCGGTGCTTGTACGTATAAATAAATAAATCTTTAAAAAAAAATAAAATAAAACACACTCATTTCTTAAGGTCACACATTACATAATACCCCCAAATACAGAACCCAGTAAATATTTAATCACACCCATAACTAAAATAGTGTTCTTTTGCATTTACTACATTTTCATCTCTGATAAAGATAGAAGATAACTTCTAGTACATGTGACTTACTCTTTTCTATAGCCAGAGAGGAAGTACCTGTTCTACCAAAGAAATTGACTTGGTGGAAAATATCCCAATGACAGGTTGTTTTTCAGACTTTGACGTATAGAAACTCCTCCAGGTGGAACTACTTGTAGTAATCTTGACTCAACATTTGTTGAAAGAGTAGAACAAGTTTAATTGTGCTTTAAGGAATAAATTATGGCTGCATATGTTATGTCTTGACTGTTTACTATCTTTCTGTCTTCCCTAACTTCTTTGGAATATGCTTAATATGAAAGTTTTTCTTATATAACCTAGTCCAATAACTGTAGATAAGGTATATTATTAGTTTCCTAGAGGTGGAGTAACAAATTACCATGAACTGGGTGCCTTAAAACAAAAGGAACTTTTTGCCTCATAGCTCTGGAGGTCTAGAGTTTAAAATCAAGCTGTCAGCAAGGCTGGTTCCTTCTAGAAGTTTCCAAGGAATATTGTAGGGTAAAGGTTGATCAGGTATTTCCACCCTCCTACCACTGATGATGGACACCTGCGGTGCTGTGAGCATTCCAGGGTGGGCATGCGCAAGTGGGCGCACCTGTGTTGGACACAGGCATAAATGGACGGAGTCATGAGGACACCAGAACTGTGAGGACCAACAGACAGAACTGCGAGGACTGACCGACAGACAGAACCGAGAGAACCAGCAGGAGCAGCAGCAGAGAGAGAAGAAGCAGCCGAGAGGGTGATACGCACTGGGGGCTGGGAGGCCTGCCAGCCTCCCGGCCCCCAAGCACCCCTGCCTGCCATGTACCTGGCCAACTCTACTAAATAAAGTATGAAAAGCCACTGAGGGCTCCAAGAGACTCCTTCCTTGACCCGTCTGCCCAGAACCATCCCGAACCCTGCTCCTGTGCCACCTTCCTGCCGCTACAAATATGTTCTATGCCTCTTTCCTAGCTTCTTGTGTTTGCAGATAATTCTTGGCATGCTTAGGCTTATCAATGCACGAGTCATTGGATTAGGGTGAGTCCAGTAGAACTAGGGGGACTTAAAATCAGACTAATTTTTTCCTGCTATTGCATCAAAATAGAAAATCTGATCATTAATGTCTTTATCTACTTCAACTTCTAGCAGAGGAATGCATATACAATAGGCATTTAATTATTTCAGAAATGAATGGGAACTAGCAGTAAGATTTTAAAAATACTTTAAACTCAATCATGGGAAAGCCTGTTATTACAGGTTATCTTTTCATTTCTGGGTATTGGGGATAGAGGTGCTAGAGAAGGGGTCACCATTGCTCACAGAATTGACAGCAGTTCCACTGAATGGGGAACTATACCTGGAATGCTTCAGTTATTTCCCACACTCTGATACTATTAAAGGTCTTCAGATGCTTTGTTTCATCCTTCTGTGATAGCTGTGCTGGGGTGATGACATTTCATCTTGAATGTCTAGAGGCTTGTTAGCAGAGGCCCTGTCACCGCCAGGGATCACAGCATTTTTGTGCTCAGTCCTTAGGGCACTGATCTCGGCTGTACAGCTGGACTCAGCAGCAGACGCCACATGGTCTAACACGACAAGCAGCTGGATCACCGGTCAACAGGCAGAGAGTTATTTTCCTGAAATGAATGGTAGCTTACAAAGCAGAGCGGGGGGTGGCTTTTCCTTCCTTATGTCAGTAAAATCAGCTCAACTTCAGCAACACAGAGATCCAAGAGAACAGAAGAGGAAAAGGTAACTTATTTTTGTGACATAGAACTAACATGTCTGTTTAGAGTAGGTAGAAATGAACAACGCAACCTGCCTGATCTATTCTGCAAAATCCACCGGAGGTGGGATTGAGTATAAAGCAAATACACAGGCAGGAAAGGCAAAACACCCCCGTGTGCAAGTAAACTTTTTGCATTCAAAAGTATTTTTATGCATGTTCTCTGTAAGCAAAATTATCTTCATAGCATGCCTTTCACTTTCTTAGCCATCTGTCTTTGTTGCAGGACAATCCTTGTGTCCCAGAAAGCTGTAAATCAGTAAGTGAGCAATAAAATGTCTGCAGGCGTTAGCCCAATGTTTGCTCTGAGACTTGGAACTATCAAGGAAATGGCAACTTGGTTTCGAACCGAAATAACTGCCTGCCTTTCAATCTGAACTGCTACTGGAGATATAGGGACATCTCCTTTACGTGGAAGGAAAGTAAAATGTCAGTTAGTCAGAAGAATTTTTTTTCCCCATTTTTTGTTAGTCAGTGGCTTGTAAGCACTTGAAGCCACTAGGGGAAAAAAATGTAGAGCATACTTTAGCTTTATGTCTGAGTGAATGATTTGAAACATTGTGATTTGAAAAATGATTTGAAACATTGCAAAAGTGTTTCAACCTTCACTTTCCTCACTCTAGTGAGCCCTGAGTGAGCAAACATGTTAGGAGGATTGTTTTTTAAGTTAAATACTTTACGTTTAAGAGTTTGTTCATACAAAGCCATTCAAATTTGATGCACTGGGTCAAGAAGACGAGCAAATAGCATATAAAATGGTTGCTTTATAGTTATGGATATAGAGAAATTATTTGTAGTCCTGACTCCTTTAAGATCTCTGAGAGTTGGAATGTCAGATAATACATAGGAGCAGTTATAATTCTAACCAAGCTAAAACTTCAGTGGACAACAGAATATGGAGTTGGCATAATGTTATTTAATTATTAAAGGATGGTGTGCGGAAGCCAATAGCAAAGACCTGCCATTAATGAAATTCTAACCTTGTATCGGACTAGCCTTCCACCAGAGATTTAAAGCGCTCAGAGGCTGAAGTGGGCTCTCAGCCATAGTTACACATGGACTTTAAAACACTTTTAAAAGAGTCTATTTTAAGGTAAATTTAGCAAAATAATAGAAGATCTCTCGCTTGTAGTAAGTTCATTGGAACTGTTCCAAATGGAGCTGTATAAAAAGATCCACAAATTGTTTTAGAATGTACACGAATTAAATATATTTGTATGGGTGTGTGTTGCTAAATAGGAAAAAAAACATGGGATGGATCATTAAAAACAAATTCTGGATAAATAAAAGTAACATTATTATAAACAAGATTAATTTTAGTGAGTCTGACCAATAAGAGGAAAGCTAAGATATATTAATATGATTATAAGTAATAATTTCAGCTATTATATATTTACATAGATATTATTATAGCTAATAGGTAAAAAGGATTAAAATTGATAAAATATATGAAATATGTATATATAAATGAATTTAAAACCTAAAAAAAATCCTGCTTCTTACATCTTCCCAAGAAAATGTGCATTACCATAATTGACACAACAAAAGTTCATAAAAGAGAATATTGCTGTACTGTAGGCAGGAAAGTAAATTAGTAAACCTCTATAAAAAATAATGTTGAGGTTCCTTTAAAAATTAAAAATAGGACTACCCTATGATACAGCAATTACATGTCTGGGTATTTATCCAAAGGAAACAAAAACACTAACTCAAAAAGAATATGCACACCTATGTTCATTGCAGCATCATTTACAATAGCCAAGATATGGAAATTATGCATTGACTGATAAGTAATGAAGAAGAAAATATGACACCAGATACATACACATATATACATACGTATGTGCATGATGAAAATACATAGACATACATGTACATCTATATACACACACAGTGGAATATTATTCAGTCACGAAAATGAAATCTTGCCATTTGTGACATGGATGAAACCTGAAGGCATTATGCTGAGAAAGAAAAATGCTATATGCCCTCACTAATCCGTGGAACAAACAAATAAGATCATAGATACAGAGAACATGTTTGTGGTTACCAGAGTCAGGAGCAGAGGGTAGATAAATGGGTAAAGCAGGTTACAAGGTACAAAATTTCAGTTAGAAAGTAAATAACTCAGGGATATAATGTACAGAATGGTAGTCATAGTTAACTTGTAATGCATATTGGAAAGTTGCTAAGAGAATAAATCTTAAAAGTTTAAATTATAAGGAAATAACTATGTGTAGTGATGGATATTATCTAGTATAATTGTGGTTATTATTTTGCAATATGTACAAATATAGAGTAATATGGTCTCTATGTGAAACTAACACAATGTTATGTCAATTATACTTCAATAGAAAGTTCATAAATCCAAAAAGATCTTTTAGAAACAATAGTAAATGTTGATAGGTGTACATCTAAGACAGAATAAGTTAAATGATTTTGTGGTAAGTTCTTCAAAGCCATTAAGGGAAAGATATTTCCTGATATGGATGACAGAAAAAGAGAGAAAGCTTCTCAACTCATTTCCAAAATTAAAATTAACTTGATCTGAAAACAAACAAATGAGAAATTTTTTTAAAAACTGTAAAGAAACATTATACATCTTTTGCTTAATTCTCAAATTTTGGGCTTCGTTTGGAATGACTGGAAATTTGAAACTTACACATTTGTATTACCTGGGGTCTGGTGTATTTTCAATGTAATTTGACATATAAATATAATCATACAAGTCACTGAAGATTTTTGTTTAGTAAACTTGAGTTACAAAATTCACTAATTTTACAATAAAGATAATGATGATAAATATTCTTTGAAGCTCTATGAATAAAAAGGATTATGTATTAGTAACATCTTTAGGGGACATATAGAAATTTTTAAAATATTCTTTTAGTCAAAACTGAAGCAGCCTTTTTTAAGAGCAAGCAAATAGAGAAAACCACACAATAAAAAAAGAAAAAAAAAAAACAAGTTGAAGATCATTTATGAATTCTGGAAACTGGCCTTTCCCCAAGAGTTATCTGTAAATTCAGGGTTTATTTAGGACAGGTCTAGTATAAATGCCAGGATTTCACATCATAAAGAATCCCTTGGGCTCCCCCTTTGGGGGTGAACTTGAATTTGCCAAGAATCTCTACCAAGAGTATTTCCAGAATTAATGTTCATTAGAAAACAGAACCCTTGAGAATCTCCAAGAAAGGAAAGTCTTTCATATTCAGATGAGTTTGGGAATTACTAAATATTGGGAAATGCTCCTATGAAGTTTCAAATGCACATTATCCATCAAGGACTCTGAAAACCCTTCCAGGGAAGAATTCTGTTTGATTTATATCACCCAACATGTCCCCAAATTTATATTACCACAGAGCCCTCTTTAATGTAATTTATATTAAATATTCCTATAATTCCTGTACTATAAAACATATTTTTCAGAAATATTGACCTAGCATAAGAATCTACCTCGTGGATCCACCCTCATCTGGGGAGAATACAGCTGACTCCCCAAGATAATATTCTGATGTAAGAACCCCTGGGAGTGCCTTTCACCTGCCTCTGCTTGCCTGCTAAGGTCCCCCAAATGTCGTTAGAGTTCTCCTGCTATCAATGGTGTTCCTCCAGTCATTTCTACCTTAATTTCTTATAGAATTATAAAATATCATGTAAAAGCAATTTGTGCGGTGATTCACTACTCAGATGAAATACCTAAGAAACATAGAATTTTAAGTCCGGATAGAATCTAACTCCTAAATTTAGAAAATCTAGACCCAGTGCCTTTGCAACTTGCCCAAAGTCATACAACCAATTAAACATTTTATGGGGAAGTAGAATTTAATAGAAAGCTCTATCCAGCAATGTGCTGTATTTGAATCTGATTATGGTACTCTTAAAGTAGAAAGTAATTCCAACCTTGAGTGGTTTTAGTTCCAAAATGGAAGAGGAAAGAAAAAATGTTGACTGTGATAGAAAACAAAGATACTGTGTAATAGACAGCAAATCCATAACCGAAGTTGCCCTGCTGTGTATCATTTTGTGGATAGTGGTAGCAAAGCATCTCATTGAAATCTTCAGGCCAACAATGATAATATCTCAGGGTTTACACTGCCATTAATTAATCAGATGCCAAGTGAATTGCTTGCCACGGGCATGCTGGCACTGCCTCAAGTTTTCTTATGTGACTGTTAGAAAAAGAATTGCTTGTGAATTCATTAATTCATTTCCTTGTGACCTCAGGGTAGAGTTTTCACATCTGCTGATAGTTACACTAGATGCTCAGTTTTAATGGATAGTCCTCATTCAGAATTTTATCACTTTATGTCAAAATTATCCCATCCTCCTTTGTGTTTTTTTTCTTATTATGAACTACGGTTAAGCTCTCCTATTTAGTCCTACGTGATCAAAATGTAAGTTTAACTAAATTGAAACGAAGATGGATCTGTTCTTCAACATTTCCCTTCTTTAGATATTACCATCACTTTTCCATTTATACCACATTATTACTACTAATAAAACTCCATCAACACTTATCTCTCATTTGGCTCCCTTTGGCTACTTACCATTTGTTCATTCCAGATGATGATCATTATCATGATCATTATTATCATCTTCAACAAATAAGCATTGGGAACCCACAGGGAGCGAGCCACGAGAGGAAGATTGCTTCGTTAGAATACGGATACCACATGGTAAAATAGATGAGGCCCAGAGTGGAATCTTGGAAAACACAAACTTTGCTTAGGGTCCTGCCCATAACGTGATGCCTGGGATTGCTCCAAACATGTCGCTTCTTGAGGCTCTAGTTTCTACTTCTCCAAATGTGAGTAATGTGCTCAACCTGCCTCTTTTCTGTCCCATGATTTTATGGGAAATCATACAAGTAAGTATAAAAGGCCTTAGAAATAGTCACTGTATCTGCAGAAGCTATTGTAGGATTATCTTTTTTGCTATAATCCTCAAATACAGTTCACATTTTAAAAGCCATTTTTTCCATTTCCATTCTAAGCCTCAAGAGCTATGTCTTTCAATGCCAATATTACAAATAGAAGAGTGGAAAGTCCAGCCAAACAGCTGGGGCTTGGAGCATGCATTTTGAAACATTACTCTTCTGAAAGCTTTGTTTTCCTCCTGAAATGACCGGCTGGTTGACTAAATTAACTAAATTAACTGCCTGTTTTGGCAACAAAAAGATAAAGGCTTAAATAGTTGAGAATAACAAAACCATAGAGATGGGCTCATTTTTCTTTTTTTCAGAATAACTGTGGTTATTTAGATGTGTCTAATGATGTGCTGAAGTAGATTTAGTCAGTTCAATTTTTTTAAAAATAACAAACCAGTTGAGGTGTTGAAGTATTAAGTTATTTATGTAACAACTCATTTCCCTTCAGTCCTTTTCAAGCAGTTCCTCCAGTTACTTGGGGTGAGCCCTCTTTTCTCCTTTCTTTTCCTTTGTCTTGGGTCAACTCTTTTTCCAGTACCATACCTTTCCTCACCCCCGGTCACTCCTCATCTCAAGACCAAGATTGAGTGGGGTTAGGATTACCTGTCTCATAAGGACAGAGCAGAGGACTTCAAATCCCAAATTCTAAGGATAATTTTAATCTTCCATAATTGCCACATTGCTTTGTCCTCTACCCTAGTCCCCTCATAATCTGCCTCACAGGGTCTCTGCCTTGATTCTCTTACAAAGTGTTCATGACGGCCACTGCAAGCGGTCCTCTGATGTAGACCTTTGTTTTGACTCATTGCATAGAAAGCCCTACTGTGAACACACAACTCACAACTCCACATTGCTTTTCCATTGCTGCCTATGTAGCGTGTCAATTTCTGAGCATTTGACCCCTCAGGCTATACCACTCCACCTTTGGTAAGCTTTCCCAGTGGGTTCTTGGCACAACTTTTCCTCCTCTCTCTCTCTGCCAAGGCTTTTCTATCTTCTCTGGTCTCCTTTTGCTTTTCCTCCTCCCCACTTTTGTGTTGGTGCTCCCTAAGTAACAGTCTTTTCTTTGTAACTTCTTCTTCTGCAGTTTTGCAGAATTTCCTGTTCAGTGCTTCCTCCTAAGTCCAAGATGAATGTCAGTCAGTGCCCAGTTGTCTGTAGTTATATCTTCCCCCACCTCGATTTTCTTTCTCTGACAGTAATATCATTGACTCTTTTTTTTTTATAATTAGTTATATTTGACATCATTTGTAGTCCCCAGGGGGTACCCACCACCATTTCACCCGTGCACCATCACCTCAGTCCCTTGTGCA
>JAGFMF010011668.1:14899826-15005818 GCA_019455555.1 Galemys pyrenaicus | reverse complement strand
TTGTCTTGTCCCTGATCTTAAGGGAATTGCGCTCAGTTTTTCCCCATTGAGGATTATATTTGCAGTAGGTTTGTCATATATAGCTTTTACCATGTTGAGCATTGACTCTTTCTTAACCTGATCTGGGTTTTAGTTTTGCTATGAATCTTTTACTCCCCACTTCCTCACTACCATTTTTGTTCATTGTCCCACTACTCACTTTATTTTGCCATTGATTCCTCTGAGAGGGAATTTTCGATTTCTTCTCCTTTCTGCAGAAGTACCTTCTGCACTCCCATCTCCACCACGTTACTCCCTTGCCTAGAACTCCTGGGTTCTCTTTTTCCTTCAGAGTTAAGTCCAGATAACTGAGTATGACAAAAAATACTTTTTCCATCCTGTTTTCTTAAATTTCCTTGTATCATTTATCCCCCCTGCTCCTGGAAATACTGAGATTTCATGTCATTTCCTCACGCAGACATGGGGTTTCAGGTTTCCCAGGCCTGCAATGCTCTCAGCTCACTTCTCCAATCATTAATCTTTATTCATTTTTAGAATTCAGTTTACCTCCTTTTCCAGAAAGACTTTTCTGGTACTTCTTTCCCTCTCATAATAGGTGAAGTTACTTCTGGGACTTTCTCCTACATCCCAAGAGCAAGTAATATGCACTATAGTTACAATTTTATTGTTGCTCATTTGCTTTTTGTTCCCTAAGGACAGGACCACACATTACTCATTTCTGCATCTCCAGCATCACAAAATTATCCTATACTTGATATCTAATTACTGATTGCTGCTTGACTGGCTGGTTGCATTCCCAATTTGGTCCTTATTTTGTTACTAACTTAAAAATGGTATTTTTAAATTGACGTCCCATTGGTTTATATTGTTGTTGGTACATTGGAAGCAGTAGCCCCTCTTCAAATGTAGTTATTGTAGCACACCCACCACCAAAACACCCATGGTCCACCATAATCCATTTCGTTCTCCCCCCATTTTGTTCTTCCTTAGTCCCCTCCCCCTCAGTTTCATCTCAGCTTTCATGGATTAGTTTTTAAGGTTTGATTTTATCTGATCTTTTGTTTGGTTTCTTTATAGTCCACATGTAAATGACACCATCTGATATTGTCTTTGTCATTCTGTCTTATTTCACTTAGCATAATCCCTTCCAGCTCCATCCATGTTGCCACAAATGGCATGACTTTCTCCTTTTTTATTGCTGAGTAGGATTCCATTGTGTATGTATACCACATCTTGGTCCACTCATCTGTTTTTTGCTTTATGCTGTTTTCATAGTTTGATTATTATAAATAATGCTTCAATAAACATGGAAATGCAAGTCTCCTTTCAAATCAGTGTTTCTGGTAGATACTAACAGTGGAGTTTCTGGGTCAAATCACAGATCCATTTTTAGTCTTTGAGAAACTTCTATACTGTTTTGCATAGAAGTTGAACTAGCCTACATTCCTACCCACACTCTAAGAGAGTTACTTTTTTGCCATACTTACACTGCCACTTGTTATTTCAGGTCTTTTTGATATGAACTATTTTCACAGGTGTGAGGTGGTATCTCATTGCGGTTTTGATTTGCATTTCCCTGATTATAATTGATGTCGGATTTTTTTTTTCATATGCCTGTTGGTCATCGGGAAAGTGCCTGTTCATCTGTTTATATTTTGATATGGGTTGTTTGCTTCCTTTCTGTTGAGATATATGGGCTCTTTGTGGATCTTTTATATCAATCCCTTGTCAGATAGATAATGTGCAAATATTTCCCCCATTCAGTAGGGTGTCTCTTCATTTTAGCTACTATTTCTTTTGATGTGAAGATTTTTAATTTGATGTGTCCCAATTATTTGCACTCTCTTGTTTTCCTTGATACTGGAGAGGAATACTCATATAGTTTACTGAAGTTTGTCATAAAATGTGTTTCCCATACTTTCGCCTATGGATTTTTATAGTTCCATGTCTTACATTCAAGTCTTTTATACATTTTGAGTTGATTTTTTGTATGGTATGGGATAGTTCTCTGTCCAGTTTCCCTAATGCCACTTATTAAAGAAACTTTCCTTATCTCAATGTATATTCTTGGCTCCATTGTCATGAATTAACTGTCTATATAGGTGTGGTTTTATTTCTGGGCTCTGAATTCTAGTCCAGTGTTCTGTGTTTCTGTTTTGATTCCAGTACCATGCTGTTTTGATTACTATGACTTTAAAATATAGTTTGAAGTCTGGAAGTGTGGTGCCATCATTCTAATTTTTTGTCAGATTTGCTTTAGCTATTTGGGGTCTTTCATGGTTCCATATAAATTCTATTAACAAAATTTAAAAGACCTGTAAACTTGAAAGATGACAGGTCTGAGTCTGCTTAGTTCCATGTAAAGCAGGGAAAAGGACTCAGTTCAAAACAGTCCAAGAAAAATATAACTTTGCTGTTCAATCATGGTGTAATAGCCCGGCTACATTGATGCCATTTACATAAGAGAGCCAGAAGAAATCAGACTTGGAAAGGAAACAACAGGTAATTTTTTAGTGCTAAGTCCTATTTCCCACCCATTAGCTAAAAATTGTAATGTTCATGAATGTAACATATCTGACTAAAAATCAAAAGATACTAAAAAGATTAAAAATATAGAAAAACTTGACTCTATGTCCCTCAAGACTCAGCTCCATTGAAAATCTTATACTTAACAGGCTATATTAAAAAAATATTACCAGTGTTAATAATCCAATATGAAAAATAATAATGACTGCAAGCTTTCATTTATACTTTCACAATAATAGCAAACATTTCACCATGCACCTGATCTATTGCTTTAGTAATATTTAAATGAAACATAAGACAGCTTCAGTGTTATTTCCATTTATCTTCATAATGATAGTGTTTTAGTCAAATATTTAGTGTTTGAGTTTTGAGAAAAGTTCCTACTAGATTTTAATGTATTATAAAAATAGTACTAATTATCACTCAATATCACTTCTCATTTGCCTGCTCATTTTTATTCCTTGGTGTTTTCTCAACTCTTCTAAATTGCATACATGTATATTTTTTTTTATCCTTTACCTTTAGTTCTATGAGAAACCCTTTATTGATTTTCATCAAAATTGAAGTCCAATACCAAGAAAGAAGGAAGTTGGCAAGACTGGAAACATATTTTTCTTACATGAGTTTAGAGAATCTTGAAACTCAAGGTCACTTTTTTGAGATAATCTGAATATAAAATTTTAAGCTACAGAAAAACTAAGAGAACTGACCTGTAAGTCAGGTTGGGATGTCTAATTTTAAGTCCATTCATTCTGGGCTTTGGGCAGGTCTCCTTGGGCCTTAGTCAGAGAATTTTTATCTAGAGTTCAGTAGAGTCTCTCCATTCATATACTATAGGGACATCCAAGCTTAAAAAAAAATGACCCTCATAATGGAACTGCAGTAACTATTTTAAATTTGTATAAAGTTGTAATATGTAGAAAGCAGTTATTTCTGGTGGGTATAAGAACTATGTCTATAGCTCTCTCTGCCCATCCCAGGTACCATCTACCTGGGAGTCTTTATTCCCTATCTCTTTTTCCTAAATAAACTTTTCAAGAAAAAAAAAAACTATGTCTATAAAGCCAAGCTATTTTAAATCCCCAAAGGGAACACTTGCTATTCATTAACCACAGCCACAGTTGAGGAACATGGCCTTTTTTCCCAGTGACACAAAACTATAAGGAAATGAAAGATTTTAGTCATGAAAGGTGATATGACACCAAAGGCATCTAACCATTTATTTGTTCTAAATATTTAATCAACACCTACTTACAGACCAGAATGTTTATTAAGTCCTTAGAAATGAAAAATATACCAAGACATAGTGCCTGACACAAAGAACACAAAATGAATAAAATTGAGTAAATATAAGGATAGGTAAATACAATTAAAACAGAATTTAAAATAGTAAAAAAATGCCAAAGTTTCCAAAAGAAACTAATTCCCTGTGCCAGACTACGTTCTAAGTGGCTGATAGGCACTGACTCATTTAGTCAATGACTCATTTCACTAATACTCTCGGAGGGAGATCTCTATTACTGTCCCATTTTACAGATGAAGAAATTGAACCTTAATGTGGCTAAGGAATTTGAGCAAGATTACAAAGCTAAAGAACGGGGTGGGGGGGGGCCAGCATTTGAACCAAGGCAGTCTGGCTTAACGTTGTGCTAATAATGATAACACCATACTGATTCTCAACGTCCATGATTGGGGAAGAATTTGTAATGAAATTACATGTGGACTTTCTATAAACCAGCAAGAGGCAGACATTGCAATGGGGAAATTGGCAATTGTATGACCAGAAACTTCTTATCAGTTGACCCTACAATAACAAAAGAACATCTAAATTGATGCTTAATCTGGCAGTTTTGAATGAAATCATGACCATCTATATTCTTCAACTGGGTCATCCTATTTCTGTGTATGCATGTCCTAAATTTTCACGTAGATACACAAAGGGGTATATTTAAAGACGTTCACCATAGCTTTGTTGGGAAAAGCAAAAGACTTGATCAATCTAAATGGACATCATAGAGAGAACACAAACTATGTACCTGTGTAGGAACATAGAACTCAAAATAAATCAATTAGGTTCACTAAAGAAATTAATTAGATTCACTTATACATGTGTAATAAATCTAGGAAACATAATATGCAAATGAAGATGCATAGTATAATAAATTGTATGCAAATTATGTAAAACCATGCCAAATAACTGTCCATATGGTCCACAGGTAAACATGAAAACAAAGATATGGTGGCAAGTTGAAAGGCCATATTAAATACACAGTATGTTCAGATATTTGTGAAAATCCTGATAAGCCATCATTCTAAAATATGATAAACTAACAATAACAATGATAGTTAACACTGAGTACTTATTACTTCTAAAAATTTTAAAAGTACTAATTCACAAAAATGAGTTGGGTTCTATTGTTACCCTAATTTCATAAAGGAGAAAAACTGAGTCTTGGCGGATTAACTCTGTGCTTCTCCTAATCATAGAAATTTTAGATATTGAATGTATTAGTTCAGTCCAGCAATATGGCTGCATAATTAATGCTCTTATCAGATTCTTCAAGATTATACTATGTTATATTGTATTGTATCCTAAAACAATTTTATAAATCAGAGAAATTTCCCAAAAGGGAAAATAAGATTTATCCAAATCTGTAAAATATTTAGGTGAAGGGAGTTATATGTGTCTCTGGCTCAATGATATATTGAACATGCATACGTAGTTGAAATGTCTTCATGACAAAAATGGTAAGACCTAGGATAAAATAAATCCTACTGTGAAATAAGATACTTGAGTAAACATAAAGGGATATTCAAATGGATCATATTTTTGAGTATCCACTATGTGCCTCTATTTTAAGTGTTCATATATACATACACATACATATAGACCCTATATGTGTTTAATATTATATGTGCTTAATCTTCAACTTGGAGGTATATATTGATATTACCAATCTCAGCTTACAGACATGAAACCCAAAACACAGCAAGATTCAATGCCTTCTCACTGTCACGTGTGTGACAGAAAGTCAAGTCATCCAATACCAAGGCTAATGGTCTCCTCATTGCTTCTTCATCTCTAGCGTCTCCCATCTCATGATCCATTTATGTAGTGTTTCTATCTAGTTTGAAATGTACAAATTACTTCCATTCATTCACATAAAAGAATCAGTCCAGAGACATCAGGACCCATTACTACACAAACAAGGAAATTAATCTATACCTTGTAATTGCAGCTTTTAGATTTTTAACATGAAAACTCTGTATTTTGGTTCTCAGACAAGTTTTGGTGCCTGCTTGACATAGAGAGCCTCTCATTCTTTTGACAAGATATTAAATTTGCTTGAAAATGACTGGCTTTCCATTTATTCTTGCTTCTACTTTCTCACTGGTCTAAAAATGTGTAGATTTCTAAACATGGTGACACATACTCCAACACTTCACCTTCCATTTCTGGATTCCTTCCTTTCTACCAGAAAAGCTGTCTTCTAAATCTGAACAAATGGACACTTTCTCTATTTCTCCAGTATTAATCTGTCTTGGCATACAAAACACACATTTTTTATGATACTTGAGTAAAAGAGGACAGGAAAATATGGCCATGACTACTTCTTCATATTTATCAAAACTCACTAGGTTTGTTGTTTTTATCAGCTGTGAGAATGTAGCATAATCTAATTAAAACAGAATGGACTTTGAAGTTAGACAACCTATATGTGAATCCTAGATCAGCTGTTTGCGATTTGTGTCACTTGGCAGATAATTCTTCAAGCTTAGTTTTTACGACCTTAAAATTGACTTAATACAGATTTTCCCTGCTATCTAAAAGTAGGACATTTATATTTAGTATAGTTGGGTAGGTATTGGTAGGTCTGGGAACACTCAAAATATTTTCAAATAAATTAATATTAATAGCATCTCTAGATCATATAATCTTTTACCAAATTATACCAAAATGGAACATTCTATTTTTGGATAGTAGGGGAGAGATGGAAGACATATCTTTCTGGGTCATTTTGAGAATTCTAGAAAACATGCAAAGTGCCTAACACATTTAGGGATATAATAATTTCTCAGTGAATATTCATCAGAGTCATGGTCTTAGCACACTTATTGTACCTGGACATTTTATAAAATTAAAACTTCAGCAAGAGGGGCAAACTAACTGGTCCTAGATCATACTGTCAATTGTAACTGAGCTGAAACTAAGACACACTCTCCTAACTCTTCCCTGGGTGCAGTTATTTTTCATGCCTTTCATTCTTCTGGTTTCTA
Organism: Galemys pyrenaicus; assembly: GCA_019455555.1. Classification (NCBI taxonomy): domain Eukaryota; kingdom Metazoa; phylum Chordata; class Mammalia; order Eulipotyphla; family Talpidae; genus Galemys; species Galemys pyrenaicus. The sequence goes on along the minus strand of JAGFMF010011668.1, from coordinate 14,999,014 downwards.
GCCTCTTAAGAGTCTTTTTCTGGTTTCTAACTCTTTTCTCACCCAAGTATTTTTATTCTACCAGTGACAACTTTTTTTTCTGGTAGTACCCATGATATGTGAGATGCATTTGGAATCTGAAAATATGCTGATAAGAGTTTGTTCTTTCATGCTCTGTTTCTGTCATATATGAACATGCTATCTGGAAGTTAAAAAAAGTTTCTAGGGGTTATTTTTAGCTCATCAGCGCATCACAACTTTGTGTAATTAATTTACCATAAGAATGGTGATGTTGAAAGAAATTTCTTCTGAGCATAGAAGCTGAAAAATTGTTGCAAGAAGTCTCAGCAGTAATAAGACTATTGCTGAGCATGGGTTTATTAGAAAGCAAAATAAACAGCATGCTGCATGCTGACTTCATCTTCATTAAACATTCATACTGGAAGTGCTTACCTTGTCTACAGCCAAGATGTTATCCTTTGCAGAAGGGGGGAAAAAAAGGAATGACTAAGCCAACTTTCTGCAAGGGTCCCAGGGCTTTGGAAAGCAGTGTTATGTAAAATGTTCAAATATGTTGGCCTAAGCAGTTTGGCCTTCAAACAATTTCAACCACCTTGGGGCAGGGCCTGGTGGTGGGGAAGGCATTTCAGAGGAGAATGAATTGACTTGCATTCTATCATGCAGAGAAATGTAAATAAAAATTGAAGAGACCTTTATGCCACTGCCCTTGTGGTATGTGAGTCACTTGGCCTAATATGTTAAGAGGATTAGTGCTAAAGCTGCATGAACTTTGAAATAGCCCAATGAAGCTTGTGTGCTTTCCAGTTTAAATTGGTCCTCAGCAAGACCTCTCTGATCGTCAGGAATTTGGTAGCCTTTGTATTCTGCCACATTTCCCCCAAGCAAGGTCAAGCCTCCTGGGTGTCCACACCATAGCCTCTGTATTTATTTGAGGTAGAGTTAGAATGTCAAGGGGCAGGTGTCACCGAGAGGAGGTCGCAGTGAAAGTCAAAATCTAAAATATTGCCCCTTCATGCTTTCACAAAGATCATAAGGCTTAACTAAATTAAATTAAAAAAATAAACCCACCCAGCTGTTGCATTCTGCTTATGGCTTAAAGGGTCCAAAGAAGAGTCATTTCTCTACCATTTAAAGTAGAGGAAGCTTCAGTGACAAAGCACTGGGTCTGCCCTACAGAAGCAAAGTCACTGCACTCAATGGTTCACGTAAAAACAAGTTTGGTAAACAAAAGGGGACTCATAGGAAAATGGGTTTTCCTTTAAGAAGTCCCTAAAATGTTGCTTCAGCTTAGCAGACATGGAGTTTATCACCAAGAATCTTCTCACTAAAGTTGATCGGTACATGTGGTAAGTAGTGCTGATGTCCAGTATGTAGAGGACATGCTTAGGTCTGGGCGCTTCTGTGACCCTCTGGGTATTTGGTATCTCAAAGGCATAGCTGCAGGATCAGCCTAAAACATATGCTTGCAGCAAACTCAGGCTGAAAAAAATCTCCTTTAAGTCATGCCACCTCCAGATACAGATTTCACAGGGCCTTTTACTGGGGATGCCAGTGGCTTTGGAATGAGTTTACAAGAAATGCTCCACTGGGGAAGCAGCTGGGGAACCTGTCCCTGGGACTCTTCTGGGTCTCCTTTGAAGTTCCTGCTTCTGCTTCAAGGATATCAAATGACACAGACCCTTCTTGTCACCAGCAGGGGGGAAATGGGAGGACTTCTGAAGTGCCTCCTCCCACATAATCTTACCATCACAAAGATAGTAGCTGAGGACACCAGCCTGTCCAGCAAAAAAAATTTTTTTTAAAAATCAATAAACTTGCCAATAGAGGAGAAGGCTCATGGATTCAGAAGCTGTTTTCCTCAAAGTGAAAAGGATCTAGATCATTTAAGGACACAAAGCAGTTGTCGAGGGAAGTGGGGGAGAAAGCAAGTGCTTGCTACTTGATAACTGCGGTATGAATCCGGAAACAATAAGACCACTCTTAGTTCCTTTCTGTCTTTGCCACAGTCAGTGGGTTTGTGTAATAACTGTCATTTTCTCTTTCTCCCATCCTATGTCCACTGGTACTAAGTGAATTCATGAGGCACCCAAGAACTCGTTTGACAAAACAGAAAATCAGTTATAGAAGCAATGAATTTTTTAACGGAAAATATATTGTATTTTTAACAAACCATGACTTCTCAGCTGACAGCGACATAATGCAGGATCAATTGCATGCACCAAAACGCTCACCACAGATGTATTTTCATTTATAATTATGTCATGCAAAGAGCATCGCTGGGGCCATATTCCTGACAGATACCCACCAAACCATATGATGTGATTGCATGCTAACATGGTTAACTTTCCTTTGGGGAATTTCTTTGCAACATATGTTTTAAAACTGCAAACCAACAAGAGACAAATGTATATAACATGGCCCAAAGGCTACTGCAACTCTGCAAACTCCTCAAAATATAATTCTGGGGTAAAAACCACTTATCTGAAAAATAGTCAATTTGTATAGCTATTAAAATTCATTTTCTGCACTTTCATAGATCTTACTTAGGAATTTGAGCTCAAGATAGAAGTTTGAAGACCTGTCAATTTTGAATTTCTGGCATTTCAATGAAATATCAAATTTGCGCCTTGATATCAACCCTTCCTACACTGTGTGGGTCATGGCCTGATTCCAATGATTAACAGATTCAAATGGCTGGTATTCTTTTTTACCCAAGCTTGGAGCCATAGTCTGGATCCAACATTTTCCCAAGTTTAGCAGAAAATGGAGGATTCCACAAAATCATTAACTCTGAGAGATTAAATAAATATGTAAATGGACAATGATTGGGTCAGATATAAAAATAAAACCTGACCCCCAACCAGTAACAACTTGCTCAGAAAATGAACAGTCTACAGTAACCAGTCCATATTAAGTTAGCCTTGTAGGAAGTCAGACTGCTGTCTCTAGAATAATCTAGGAAGTTAGAAAACAACTTATCTGACAATTAGTTCAAAATAGCCAGAACCTAGTCATTCAAATCTTCCCTAATTTTTTTTAGAACAAGTCAGAGAAAGACAAACATGCACTTATAACCAATCACATAGCATACCTCACTTCTAGTATGTTGTTGACATAAAGGTTCTCTGTGTAATTCCTTTATTCCAGAGCTAAACCATGTTATTATGATCTATGTACTTGGAAGAGAAAGGAAAACCACATTAACATGGTCCATCAAATAGTGAATAGCATCTAGTCAGGAAAAGAGAATCACTTTATGAACATCAGATCCTGGAATGACATCATTTTATTAAACATTTCCTTTTGGTAATGAAGAAAATTGAATCAATTCTCAGCCAAGGCTACTGACTATGAAGTTTGCATGTCTCCCCATGTCTGCATGGGTTTTCTCAGGTACCTTTGTTTCCCCCCACATTCCAAAGATGTGTATGTTAATTGGCATAATGTCTACATTGTCCCAGTCTGAATGTGCGTGCACATGTGTGTATGTTTGTGTGTGTGTGTGTGTGTGTAATGTGGGTGCCCTGAAGTGGAGAGGCATCCTGCTCAGGGATGGGTTCTGTCTTGTACCTGAATTTCTGGGAGATGCTCCACCCATACAACACCCTGAACTGGAATAAGTATGTTGAAAAATGAATGAACGAATGGATGAATGCAAAGTGTTTTTAAGGTGTCTGATATTAGACATTAATATCTTTTAATACTAGACATTATATATTAGTGTTTGGGGGTCCTTGTTTAGATGTTTGGTGACGTTATTTGTGACTAAAAATATATCATAACTCTCATTTATATTTCTCAGCCTATAGTAAATACATCATTTTGCTTAAAGTTGCAGCTTCTAAGAATCTATCTGATGCTGTTAAGTGAAGACTTACTGTATTTTAAAAAGGCACATTAAGACAAGATTTTGACCGTAGAGGAGCTTGAATGACTGAGTGGATGGGAGGGGTGCCAGATGAACAAAAGCGAGAGAATGGCCTTTATCTGAGAATTGGGAAGCCCCTACCACTCCTGAACTGGATCCTAGAAGCGTGCAATCAGAGGCTAGACAGCCAGACTGCTTTGGAGATGGAGCCACACCACTCTCAAGCAGAAAAATGGAGCTACACTCTTAGTGTGCTGAGAGCTCTGGTCACAGAGGGACTCACTGGCAGACGACTCAGCTGCCGGTCATGGCTGTTAGCGGGCCCAGGACTCTTCTCAGACCAGACAGATAATCAAAACAGTGCCCGACATGTTAGTAAAGGCAAAATCAATTTCATAACTTATGTATGGAGAATTTACATGGTCTCATGGTCATACATTCTGTAGTAAAATGGGCCGAACCAGGGATATTTAGTCTGTGTCAAGGAAAGAGGAGGTAAAGACTCCACACGACAGATGAGTTTCTCATACAGGGAGGACATGTTCACTGATGAATCTATACTTTGATGCTACTGCCCCCACCGCCCCAACCAAGTACTTTCTTCTAGGTCATGAAAAGGGGAGCAGTGATTGCTTCATCAATTAGAAAGAGGGCAAACAACCAGGACAAAGACAAAGCCTCTCTTAGCCTCTAGAGCCATCACAGCTCTTAACTTAATCTATATTCTTTAAGTAATGTAATAGATTTCCTGAGGCTCATGGGGCCTCGATTAACCTTTAGCTCCCTGTACCAAGGTGACATGCACAGGAGGAGGCCTACTCTGGGCATATTGTATCTGACCCTTTGGGGGAGATGAAGACCACACGCTCACAGGCAGAGGCTGCTAACTGAAACATTCTGATGAGGCTGCTTCTCCTTTCACTTTGCAGTCTCCGCTCAGTGCCTTTCATTGGGAGGGCACACTAGGAAGATAGTACAAAGAAAGTATGGGAAATGTACTTTGCTGTCTTCTAATCCCAAGTGGAGAACTGAGAGAACAGACACTACCTAGCACAGGTGTGTTTTGCCCTAAATTGACTCATAAATACAAATTGGAAATATGGATTTGTTTTTAAATAAGATTAGAAGGTTGACTCCATACCATTTCGGTCACCAGGAGCCTGCATGCTGCAAGGAGGAGATGAGTGACAGAGCTGGGCCTCACGCTCCCTACCTCTGACCACAGGCATACAGATGAGCCCAAGGTGAGGTAAGAGGGCCAGTGGTAAGGGAGAGAAAAGGTTGAAAAGGAGCTTTTTGGAGGCCCAATTATAGTTGGGAGTTATATTCATCCCACGCATGTGGCACTCTGACAACCTACCCTGTTTTTGACTCGGCCCAGGTCTGGAAAGATGAATCTACAATTCCCTACAATAACTTTTACAGCACGCCCACTGAAAAGCACATTTTTACAGCGAATTGGGCCCAGAATTTGTAGAAAAATATTCTGGGACCATCATTGTCCGACTATACGGATGAATATAAACAGAAAATATAAAGTATTTTCATCCAAACATTACTTATGAAATGTTATGTACAGACTCTCTTCCAGACACAGAAAATACACTACAGGGGGAAAAAACCAAAATATCCCTACTCTCATACAGTGTAGAGTCTACAAAAAAGAGACAGTCATGTAGCAAGTTTTAGGAAAACAGCAGAGGCCAGGGAAAGAGAGAGTCAGTGCATAGGCAGATTTTGTCTAAGAAGGTAGGTGGGGAGGGGGGTTATAGGATTTTATAGGTAGGTGGAGTTTAATATTTGAGCAAATATTTCGGAAAGTGGTGAGAAGTCATGTGAACAGCAAAGGCCGATTGTACCTGGCAGAGAAAATTTCAAAGCCAAAGACTATAATGTCACAGAGTAGAATCCCCTAAGGAGAAGTTTATGTCCTCTACCTGCCAAATGAAAGGGTGGAGCTGAGTAGGGAAGTTAGAGAAGAGCTCGAAGATTTAGAAGGGGCACATGGAACAGAGACATGTGAAAAAGAAGTAGCACTTGCTTCTCAGTTTTGAACTTGCACCAGGGACATGGGGGATATGGAAAGAGACACATGGAGTCAAGACATGTAGAGGCACTTGAAAGGGACATGGGGTGAGAGACACATGGGGCGGCTGACAACAGCAGCCATTATCTTGATTTGTGCTTTAATTTTGCTCATATCATTCCTGACTTGCTTGTTCCTCTGCCCCTTTCCTATGGCTCCCTGTCAGAAGATGCTTTAGACTCGTGGCAGGCTTTTGGACCTAAGCAACCTCATTTTGGCCCCGCGCTGGGCATTTACCCATGAGGGGATGGGTAACTTTGGGTTTTATTGGAAAATTATTATCCATTGTTCTCTGCTCTATGGACACTATCCTATTAAAGTTCTTTCACACTATGAGGATGCTTTATCTTCATGCAGGAGATGCCAGGACCTATTTAGAGCATGCAAGTTTGGGGGTCTTGGGTTGCCCCTCAGTCTTCCCACTATTACCAAGACAGATTATGTTTGCTGCATTTATCAAGTGATTCAGTGTGGCTGGAGGAGAGAAGCAGCAATGAGGCCAGAAAGAAGAATGAAGAGCATGTCAGAGAGAGCATCAGGAAGCCCCAGTGCAGAACAGTTCTTTCTCAGAAAGAGATGGGAAAGCAGAGGAGGATTTTGGGGAAGAGGGATGTGTTCTGATTTAGGATTGAATGGGATATCTATGGAGGCTCTGTAAATGGGTGGAGGTGGGTGTATGGTTGTGGTTGGCAAGGGTAGAGGCAGGGAGGCCAGTTTGGGGGCCACTGCCTTACCAGGTGAGAGATGACCTATAATGGTGGCAGTGGACGTGGCAATTAGTTTGTTCACATCACTAGAAATGGGAAATGACTCAAGCTATTCAGAATTGTATCTGCAACACTCTACTGGAAAATCCATTCTAAAAATAGTTCCTCGATGATGTCAGATAGCAGTATCATCTTTAGCCCTGAACATTATATCAAAATTCACTTTATCTCTGCAGCCTTTGTACTCCAACTGTTTCATTTTGGCTGAAAATGTGTTGGTCTCAGATCAAAATTAATAAGACAAATAACTAAATGCATTTCACATAGAACACCTATCCTTTTATTTTGCTTATAGTGCAGTTTCCAAATGAGGACCCTTTTAACAGAGAACGATTTTATGAATACTTACATTTAGCTGTATTTTAGCACCCACAGATGAAAATAATACATAATGACAAAAAGCTACAATAAAATCAGTAATGCTTGAAAATGCAATATTTTATAAGTATAACAGCATCTCCACTGAACTGAAAAGTAATTGCAGGTATATGCACAAAACCAAATACTTATAATTCACCGACCACATGTAGGGTGGATAAGGTTTCAGACTTCTTGTCATTGTCATGGAAATGGCCTCTGTAAGAAGTGCAGCCTAACTCAGACAGTTTTGTGATATGCTGAATTCAACCCGAAGTCATTTAAATATGGAGATCAGTTGTCACCAGAATTGGAAGAGCAAGAAAAGAATTTGGAATAGAAGAAAGTAATAAATTAACAAAGCTAAGCAAATGATGTATAGGTACAGAATCTGCGGACTGTGAATTTCCCTTGAAAATCAAGGAATGAGTTATTTCATTGAGTTGTGGGTCTCAGGTTATGATGACCTTAAAGAGAAACTCACCTTAAGTGCCTCCAGCTTCAGAGAGCACACCCAACCCAAATCTTGGTAACTGGCAAATTCCTGGAACCAACAGTGTCATATAAGACTTCATTCCCTTGATAGGCAAAATCACAATTGTGTTCTCAGAGGGTCAATTCTTCAAGGAGAAATTTAAGTAAATCATACCTCTTAGTGTTCATATTTATCATGCTAGATTTACAAATAGTCTCTATATATGATATTCTAGGTACTGATAAGGTATAAGTACTGGTAAGGTATATGATTTGACATAGTAGAATGTATTAATACATAAGTCTTGTGATTTTGATGGAAATGTGTAATTAATGGATTTAGACTTGTGATATTAACTAGAAATTTTAGATCTGCATATAATATTAGAGCATATAAACATTGGTTTGAAAGCCTTAGCATGCCTTAAAATCTCCTAAGAACTTGTGAAAACACAGCTTGCTATTCCCGATTCCCAGTTTCTTATTCAGTAGGTCTTGAGAACTTGCATTTCTAACAAGTCCAAGGTGATGCTTGATACTGCTGGCCCAGAGACCACACTTTGAAAACCACAGACTTACAGGCTCTTAAAGTTCTTATTATTCACAAGGTTAATTCATTAAATTTATAGGCATTAACCCAAAACTTGGGAAAGTTTAGAGGAGGTTAATGGTCTATGTTTGGAAATGGTACCAAACATTAATAAAAGGGCTCACAAAAATTTACCAGTGTATACACGGAATATTAAAATTTATAAATTAGAGGAAAAGGCAGGTCTTAAGTGAGTAAATTTGTTGACTAGAATATTAATATTTAAAACTAGAGTCATCTCTCAATAATCTCTTTTGTGCACAAACTTACTCTTGAGGACATAAGAAAAAGATCCAGCATCAATAGAAGTCACTCTGCTTCCCAGGGTTTCTAAGCCTGTGGATGGGGAAACCTTTGGCATAAAGGACTAGCTCAATGTTCACCCTGCTCCTAAACCATCTGACACCTCTTCAAATGGTCTTACTCCTCCGCTCAGAGTTGGGGCTTGCTTTGAAGGCAGTGGACTGAACAAAGAGTCCACGTCTTGATTGACTTTATTTGCCACAGGAATGTGTCTCCTGCAAGTGCTCTGGGAGCTTTTCTCTCCAGCTCCCCTGCTAACTGTCATTGTCTTCATGCACTGTCAGAGGACACCAGAGAAAGAAGAATGGCATGTCAAGATCAATCTTCCTCCAGAGACACTCCTTGAAATAATGTTGAATAGCTGCACATTTGGAAACCTTTACTTCTGAGACCAATTATCTCCCTGCTACAGTGTATTCAGCCTTCACCAGCTTGGCTTCTGGACCCAGCTGTTTTCTGTAAGGCCTGATGTATTTTGAATCACAGATGTGATCATTGAAATTAACTAACTTTTCTATGTTTTTAAAAAGGTAGATTTATCAGCCTTCAGGGAATACTGTCCTTGGTTTAGTTTTAACATTAGAAATGTGGTCTCTCATTTCCCTTCTAGACCTAAAAGCAGTAATATATCATCAATAAAATTGTAACGGAAGCACCTATAGCTGCCCTCTCATTCAGGGAGGAAATAAAGCTAGTGAAGTTTCTAAATTTCCACAGGATTCCATCTTCCATCTACACCCTATTCATTTGAATGCTAAATGTCAATCAATTATTTGGGAACAGATCCTTAACTATAGGTAACCTTAGAGTTATACATGTTTTATTTGAGTTACAATACAAGTCCTCATTTTCAGGGAACTTTAAATTTAAGTGACAATTTATGGTAAGTTCTTACAGAAAAAAATATTGGCAGTCAATTTCCTTTCATCCTCAAAATGCAATAGTCTGAGCAACTGGTCTTAGATAACACTTCATTTTAAAGTCATGATGGGAAAACTGGACAGTCATATGTGAAAGAATAAAACTAGGTCACTAGCACCAAACACAAAAACTATTTCAAATGGATTAAAGCCTTATATTTAAGATCTAAAACCATAAATGCATAGAAGAAAACAGGAGATATATTTCTTAATATCAGACTAGAGATACATTTAGGGACTCAATTCCAAGGGCAAAGGAACCAAAAGAAAAAAATAAAAAGCTAAAACCTTTTTCTTTTTCTCAACAAAAGGAGAAAAAAATAAATTTTTCATCAAAACAAAAAAATTCCTAATTTCCTACTGCATAGGTGAGGGTATTTGCACACTATGTGTCCAATGAGAGTGTAATAGCCAACATCTAAAAAGGACTCATGAAATTCAACAATAGCAAAAATAACAAAACCTATAAAGATATGCTTAGAGGATCTGAACAGACAATACTCCAAAGAAGACATAGATGGCCAAGAGCACACAGAAAGATGTCCATCATTTCTTTATTAGGAAAATACAAATCAAAATGACAATGAGCTATCACCTCCCACCAGTGAGAATGCCTATTATCCCAAAGTCAAGAAGCAACAAGTATTTGAGAGGATTTGGAAAGAAGGAGGCCCTGGGTGGGCTTGCAATTTGGTGCAGCCTTTATAGAGAGCAATGTGCAGAGTCCTCAACAATTAAAAATAGAAACTCTATATAATTATCCTACTTCTTTTTTTCAGGTATTTACTAGAAAACATAAAAACTCTAGTTCAGGGCCTCCCTGGTGGCGCAGTGGGGTAAGCAACGCACTATGAAGCAAACCACAGCCACTGCAGCATGAATTCGATCCCTGCCGCTGGCTGGGGAGGGGACCCACATGGCCAGCAGACCTCTCCTGTCTCACCTGCTGCTCCCCTCAGCAGTGTGTTTCAGTCAGTCTGCCTGTTCTGCTCCCTGCTCTGTCTCTGGTGAATCTTCTCACTGCCCTGAACTCTGCTCTGTACCCCAGCTCTTGTATGTATAAGTAAACAAATCTTTAAAAAAAAATAAAATAAAAAACTCTAGTTCAAAATATATACGCACCTTCTTGTTTATTGCACCATTATTTACAATAGTCAAGAACTAAAAACAACCTAAGTGCTCATTGGCAGATGATTGAATAAAGATGCGGGATAGCTGCACAGTGAATTAATACACAGCTATTTTAAAAAAAGATGAAGTCTTGCCTTTGCAACATGGATAACCTAGAGGATATTCTGCTCAGTGAAATAAGTCAGACAGTTAGATATAGGAAGACAAGCGCTGTATGATTTCACTTATATATTATGCAGAGAAACCAAACAAATGAATGAAATAAAATCATCTTCTAGATTATGAGACCAATTAGTATTTTCCAAAAAAGGAGGAGCGGTAAATTGGGTAAAAGGTGTTATTGTGGAGTAAAGGCTAGAATTGGACTTTTAGTGGTAAATGATGTAGTATACACAGATGCTTACATTTACTGGTTCATGCCTGTAAAATATGTTATAATGCAATATGACCTTAATTTTTTAAATTAAGTTTTTATGTGTGATTAGAGGACATATTGGCTAGAAAAACAGATGCTTCAAATTCTGGCTTTGCTGTGCTTAAGCCTGCTTTTTCATTTAAAAAAAAAAGAAAGAAAATACTAGCTACTTAATTTAGTGTCTGGCATGCCCAATAAGTGTTCAGTATGATTCCTTATAACCTAAATGCCTAGCAACCAGAAACTGGTTAATCCTTTTGTATGTCATTTATAATTTATAAATTTTTATAATATTACTTAATTTTATAAAACATAGTTTGTAATAACCAAGTATTAAATGTATCTAGGTAAATGAAAAACCTACCAAACTATTTGTACATTGCTTTGCAACTATGGCCTTTTAAAATTATCCTTTCTACCTTTTTATATTTTAGGGCTATTTTCATTTAGTCAGTAGAGACAATATGAACAAACATAATCAATAGCCATTTTAAAACTGTGACTGAATTGCACTGGCATTTTAAATTATTATAAACTACTAATTTCTACTGTTATGGAACACAACAATTATACCTTCCACCCCCTCACAAATCATAATCGCAAGTAAACAACTGCATTCTGAGTATGTTACAAAGAGACATGGAAGATTTCTGAAAAATTAAAGAAAAAAACCTGCATCTAAATCTTTATCTTCAAGATATTGTTTAATAAAGCTTTGTAGTAGATTGAGTAGTTATATGTATCTGCATTTTACAAGTGAAAAAGAGACCTGGAACTGGCATACACAGCTTCCTATTTGTGGACCTATTACAGTTCCTGGTTAACCACGTGGATGATGCCTATTGGTCACTCTGTTCATCAACCCTAGGTAAACCCTCAGTGAACTAGCTGGCCCCCAGGGATCAGTTCCCTGCCTGCTTGGTGAGCAGCTCCACCCACAAAATGGGAATGCAGCCCTCTATCCTCCTGCCTCACAGACTCATGGGAGAATCACGCAACACAATGCAGGTGAAATGGTTTTAAATATGTAAATTTATGCTGTTTTCTTCTTTTTAAAGAAGTTTAAAATTACTAGCACTAATTAAGAATAACCATGTGCTTCATGTTGTTGGAGAGGCAATTACCATTTAGTAGATGCTCCAAAATATTGGCTCCGTTACTTACTTGAAAGTAAAAATGTTAATTGTGGATCTATAGAATTTTGGCTTTCTGAGAAACCTTAACCATCATTTATTTGACCTCTCTACAACATCTCTGATGATATGTTATTGGGTCTCTGTTTGAACACTTCAGTTGAAAGAGGAACGTTACCTCGTGGGGACTCTCTGCTCTTGGCCTACATACAGAGAGTGTCATTCTGTTTACGAATGTAACTATTTCAATCAGCTCCAAAGAAAAAGAGAAGGAAAAGTACCAACTCCCCTCCCCCCTTATCTTAAGAGGATTATAATCAGATACTGTTTAGAAATTTATTCTCTTTATAAAAATATAAATGTTCCACTTTTCAATGTTCCACTGTGCCTGGGTTGCTCATCGAATGTCTAACTAGGAAGTTTCATCTTTGCTTGGGTTTTATTGAGCATCGTTACTCCACAGGCAAAAATTCTTCTTTTTAAATTTTCATGACATCAACATAATTCAATATCATAAAACAGAGTGGAAAATATTAGCTTCTTGGGGTCAGTGCATTATGGGTAGCAATTTGCAGATATCTTACCTTGAAACTCAGAACTGGGTCTATATAATGAGCAAACCCCTGCAAGTAAGGATGGTAGTGAGTCCTTTCTGGAACACACTATTTACACAAGGGTGAGGAAAAAAAGTTTAAGCCTTACAGATACAACCTCCACCTTGTTTAGCAGGAAAACTTCTCTTGATGATACTAATTTAGACAGAGAAAGATGTTGAAATCTAAATATGGAAAATGTGCAATTTTGCCCATCTTTACTTAGTTCAGTCATTCCAAGCACTGTGCTTGCTTTTTGGCCTTCAATGAAGAGTAGGAGAGCAGAGACGGCAAGCTACGTGGCTCCGATGGCATCTGCTCCTGATATTCCATTTCACATAAGGATGCATGTAAAAATCTATCTTCCCATCCACCAGGCCACAAGTCTGCAAAATTAGGTATTCACATACAGGTCCCTGTTTTATTTATAATAAGAAGAAAATGCTTTTGTGAAGAAATATTGCATACAATTAATCTAAAGAAACGAAACAGAAGATCAGACAAAGACAAACTGAAAGACTGACCCTTAAAAGCAGGCAGGTCACAGTGAGGGAGAGGGAATAGAGAATGGGCTAGGGTGAGTGTGTGGAGGGTGGGTGAGGACTGTGGGCAATTTGGTGGTGGGAAAACTACTTGTGGGGAGAAATCCTGTTTAAAAACAAAACTAATAATGTTTAAAAACAAAACTAATAAGATTAAAAAATTAATTAGACTCAAAATGCCATTGTAATCATTAGACTCCATCACTTCTCTCATTTACTCAGGCCTCCGGGGTACTCAGGGTAGGAGGCATTCAGTCTAGGGGATCTTCTCTCTCTCTTCACTGCCCCAGAAGGAGCACTTTGGAAGGAGCACTCTTCCCCAGAATGACAGGATGTAAGCAGATATTTCCCAAGGAAGTTTTGGTCACCCATAGATACAGATACATCACAGGTAAGCTTATTTTAGTCAGAGGTTGCCTGGCTTTTCCTATTCAGCCTCCCCTAATACCTCCCTCACTCTCTTTCCCTAAGAGTTTTAAGGGCCATTTTATTCACCAACATATCCAAACTTTTCTGCACCAAGTTCTTCGGTGAGTAAAAATACTGGGTTATACAGCTATTTCCTTGTTCTCCGCAGCCGGATGAAACCTGTCACTGTGCAAAAATAAATGCTGATACTGTGCCTTGAATAAGGGTGAGAAGCCTGCACACAGTGTGTGATGCTGGTAGCCCCAGCTGCCTTTGCTTCCTTCTCTCTTGCACAAAGGAGTGAACAAGGAGGAAGGCTGGACATAGCCGAGGCCTGGTATGATCATGGTTCTCATCAATTCATCACTTAGACATGATTATGTAGGTATTAGTGAATGGCATAAAACTTTCTTTTCCTTTTTAAGTTTCATAGCATCCTCCAACAAACATTAAAAAAAAATGTGACAATGTGTGTTTAAAGTATAGCCTACATTATCTTTAATAACAAACCAGCTTTAAAATTTCAGGCAGCCAAGAATGCTGAGACAGAGACCATGGAGGATAAAAGTATTTCTAACTTGAAAATGATTCCCTTTGTTCTAAGGACCTGGAAGAAACTGACTTAAACAAGCTTAAAGTTTGAGGTTAAGAGCAACTTTCTCATATGATCTTTCCTCTTCTTTTCAGAATCTAATCTATAGAGATAAAACAGATTACCCCCATACCGGAGTTCGGGGTATGATTATGATAATTCTCCACTTCATGGAAGGAAATGAGCCCAGACAGACAGTAAAGCAGGTAATGAACACAAATGGCAGATAGAGGTGATAATTGTGACTCATCTTGAAACCAAAGCTTGTCAGGGGAAGGCGCTGACACCCTAGCCCACACTGACAAATGTATCAGATGCAGGAGCTGTGGACAGGAAGCCAGGAATACATCCAAAGGGTGTGAGCAGGAGGATGGGCTTCTTTCTTGAGTGATGACAAAGGGGTGACTAAAAGGTCAGAGACCTGTCCTGTGAGCAGTGGGGAGGTCCAGGGAAGGTCAAAGTGCTTGCCGAGTTCAGCAGAGCTCCCATGCTGTTTTCTGTGCTCGGTGTCTTCATTCTCTGGGCAGCTAATCATCATGGACGTGGAGAGCTGCATGCCACGACCCTGCCAAAGCCAGGATGGTAAATGGAGATGGCCAAGGTGTGGAACAAAAGGAGAATAGTCATGGACAGAGTGGTGTGACATCGAAGGGTGAAGTCACTCCATCCTCACAGGAAGAAAGTGACACTAACAGCCCAGATCAGACAATTCCTGCTTAACGATGATGCAGTGAAATGGGACATATAAGCATTCCTATCTGTTGCATATAACAGGTTTGTCTTGCATTCTAAGGAGAAGGAAGGACATCCCTAAGAGGATAATAAGGAAGACAAACATCTGAGGAAGTTAAACATCAGGTAAAAAAAAAAATATTTCAGCTGAAAAAAAAAATACTACTAAAAGGTACATAGCATCCACCTCCATTACAATGAAGTCGACAGCTTATCCCCAGAGAGGTGATCACATACCACCTACAACCACACAGTCTCATCTTTACCTCAAGTCTCATTAAAATAAGCTGGGAAAGAAGAAAAGGATTTCTATCATTCTTGTGGAACATATAATGTATGAGGAGAGACCATTTTTCTCCCTTTCATTTTGGAAAAAGAAAGAGAATGCTTCCTCCTCTTTCTCTCCCTCCCCACAAATCAAGGGAATAAGATTTCCAACAAGTGTCTCACAAAGATTGATAGTTGAGACAGGAATGGGGAATTAGAATGTGATTCATCATGGCTTTGCATTGGCCAGTGGTGAACTGTCCCAGCACTGTCTGAGAAGAGGAAAGGAGAAGTGAAGAGAGAGTAACTGATTTTGTAGACAGAAGGGAACCATGAACATCCATTAATTATCTATTCCCTGAAGTGGCAACAATTCTCAAACCTGGTCATAGTGGAGGGACTGAATGAGGAGAGAACTAGAGACACAGGCAGTCCCCACTGAGAGCACAAGACATGAATTAATACAGCATTTATGATGAGTAAATGAAAGAACCTCAATATCAGATAAAAATGTAGAGTGTCCAGTGAACTTTGAGCACATTTTTTCTTCTATCTTACTAGAGGAAGTAAAAATTATAAAAGGAGAGTAAAGTAGTATATCTTTCCTCTCTTTACCTAAGCTATTAGGGCTTCAGACAGTGCTGTAGTGTTAAAGAAGGCTCAAGTAACTCAGAAAAAAATGTTTGCTGTCAAAGGCTTATTAAAAAAAATAAGCAGGGATGCTATCATTCTAACAACCAAATTCAAGTGAAATTATGGAATTGATAAATATATTAATCAAGATAAACAAAGAAAATAAAATTCATGCAAATAAAATAAGCCCTGGAGTAGGGGGCTAGGGGTTGAGATTTTAATTCCAGTACAGATATGGGAGACTGAGCCTTAGATCCATATTGGATGAAGAACATAAAGAAGGGAGACTTCCTCACTTCTATGCAAACTTACCTCTCTTCCCCAGGATGCACATGCTAGTGTTCGCTTCCCATCACCATCACCCTTTCTGTCCTATTACAGTGTCCACCCACTGCCTCTTCGGGCACCTCACATGGAAGCTGTGTGACTGGCTATTAGTCCCAGCAACAACTCAGACTAACCCATTCCTTCTTGCTTACACCTGAGAGAATGGCCCAAATCTTTAACTTATTAGCTTCATCACCCTCTGTGAGAACAATCTCTCAGTATTTTATCCACTTGGCCCTTTACACATCCTGGTCTTCCTCATTTTAAAGTGTGTAGTGTGGAGAGTGAAATACTGGAAGAAGGTAATTTTTCCTTTTGAAATTATCCTGTTGAGCTGTGGACTAGGTGAGCCAGTATCAAGAGTAAGGGAAAAAGAGTTAGTCAGAGGGGAAATGTGATCAAGAACAAAACAGTGGAAAAGAGGCCATCAGAGGACTTCTGGTAGAGGTGATGGAAAAGCCTGGATCCCACACACTTCATTAGAAAAAAAAATGTGCAAGGACAAATGAGAAAACAGGCACAAAATTCTCAAGTACAAACAATTACCCCTTCTCTCTCTTGCCATCTTGCTTCCCAGTTCCCACTAGTTTAACTTTTTCCCTCACATATACTTGATCAAAGAGACACGGGAAATAAAATCAATGTGAATCAAATCCATCATAATCAGTCAATTTTGGCTTCAGAGATGTAAATACATTGACTATCTTACTTCCACCCCTGCTCCCAAAAGAAAATCTGACAGGGTGAAAAAGGGATTTGGCAGCTCCTATCAAACCCAAATCGGGGGGAAAATCAACACTCCATCAAAATAAATAACAAAAAATGAAGGTAACTAAAAGCAGGAGGAATGAAACAAAGCATGTGAAATTCTGCTAATGGATCTCACGTTCACAAGTGCAATTCCCTACTGGTGATGTTGACTCAAATAAGAAAGCTGGAAATACAGGTACAGAAAGCCAGAACTCTGACTGTCTCTGTTAACAATCCAGGAGCATCAAAATGGTGAGAAATGGTGAGAAATTTTTAGGAAGTTCAATGGAAAATGTCTTAGAGAAATTACTACTAGGTTATGGTTACAGAAAAGAGTGCTGGAAGATTACTGAATGCAAAGTAGAAGGTCTAGGCCATAATAGAACCTACTAGACATATTTTCTTAAAATATTTGTAGCACAAGTAATATCTACCAGCATATGAAAGGGAAAGAGATATTCTATGCCACACTCAACAGATGCTAACGCAGCTTTGCCTGCCAATATGAAGGTTCCATGACATCAGTGAAAGATCCCAACAAAAGTACTAATTATCCAGGGGAATAGAAACTCAGAAGAAATTAGCCATAGCTATTGAGTTATGGAGCAGATGACGCTGCTTTTCTCCTTGAGTCTCTGACAAACAGCCGTGAATGCAGCAATATATGGGGTAGGCACCTGAAGCAAGAAGAGACAAAACTGATCTTGTTTCCTGACCAGTGTGTTTATAACAATATATGAGAAAACCTCTAGAAAACCATAGAAAAAGCATGACGGGGGTGTGGGGGTGGGGGAATTTGGTCTAGGGCTAGAAGGTAACTAGTTCCCAGCAAGTTCTAGTTAAACATGAATTATATGCACTTGCACATCCACCTCACACAAATTTTGTGACTTAATATGAAATCACTTTGAGAGCTCCAAACCAACAGTGAGGTGTGCTTAATAGTTTTTAACAAACATTATTGTAACAGGGTGGTCTCCAAGGAAAGAGGCAGTTCGAGCTCCCTGCCCCACCAAGGAATAGTGGAGCTGAATAGGGAGGAGGAAAAGCTGGAGAGGAAACCGGAGGAGGAAAAGAAGAAGAAGACTTGGCGGAGGCACATGAAGCAGAGTGACATGCAAAGAAGTTGCATTTCTTGGTATTGGACTGGTTGAAACAGATGTAGGTGAAAAATCCAGAGGGAGGTCAACAATGGCAGCTTTTGTCTTGATTTGGATTTTGCTCATTCTGTCCCAGATGTGCTGGGCTCATTTCCCATGGGTCCCCACCAGGAGGAGCCTTAAACTTGTGGCAGGCTTTTGGGCCTCAGTGACCCTGCTTTGGGCCAACCCTGTTTGACTGGGCAGTTATACAAGAGGGGATGGGTCACTTTGGCATTTGATTTGGAAACTATATTCTTTCCCTTCTCTTAGTTGCATTCTAATTGTATTAAAGGTCTTATGCACTAGAGTACATTTTGTTTTGAGGTGGCAGATGGTAGAACCTATTAAGAATGAGTGAGTTTGATCCCCAGCCAAAGAGGCGACCCACATGGCACAGCAGACCTCTCCTGCCTTGCCTGCTGCTCCCCTCAGCAGTATATTACAGTAGTTCTGCCTGTTCTTTCCCCATTGTCTCTGGTGAATTCTCTCACCACCACCCCCCACACATACTTCTGGTTTGTACCCCAGCTCTTATATGCATAAATAAGTAATTCTTTAAAAAAAAATGAGTATGTTTGAGGGTTTCTGGGATACCCCTCACCCTTCCCTATAACAGTACCACCACAAATATCCCAGTGTTTGAGGAAAACATTTATTTTTAGTTTTCTTATTTTTTTTTTAGATTTTTGAGAGAAAAAAGGGTTTCTTTGTAAAACATAGTCTTTATAATAACAACTAATTAATACTTTGAGGTTCCAAAATGCTTTGAAAATACTGGCTTTGTTTCAAAAATATTTGGAGGGGTCCCACTATTATACCAGAAGTTTCAGATGCTTTCTTGAAAGTCAGAATTGATGACTGGCCAGGGAAAGGCAATATATCAATATTAAATTCATGATCTTATCCCTCCTTTCCAAATTCACTTATCCTTTAGTATGCCCTATAATCAGCACCATCCAGACTAGTAACTGGGGTATCATCTTTGAAGCCTCTATCCTCATTCTTTTTTATTGTAAAGATTTATTTATTTATGCATACAAGCACTGGGGTATAGGCCAAAAGTGTTAGGAGGGTGAGAGGATTCACCAGAGACAGAGTGAGAACAGAATAGGCGGATCTACCGAAACACACTGCTGAAGGGAGCAGCGGGCGAGGCAGGAGAGGTCTGCTGTGCCATGTGGGTCCCCTCCCGGCTGGCATCAGGAATCAAACTCATGCTGCTGTGGCTGTGGTTTGCTTCATAGTGCGTCACTTAACCCATTGCACCACCAAGGACGTCCACTCCCTCATTCTTGATTACTAAAACCTCTCACTCTTACCTCTCCAATATTTCTCAAATCCACACACTCTTTCTATCCCCAGTACCATAATTTAATTTAGGTCACTATTGCTTTCTCCTTTAGAATACTTCAACAGCTGTCTAAGAGGTCATGTATTCTAAATGTCATCACATAGCACATGTGACCTTACATATTGGCCCCTGCTTATCTCCTTCAATTTATTTCATATCTTCATCTTCGTGTTATAGTCTCTAGGCACCCAGACTAGCTGCAGAACTATGAAAGTGTCATGCTGGTCATTTTATGGGTTTTGCCTCTGATCTCCCTTTCTTCACTTTCTTAATTGCACCTGACAAACTTCTACTTGTCTTCAGCCATTCAGTTTAGATGCCACTTCCTCAGAGAAGTGTTTTTGGACTAACTCTTAATTTCACTATCCCCATCCCAGCTTATTATTGAAAACACCATATTTCCCTTGCCTGTTTACCGGTCTTATCTGCTAGCCTAGCGGTTCTCAGTCTGTACAACGCATCTTGGGGTTCCCTACGACCCTTCCATAGCTCCCACAAAATAAAAACTCTCTGCATGGGTAATACTAAGACTTGCTCATTGTGCTGACATTTGCGCTGATGGTGCAAGAGCTTGTGGCTGAAGTGTTGCTACCTTGGGGCTGAAATCTAAGCCAAGGAGTCAACCGTTGCTATCAGCCACATGGGCTGCCCTGCCACACTCTGAAAGTCATGGCAGTTTCACTTAAGAATTCCCGGATGAAACAATAATAATTAGTATTTTAATTAAATCTCAGTCCTCGAGTACACATCTTTTCCATAGTCTCTGATGAATGAGAAGTAAGCATAAAGCACTCCAGTGTATAACGAAAGATGAGAGTGTAAAGGAAAAGCACTTGTCTAGCAGTCCAAGTAGTCACATTTTTCACAGAATTCCACTTTCACTTAAGAGAATGATTGAAAAATTAATTCTTCAGACATGAGTATCTGGCAGGTATTTTACAGAAAACAAACCAAGTGATTCTGTCACTTCAGGGGAAAAAATGGATAATGTTGGTTAGCAATAAAATCCAATCTTTCGCATAAAAATTTAGAATTTTAAAAACTTACATACATCACTATAAGCTTGAGAATTTCTTAAAAGTGCAAGATTTTTCTGATAATCAGTGGTGAATTAACAAATATGACTTATTAGATAAAGTATAATGAAACGTGTTAACATTTGGGAAATCTATATAATGAAAGAAAAAAAACAGTTCTTGGCAAGTAACCAATACATGGGTAAAATATCCATTCAAAGTATAAAGTAAAGTAGTAGACTTTAATCTAAAACTACTAGTAATGTTAGACTATGAAATGCACATGTCTATGATTTCAAAATCCATACTGCAACTGATACTTATTGAACTGCCATTTATTGAGTTTGGTGTAGCATCAAAGAATATCTACAATTATCTTAGAAGCAATGAAAATACTCATCCTTTTTCCTACTACTTATATTCTTATATTTGAATCTTAAAAGTAACATACCACAACAGGCTGAAAAGAAAATAAGAGAATTTAGCTATCTTCTAGTGAACCATGCATTAAAAATGTATTTGCAAAAATGTTAAACTATGTCACTCTTGTTGCTCAATTTATTTTATGTCAAAAATATAAATATTTTTCATTAAGACATATCATTATGTTAACATGCGATGATTTCTGTGCTATTTTTAAATGAATTAATATTTTTGAATTTCCAGTATTACTTTTTTCCCCAAGATTTTATTTATTTATGCATACAAGCACTGGGGTATAGGCCAGAGGTGGGGGGATGGTGAGAGAATTCACCAGAGACAGAGTGGGGAACAGAACAGGCAGATCGACCAAAATACACTGTTGAGGGGAGCAGCAGATGAGGTAGGAGATGTCTGCTGCACCATGTAGGTCCCTCCCTGGCCAGGGATCGAACTCACACTGCATTGGCTGCAAAAGTTCCAGTGTGGTGCTCAACCCCTTCCACCATCAGGGAGGCCCTCCAGTGTTACCTCTAATATAAGAAACGTAAAAAGATATACTCAACAAAGAAAAGTTACAAAAGAAAGTTTAATCATTTGTGAGAAAAAAGGGCCCTGAAACAAAATCCTGAGAATACTTGTGATTTGCTGCTCTGGACTATAAACTCTGTCTCCAGGTATCTTATTATGTTGACTGTCAGATCCTCACTCCTAGTCCCAGTTGCAAGCTTACAGAAAACATTAAATATATTTCAAAGTAATGAAATAAAAAGGGGGCATTATTCACTGGGGGAAGAAATGTGTGAGATTTGCCTGAGGACAAGCCTGCAAGTGAACAGACAGACACACCTGAATCCACAGTGGTTTGTCCTCTAATCTACTCTCCCCAAACTGGAGATATACCTCCATTCTGAGAGAATTAGCTCAAGAGTATCACAAGATCATGGAGAGGTTTCTTAGAAGAGACACAAGAATGATTCAGAGTTAAAATAAAACCAAAGTGAAAGTTAGATTATTTTGTTTATGGGATGAAATATACAGAGGAAACCTAATAATGCTTGTCAGGTAGATAAAGAGTTCTATCAATACAAAGTACAATGACCGAGTGCTCTTTGTATTCATGGAAGCAGAACAAGAGGAATCAACTTAACATGAAGCCTAGGGGATTTGGAAGCAAAGAGAAATTGGTGGTATTAAGGGTTATTAAGCATTATAATGGACATGTTAGGAGGTGCTGTGGGAGGTTTGAATTGTCTGAAGAGCTCTTCTGTTGAAGGAATGGGAGCAAAATAATATTCTCTGATTCTCTCGATTGACTGTATTAATTCCAAGAAACAGCTAGAGCCACACTATTTAGAAAAATACACAATATCTATTAAAAATTCAAGAAACACACAAACCATCATAAAAGTATTTCCATTATAACTCTTTAAATAATATTATGGTTTACTCTGAATAGATAATGTGCAAAGAGCCAACTATAAGGCTAAAAAATTACTTTAACTTAAAAGAATAAATTGGGTGGTGCAAGAGATTAAGCAGTTCACTGTAAAACATCCGCATCCACTGCAGCATGAGTTTGATCCCTGGCCAGAGAGGGGACCCACATGGCACAGCAGACCTCTCCTGCCTCACCTGCTGTTGCTCTCAGCAGTGTATTTTTGATCAATCTGCCTGTTCATTCCCCACTCTGTATCTGGTGAATCCTCTCACACCCCATCCCCCACACCTGTGGCCCATACCTCAGTTCTTGTATGCATAAATAAATAAATCTTTAAAAAAATAAAAATGAATCAGCATTGTTAATCAAGCTCCTGCCTGTTAAATTGAATTGTGTCCCCCCATTCTCATTCATATATTGACGTTCTAACCCCCCAGTTCCTCAGAATACGACCTTCTTTGAACATAGGGTCCTTGTAAGTGAGGTCAGACTAGAATGGCGTGGGTCCCAATCCAGTATGACTGGTGTCTTTATAAAAAGAGGAAATTTGACAACATACAGGTCTAAAGAGAAGATGATGTGAAGACAAGCAGAACATCCTGTGAAGATGAAGCAGAGTTTAAGATGATACTTCTGTAATCCAGAGATTACTAACAAACCACCAGAAGCTTGGGAGAGGCATGTTATACATTCTCCTTCAGAGCCCTCAGGAGAAATCAAACCTGCTCTCCGGGTTTCCTCCCAAATAGATACTAACACTGAGAATAAAAAAAACTGGTTCTAAGTCATTCAGTTTGCAGTACATTCAAATGGCAACCATAGCAAACTAATTCACTGCCTCTGACTACGAAGAGCTTTTAGTCTAATGGGCAAGAGGAGTAAACAGATAAGTACATTCTATGTCATCAATGATACCACCAGGTGGGGTATCTAGTATTAATCCCAAGTGTGAAAATATCTATAGCAACTTCAGTAAAGACAGTCTGGGGATAGGCCAATCTACTCATCAACCTCCTCTTCTTTAAAGTCACTCCTAATCATCATGCATTATAGCTATTCTTCTCACCACAGATAATGGTGCTTAAATAGCTGGCATGCCTGGAATGTGGGGGACCTTGCACTCAGACATTGGCTCCCCCTACCCAGTTAGTCAACTTAAGTGGCATAGATCATGGCAGTGTTAATATTGAGTAATGCAAAGGTATGATCCGCTTTAAGGTCTCACTATATACAATTTAATGGTTAAAAATAAAGGCGTTGATTGAAGGTGGCAGTGAGAATTACAGTGAGTCAAGTTGTGTGTGTGTATGTGTGTGTAAGGCTGTGCCATCTGTTTTCAAGTTTGTCAAGCTCCCTAAAACACAGTTCAGCCAAAGCTGTTAGTACTTGAAAGAGTCAAAAATGATGTCAAAGTACGTAGGAAAAAAATGAGAACATTGGTCTTGACTAACAGTTAGCTTGGTTGATTGAAAAGTTAATTCAGTGATACAAGCTTTCGTTCAAATCTCAACTGTGTACTGAATATTTCTTTGACCTTTTCTATTTCCCTTGATGGTATACACTGAAGCCTCTGGCACCCAATCAAATCTCCCAACCTCTTATTTACCTCTTATTCCTACTCTGTAAGAAAGCAAGCAAAAATCTCACAGTATTCAGTGAGAGGAAGCTGCCTACATACTAATTAGCTGCAAACACCCTTAAGTTTAATTCAATTCTTATCATCTTTCTACATTTAAATTTTGTTTCTATTTTCAAACTCAGCATCCCTGAATTATTTCTGTCAAATCTCGCCTGAGCAGAAAGCAGAAGATCCTTGGGAAATCAGAGAAAAGAGCAAGGAATTGGGAAAGATGCTGCCTCTGGTTGTTCACGGACTGAGCCAATTATCTCATTACCCCAGTTTCCGGCCCACTGGCCTGTGGAATAAGGGAGCTCGCGGGTCAGCACTCAGTTCTGGGACACTGACTGGGTTTTGTGCTCCACCCCTTCAGCTGTTGAAGCCCTTCCTAATCCTGAGGCATTCTTTCATCTGCTGAGATAGGTAAGCAGGCAGGGAGTATTTCAGTGTGGAACATGCTACACTGTGTTTATCCTGTAACAAGGAATTCATCAGGAAAGTCAAAGGAAGTTCTTTGATCCCAATGGATAAAACTTCCCTTTACCAATCAATCTTCATCTACTCTACTGTAATTATGGATTATTTACCCAATCTCATCTTCCTGGCAGCTCGCAGCTAAGATGTCTGTCACTAACAAATGAGATAACATGCGAGGTGATTTGTCATCATTGCAGGTCATTAGTTCTGTATGTATTTAAATCCTCCTTTCCATAATAGCTATCTGTGCTGTAGTTCTAGGTCACGGAAGATTTGATAATCTGGACTTTATGAAGATGAAAATCTGTGTTTGCTTAGTTTTCCAAAGTATACAAGCACACTCTCAGAGAGGGGAGGAGGAGAGAGGGAGGGGAAGGGGAGGGAGAGGGGGAGGGAGAGGAGGAAGAAAAGGGAATAGAACCCAAAGGGATAAACGATAATATAAAAACGAAATCAGAAAGGTCAACTGTTGTTTGGATAATACAGAAAAGGCTTCTAACGTGATTTTCTTTTTTGTATAAGGAATCGTAGCTACACAACAGTTAAAGTACATTCCCTGTCTTGACAGTTCACTCATACAGCTTCATTTGTTACTCTGAGCTTCTGCTACCAATCTGTCTTATAGGGGAGGTGGTAAAGTCCTCCTGTTCAGACCACAGCCTTCATCAGGGGACCTCTGCAAGGAATATTTTCATCACTGATTCCCTCTGGTTTCCTGCTAAGAAAATGTAGCTGTGCTGCCCTCTTATGGTTGTCACCTCACAGGTTTCAGGTTGCCAGAACTGAGCTGTAGAGCCACCGGCATAGGGATGTCACCATACGCACAAAGCAGAACATAACCTCGAAACCAGTCTCTCATCTTTCCAGAAAGGACCCTATTGTTCAATCAGCACTTGAATCATTACTTTTGTTTTATACTTTTCACTTGAGAAACTATGGAGCTCTCAAAAGTCACTGCCATCTACCCTTTCATTAATAGGTCATGGAACACCAAGATCTGACTTTATATTGTAATATGTCACTTTCTCATTGAAATCAAGAATGGTATATATCAGAAGGCAAGCAAGACCTGGAGTTTGCTGAAGTGCCTTTTAAATGTACTGATTATCTGCCACATTCATATCTACTATATACCAATGTCTTTCTCCTTCCAATTGGTAAATTCATTAACCTGAGTCTCTTAGTCTGTTCAGGTATGCTCCCTAGGTCAGATTACTTATTGCCATTCACATACACAATGTTACTTCCTCAAAAGTCAAAGCCAGAATTTTCACCAAGGTTGACAATTTTGAAATTCCAGATTTCTCACTTTCAAACCTATGTTTTAATTGCCTCTAAAGACCTGAAGGCAACGTAAAGGGAGGATTTTGGATGGCTGCATTCAGCACAATTTTGAGCCAGGGGCATGACCTTCCATTACCCCTGAAGTTTGCCAAAGAAAAGAATCAGCTTATAATTAGAGGCAAGTGAAAATAGGAAGGCTTCTTCCACACAGCCCAGGGAAGACCTGCATCTAAACTAGCTCATCAAGTCACATAAATATTAATAACACTGTTTAAAGTAGCATGTGGTTCTATTGGCCACGCCTCAGTCAGAGCAGCTTCTATAGCCCAGCTGCTTGTTGCTGTCTCTGAGATCCATTTATAAATAATTGAAGTATTTAGTGTGAAATTACCGCCCTGTATATGAAAGAAAGCATTGTGCAAGTGCCCATCAGATGGGGAATCCCAAATTAGTGTAAGGTTGAAGATGGGCAGGCCATATTACATTGTGTGTACATGTGTATGTGTGTGTGTGTGTGCCCCTGTGTGTGAGCACTGGCACAGCAACAATCTCCTGTAGGGAAAGGGAAAGAAGAATGCAACATCAATTGTTCCTTCATCTCCACATGAGTGGTCTAGGTCAAAGCACTGACCTTAGCCCTAAATTCTTGAATTTTCCTCTAGCTGGGAAAACTGGATGACAGTAAATGAAAAAGTAAATTGAGAAAGAGAAAAGAAAAATGTCAGAGTAAGATAGCATTGCTGGTATAGCATCAAAGACATGTGTTTTAAGTAAAGAAAAATTCACCTCACACACATAAACAGAATTCTCACTAACTTTCTAAGAGGTACAGAGGAAACAGTAGCTAACAGGAAAGAGAAGAAATGCACTATAATCCCGTCATTCCAGAAACAATGGTTTGAAAGGGAGGGAGAACTTACATGGAGAACATTACACCAGACATTTTATTCTTTACACAAGTTTTTTAAAAAAGCAATTTTAGTCTAAATGTAAGAACAACCAATATACATATGACAAGTGCCAAATACAGGTTGAGTGAGTTTTCATTTTACCAATAGCAAAATATCCGCCTCCTTATCTTTCCCAAATAGATTAAACATAATTCTGAAGGGTTGTTGAGCTCTGAATTTATTAACAAAGAACTCCTTACAAATAATATTTTAATGCTGATGAAACTAATATAAGAGGCTGGTGCAAGAAATTTTTTAATTAAGTATTATTTTTCATTCTTCCTAAATTTACTGAGATAGCTTATTCTCCAAAACAAGAAAATATTGCTTCAAAAGCACATGTGTCTTACCAGCAATTGTATACTGTGAATCTTCTGTGTTTAAAGTATGGGCTAGAATATGTGGGGGTTCAAAGATTTATAAAGCAGGGGCTTTGACTTCAAAGGATTTGTAACATATGGAGATGTTCCAGCAGAATAAATCCATGTTCCTACATTGATTTGGGGATCATGTCTGATTCAAAAGATTCCTAGACAACTCTTCCCTGTAGAGGCTACTCAATTCCTACTGAATCACAAATATGCAAAATGTAACCGTTTTTTGATATAAAATATTCCTAATAAGGTGATACCACTAATGATTAAGGTTGACCCCAACTCTAACAGCTTTACACTAAAATTACATTTGATCAGCTTGGATAAAACCATCTATAGTTTCTCAGAATAGCAAGAAATTCTGAGAAGGATGAGACAGAGTTCAATTGTTCCATTTAACCTCTCAAGCCCGTGCTGTCAAAGGAAAGTCTTCTGACTGGACTAGGACTCAAGACAAGAGAAAATGAAAAGGACAGACAAAGCAAATTACTGGTATGTTCAAAGGCTGTATTACCTGAAACTACTAAAATAGGCTGGTCAGAGACAACTGCTGTAATTGAAACAAATCTCATTTGCATCATCAGCTCTTATACTTTCAGCTGCTGCGCTCAGTCATTGAGCTAAACATTTGTGCTACCCAGCCTCTCAGTCAGTGTGTGCAGCCAGACTGTTTAGCTGACACATTTCTAGGTTTCTGCACGTCCCCGTGTCCTGTGGAACCGTGGGGGCGGTGCACATGCTCTTTTTTTTTTTCTTTTTCTTTTTTTCCCCCAATTCAGCTTCCCTTGGGAACATGAGTTGCATCTTTGGTACCATAATGTGGGCGGTGAAGGTGTTATATCCTCACAGACAGCTGTTCCATACTTAGAGAAATGTTATATCTGTCAAGGGTGTTGGCAGAGGAGAGAGAGATTCTGAAAATGACGGGCAGCAAAGAGTGGACAATAGAGAAAGTTTTTCTATCCGTTGCTTCATCTATTGGCTTCAATAATGCTGGGTTCCCCTGAGAGATCCTCTATTACTGTTTTTATCCATTATCTCATTGTTTATCTTCATCTTTCTCCTGAGACCCTGCTCTGAGTCTGCCTATCTATTTTCTATCTATCTACCCATCATCTATCTATCTATCTATCTATCTATCTATCTATCTATCTATCTATCTATCTACCTACCTACCTACGTATGTATGTGTCTGTCTATCTATCTGTTTATCTGTCTATCTATCTCTCTATCTATGTAAATTGATACTATGGAGGTCACAACATATCACAGAAAGATTATTTAATTGGGATTGCTGCCAAGGTAGGGGACAGAGCTATGGACATTAGTACATAGGATCCAGCTATCCCAATCAATCCAATCCTTCTTTTTCTTTGTGTACACTGACTCAAACCATCTTCTTGCAAAAACAACAGAGCCAGATTTGAGAATGAAACTTTTTCTCTGTTCATGGATTCTTATGCATCTCTCAAGGAAATGTCCTGCAGCACAAAGATATGAAGGCGATTCACCAGCACAACAGAACTCTGATGAGTTAATCAATATGCCCATTCTCCTCCTCTCTTTATGTAAAGCTACATGCTTGATTAAAGAGGGAAGATTTCCCAGATAAAGGATGATCTTTCTGGCCTTGGGAAGGTGAGCAACCAAAAAGTATCCTTGAAAATCTCCATGTCCCCTGTCACATATGCACAGCTTGTAAGGAAGGGACAGCTAAAGACCAACCAAGAAAGGCCAATGAGCTATATGCCATCAAGTTAGGCATCAGAGTTTCTCTTAAATTCCCTGTGTGCTCCTCCTTTCACATTTATGTTTTTAATATGTCTGATGTTCCACTACCTTATAAGATCTTTGAGAACAGAAATTAGGTCATATTCATTTTTATAAACCCAGCACTGAGCATAAAAACTGCAATATAATGGCTTCTGTTTACTGAAATGAGTTAACATACTAGGTGCCTGCCCCAAATCACAGGGTTATTATAATCTACATAAATCTATAATATTTGCCACTTTACCCTTCACTTAAAAAATTAAATATTCAACACATTATTGGTCTATAAGGGACATTTTCATGTCTGAATATAGACATATGAACTAAAATTAACTAAAAGGAACACTTAGTTTTGTTGAAAAGTAGTTTTAAATTACCAAGGAAAAGAGTAACTCACACATAATAAATACTCAGTCTTTTAATTTTTATGTTGCTTAATATTTAGACCATTGAGCTAGCAATCTTAAATATCACGTAAGAGTCCAGAAAAAGATATTCTTATAGCTATTTTTTAGTTAAAAAGGGAGATCTGCATTCTTAGGAAACAGCATCTTGGAAAAAAAGAAAAATTTGTATCTATCCATTCAATTCCATGATGTGTAATTGCAAGATACCTTAGCTCTAAAAGACCTAAGATCAGTATATTACATATTGAGAGTGAGCCTGGACTTAGAAGAACTGGGATTCTATTGATGCAGATAAATTCAGCCTCATAATGTCCCAGAAGTCAAAACAGATAGTTTTGAAAAATAGGCTAGTTACTTGTGTTCTTGTGAATACAGGGAGATAAGCACCCAGGAACTTTCTAAAACTCTTCAAAAATACAATTCATAGAGCAAAAGAATTCCACTGGAATTAAATAAACTGGGCCTCCCTAGTGGTACAGGGAAAGTCTCAGCACTATTAAGCTATTGCCAGCATTGCAGCATGAGTTCTATCCAGGCCAGGGAGCTGATCCACATGGCGCAGCAGACCTCTCCTGCCTCACCTGCTTCTCCCCTCAGCAGTGTGTTTCAGTCAGTCTGCCTGTTCTGCTCCCCACTCTGTCTCTGGTGGATCCTCTCACCCCCCGCACCTCTGGCTTACACCCCAGATCTTGTATGCATAAATTTTTTAAAAAGGTAAATTAAAAAAAAAAAAGAATTCCACTATAATTAAATAAGCTATGGCCCTTTGGAATATTTCATAAACATCTAAGCACAAGAAATCTGTACATATTATTAACATTATCAAGGTGAAAAATTTATGAATCGATGCCTCTAATTTTTCAAATTGACCAGTGAACCAGGCAAAATACTAACTGTGGAAAAATAAATAAATTACTTAAATTTTGAACCTCAATTTCTTTATCTGTAAACAAAAAGTAACCACCCAGCTCTAAGTATTGGATGTGACTTGAATTAGATTATCAGCATGACAGAAACATTTGGTATTCCATTTGTTATAAGTTCTGCTTATTTATTTCTGTTGTTGAGAAGTAATTTATATACAAAATGTTTAAGGGAAAGAGAAAGTTTGTATCTGCAGAAGAAAATACAGACTCTTGCATAACATATAGCATCAATGAATGAAAAAAATGAACAAAAAATATGATTCTACTTTATGCCTTCTCTACATTGATATTAATTTAAATGTCACAACAAAGTGACAGAATAAAGAGTATAGAGAAAACAGAAATCCAAAAAGAGTAAAGGGAATGAGGAGGAGTTACAACCTTGTCTTTGTTGTATATGTATTATCTAGATGTGTTTTAAAGTATCTTAGTTGAAAACTTTGCTAATTTGTACAACTCAAAAACAACAAATTTACCTTAGACTTTCTCCTTAAGATTTACCTACAGATAGAGATTAAGCAATAAAGATGTCAGCCTAATATCCTACCAATAGGGAAAAAGAAAAAGGTAATGATAAGTGTTTCTGAGTTCAGCAATGCTGTAAACTTCATAGTGTGAGACTGGGAGCTCAGAGAGAATCAAATGAGAAAATGATTCTCACCCCACCAAACTGCAATAAAATAATTGTGTTGGTTTAGTCCATAAATTTCTTCAACTTCTAAATGTGTCAAACAAAAGACAAATGATATGATTTTGGAACAATACAATTGATCTAGATGGCATGGCATGAGTATTATTTAAAAAAGGATATAAATTTCAACATTTGTTTTATGTCTACTGTGTGCAAGGCATTTTGTGAGGTTTTAATAAAATCAATTGGGAAGGTTTTCTCCATTATATGCTTAATTACTAACTTTTAAAATGTGTATAGTTAGTACTAAACTTAAAATCTAATCTGTCCTCACTTGAAATTTGGGGTTTAGAAACTCAGTGGACTAAATCCACAAAATAAAACAATAGACTTTTAAAACAGCTTCTAACATACAAAAATAACAGGTTCGGCAGCCCAGATAATTTAAAAGCGATTATTTTTTTAGTTACATAAAGAGACTATTTCAGACCTCTAATTGCTCCAAATTTATCTGCTAAAGAGTCTGTTATGATCCATTTTTAACCCCTCTCTGACATCGAGAACTAATGCTGTAATTGAACTATGTCATCATTGATCTCAATTCTAAACCATTAGAAAAGCTGGATTTTGCAATTGTACCATTTTCCTCCTAATCATTCCAGTGCCTGCAGATACACATGGTGTAACCAAGACAAAGTTGTTTAAAGCTAAATGAAGTGAATGACTTATATGCCTAGTAGACTATTATTTACTATTTTCACAAACTTAGCGTGAAAGTATACTATATAAGTATAAACATCTCAGATTTTAAACCACGTTTTTCCCAAAAGGTCCTTTATAATAACAATTTAGTTTACTTACTCATATTTATAATGTAGATAATAGTATCAAATAATTTCAGATCTGTCCCACCATTGTTATTAAAAATACCAGATTTATCCTTTTCTTAAGGGTAGAAAGTCTACATGAAAAAGAAATTTCTCGAAAGAAAATGTGTAAGCAGGGCCTCCCTGGTGGCGCAGTGGGTTAAGCATCGCACTATGAGGCAAACCGCAGCCACTGCAGCATGGGTTCGATCCCTGCCACCGGCCGGGGAGGGGACCCACATGGTGAGGCAGACCTCTCCTGCCTCGCCCACTGCTCCCCTTAGCAGTGTGTTTCAGTCCATCTGCCTGTTCTGCTCCCCGCTCTGTCTCTGGTGAATCCTCTCACTGCCCTGGACTCTGGCCTGTACCCCAGCTCTTGTATGTATAAATAAATAAATCTTTAAAAAAAAGAAAAAGAAAAAGAAAATGTGTAAGCAATTGTATTGGAGCCTTGGAATTAGAGCTATGCATTAAAACAGCATAATACACTTTAGTAAAACTGTAATCGGAGGTAAATCTTCACTTCAGTCACAACAACGTAGAAAAAATGGAATATCTAATTCAGTGTACATTAGATCAATTTGTTGAATTTAGAAAATCTCGAATTATTTTTTGTTCTCTAGCATAAGAATATCATGTTTCATGATGCCTATAAAATTTTGCACTTAAATTGGCAAAATAAAGCTTTTTTGGCTCAAAAATTGCTAACACACCAATGCTATCCCTCCTTCTACCATAGAAATGTTTCGTGGAGAATGGCGTTCTGTGCAGAAACCAAGGACCTGGAAATGGGAAAAACAGAGAAGCTTGGACACACTGGCTGCTGATTGCAGCTCTATAGTCACCGGCCCATGTTTCATTCACTCTAAGTTTCACTGTAAAAGAAAGAGTTGAAATAAATGGGTTCCTACTGACTCTGACTATCCTAAAATTCTTAAGAAATAAAAAGCTAAATATCATTATCATTAGTCTGTTTTAAATGAATGTAGTGTCAAAGATAAAGCTGGGCACTAGTTAAAAGAAACTGGAAAGACAGATTTTATGTAGTAATAACTATTGTAGTAGAGGAGAGAAACCAATGTAACTGGAACTCAAATCCACTGCAATAGGGGACAGGTAAATTTTTAAATATAGTGTGTGCTAGAGGAATGGCAGTGAAGGGCATGAAGTGGGCCAGTGGGCCATCGTGTGTCTAAGCATCTGGGTTGCTAAATGGTACTTATCCAAAGGAGAAACAACCTTCTGTGTTTTAGTGATAGGAAAGATAATGGTATAAGTTGGAGCAAGGTGTCCACAAAGTTCAGTCCCTACCCCCTTCTAGGACTGAAGAGGTAGAATATAGGTGTTCTCCCTATGTGCACATCTCTAGGAGAGTTTCCAAGTCCTTGAGGATACCATTTTTGGTTGTAGAAGAATTACCTCTCAAGTGACAGCCTAAGGATTTGTAATGCAGGCTTTTCCAGGTGAGCATTTTAAGAAGGGTGGGTGGATTAAAAGTCATGATGGCTTTGGGGCCTCCCTGGTGATGGAAGGGGTTAAGGCACAGCACTATGAAGCTATCCTCAGCCACTGCAGCAAGAGTTCAATCCCTGGCCAGGTTGGTGACCTACGTGGTGCAGCAGACCTCTCCTGTCTCACCTGCTGCTCCCCTCAGCAGTATATTTATGTCAATCCACCTATTCTGCTCCCCACTCTGTTTCTGGTGAATCCTCTCACCCTCCGCACCTCTGGCCTGCACCCCAATTCTTATAAACATAAATAAATCAATCTTAAAAAAAAAGTCATCATGGCCCTTAAGATGCTAGATGTCATGCAAGAATTTGGTCAAAGGAACAGTCATTGTCAGTGATGATAAACAAGTTAGGACCTTCATAGCTATTTAGTGGATTGGAAAAGACTAAAGCTCAGATAAGAATTTTTTTTTAAAGATTTACTTATTTATGCATACAAGAACTGGAGTACAGGTCAGAGGTGTGGGGGGTGAGAGGATGCACTAGAGACAGGGTGGGAAACAGAATAGGCAAAATGACTGAAGTACACTGCTGAGGGGAGCAGTGGGCAAGGCAGGAGAGGTCTGCTGTGCCATGTGTGGGTCACCTCTCTAGCTGGGGATTGAACTCATACTGCAGTGGTTGTAGATGTTTCATAGTGTGGTGCTTAACCCCTTGCACCACCAGGGAGGCCCATCAGATAAGAATATTTTCTACTGCAGAACAGAGCTAAATTTTCAGAAGATACAAAAGTAGCCTATACATATAGCAGTTTTTGTTTCTGTCACATATATGTGAACTCTTAATAAAGAAAAAAATGAGAAATAACTGACCCCGTATATATTAACCAATGGCTCCATATAGTTTTATTATAGCACTGCCTTCAACCACATTTCTTTTAAATGTCTAATAGATGGATGTTTAGCTCATTATAATAACATTTACCACCCAGAAAAAAAAAAGGTCCAGTATGATAGTCAGAGGAACCATAGTAGAGAATTACAAGCCCATTTGATTTGTATGAATGATCATAATTTTTTACATTCTCTTATTCTCTCATTCACCTTTTCTAAAATAAGGGATTTCAAATTGAAAGTTCTTAAGAGGGTCTTTTTTGACAAAGTCTTACTTACCTTTCATGAAAAATGTAAATGTGAGTTTTTATAAATCAAGCGAATATATTGAAGTTGTTCAATATATTCATGGAACAGATTGATATTTTTTCATGCAATAATGTTAACGTGCTATGCCCTCTGCAGCAGTACCATAATTAAACCTGTCAGCATTTCCATTTTAAAACTAGCCACAAAAAAATCCCTCTGAGCAATAATGTACCACTGCAAGACTCAAACAAGCAGTTTCCACTGTTTTGCAACAACATTTGAAAAAGTTTTAGCAGGGGGTCAAGTTCTAATAAGCTAAAACATTAAGCAGATTTTTTTCCTCCATTTTACCTTCGATGCTTGTTTGCTCTCTGAAAACTAAATTCAGTTTAATGTGTGATGTTTATAAATAGGACAGATACATAGCAAGAACTGCATTCAAGCAGTTGGTAAAAAAAATATGTAGCTTATTATCTAGCTGTATTTAATCTGGAGTTTAAATATTTTGAGAAGGCAAATTTAAGAGAAAAATGAAACTAAACCTTTGGTGGTGAATGCGGTGTGTTATATACATTTATTAAGGTGTGAAGTTGTATTCCTGAAATTTATATAGAATTGTAAACCAATGGTATCTTGGTATGTCAATTAATTTAAAAACTAGCTGTTTCACCTCATATTTTTTTCTTATGCATTTTTGCTGCATACTCTTTGACCATCTGTTTATACAAAAAAGATATTATAATATTTATTATAGAGAGAATTTAATCAGTCTTTTTCCACTATCAGAAGTTGCTATCCATTTTTTATAAATGGCCAGATCTGGGACTCCCTGGTGGCGCAGTGGGTTAAGCAACACACTATGAAGCAAAACGTAGCCACTGAAGCACGAGTTTGATCCCTGCTGCTGGCCAGGGAGGGCACCCACATGGCACAGCAGACCTCTCCTGTCTCATCCACTGTTCCCCTCAGCAGTGTACTTCAGTCGATCTGCCTGTTCTGTTCCCCACTTTGTCTCTGGTGGATCCTCTCACAACCCCTGCCCTGCACTTCTGGCCGGTACCCCAGTTCTTATATGCATAAATAAAAAAAAATGGCCAGATTGTAATACTTCAGGCTTTGCAATATACAATTTCTGTCATAGCTACTCAACTTTGTCATTATAGCACAAAAGCAAGGATAAACAATACATAAATGAATGAAAATGATGTTTCAATAAAACTTAAGTATGGAAACATGAATTTCAAAATCTAGATCATCTTCACATATCATGAAATGATCTCACTCCCAAACATCTAAAAAGCATTATTAGTTCATGAGTCGTATAAAAACTGTAGGTAGTTGATCTTTGTTCCATTATAGTTGGTAGATATCTGTGCATTACTGATTATTTTTAAAAGATAATTTCAGCTTCTCACATCATTAATGATATTCACTAATAAGCTTATCATTGATAACCTCAATATAAAGGCATTATATGAATTTTATTATATTTGTCAAACTAGCATTTTGCGTTAAATCACAAAGTTTATTATGTTGCTACCATGTTCATATCCTTCATTCATATAATTCAATCCAAAAACTTATTTCCCACTTCCATTAGAAGTTTGTGATTACTCATACTTACTGCTTTTGCCATGCTCTGAAAAAAGTCTTGGTTATGATTGTAAACTCAATGTTAGCATAAATTGTATTGATTCCTTCACTAAACTTCATCACTCTGTTTTATATTTACATTTTTTTTAACATGAAATTTCTCTTAATCCCTTAAGAACTTGAAAGAAGACAAAAGAAGGGACTCATCAATTACATCCAAATCAAGTTCTAATTATTCATG
This sequence comes from Galemys pyrenaicus, assembly GCA_019455555.1. Lineage (NCBI taxonomy): Eukaryota > Metazoa > Chordata > Mammalia > Eulipotyphla > Talpidae > Galemys > Galemys pyrenaicus. The sequence goes on along the minus strand of JAGFMF010011668.1, from coordinate 14,963,024 downwards.
CATCATTGAATCATTTCAAAACATCTTTTCAGGTCACCCAATGCAACCCCTTTGTAGCACTGTGCTTGGTCACTGGGCACCGTGGACAGCAGTGTTCCAGGAACCACGGTCAGCACAGGCATCATTCAGCTATACTTAGAAGTGAAGGAAACACACCAAAGCATGACTTCAAACTCAACACAAGGCATTCCCAACTCAATTATGGTTTAGCCAGATGTATGCATGAGCCCCTCCCCCATACCATCCAATATGAGGGGAAGGGGTAATGGAAGGAAATTAAACTGGAAAAAGACAGATCTTGCCATTTTTATAGCTATGCTAAGATCTTGCCATTTCCCAGCTATGCTGGGATAGGCCCACCCTCCAGGTTCTGGAGGATGCCTGCACACCTTTGCTTTGCCTTTATTAGTCTCCTGGGTCAGTCTACCTCCTGTTGTAATGCAGCTAAGCAGTCCCCTGCAGCAATGTATTCTCTCAACTATTCTTTCCACAAATGGCCAAAAGCAAACATTAAACATATCATACTCCACAAGGAGCTAATGAGAACACATGTAATTCAGTTTACAAATTACATAAAAGGTAATTATTTTAAACAAAAAGTACAGTAATCACTCAATGATTTTGTAAAGGAACAAATTAGAAAAGTTATCCACTGAGATTTGAATGTGATGTGTATGCTTAGGACATTTCATTTGAAAAAGCTAAGTAGTACATTTTATATCACAATTATACATCATAATTACTGATTCTAATTTAATTATGCGATTGCACATATTTATTTACTATAGAAATTATAACAAATATACAGTAATTAAACAGCATAACAAACTGAAAGGCTAAATTTCTAAGGAAAACAAATTCATGAAGCTTCTCTAGTAAAAGAACATTAAAAAGGTCAATTACAAGCTTACAAAAGCAGATCTATTCTGATTTGAAAGATAATTACAGCTAGCTCATTGCCTTTCTCTACTATATTAGACATTCTTTTCAAGAGCTTCAAGTGAAGGAGAAAGTTATAGGAGTGTTTCAGGTTTGAGTATCTTCACAGCTTAGGAAGTACCTATGCATGCACTCTTGAAGATTTCCATAAATTTCCCTTTGTGTAAATGGAGTCACCTGAGGGTTAATTAGTAGGATTCTCAACTCTCTCTCTGTCCTTTCTTTCTGAGTTTCATTTAGCCTTATGGTCTCCATAATACATTTCTGGACTTAAACCCACTTGCTTTTGAGTGTCTATTGTTTGCCTACAATAAACCTAATAGTTTTTTTTTTTTTTTTTTCAGTATAGTGATATAAAGGATAATGAACTCCAAGAAGTTGCTATTTTTTTTTTTTTTNCAATAAACCTAATATTTTTTTTTTTTTTTTTTTCAGTATAGTGATATAAAGGATAATGAACTCCAAGAAGTTGCTATTTTTTTTTTTTTTTTAGGATGGCTACTATAACTGTTAAGGTACACTGCAGGGTATTTTCTATCTGTTAAACCACATAGGGAGTTATGTAGGGGTTAAAGTTTTAGTGCTATTATGCTATCGCCAGCCAGCCACTGCAGCATGAGTTCCATCCCCAGTCAGGGAGCTGACCCACATGGAACAGCAGACCTCTCCTGTCTCAACTGCTGCTCCCCTCAGCAGCGTATTTCAGTAGATCTTCCTGTTCTGTTCCCCACTTTGTCTCTGGTGAATCTGTCTCACTCCCTGCACCTCTGCCTACACCCCAGTCCTTGTATGCATAATAAATCAAATCTTTAAAAAAATACATATATTTAAACTACATACTATACTGAGTTCTAAGATCCATGTCCATAGTTCTGATTGGCCTTGAAAATATCAAATACAAAAGAATATTAAAAAATGCAAATACTTTAGAATAATAAAATTATTACTGATATTAAACAGAATACTTCAATTTTGATTTTTCTAAATTATAAGCTACCTACAGCATTTATAGTTTACTCTTATTACTTTCATTTATATACAGTCTAATAATAAAACTGTTTCTTCCTCATGCCTTTATCAACTGCCCTTATCAGGCTATATTTCTATTCTGTAGAAGTTACTGTCACAATAAAGAACATGACAATTGAGAGACCAAAATAATGACATTTTCATAATTATGTCCTCATAGTACTTATTTATCTATCATGCTTATGTTAAAGAGTTAATTTCATTATGTCATTCTATTACTAAGTAACAGACAATTTACAAACACTGTGGAGCATTGGGGAATATGTTTGAAGAAAATGCTTAATTAGGCAGTGGTGTGAATTTTGACATCTTTCTTCATGGTTCATAGAATTCTCTCTTGCTGACACATATCTTCAACAGTTTGATGAACAGAAAATGTTATTTTCCCAATATAAAAACAGTATTACAGGGTCAAAATATGGTGAGAAACAAAAAAATTATTTCTGTTTTATTTATCTTTTAGTAAATGTCATCTTACTCAGTAAAACAAAGTTATCTAATACTACTGAAAAATAAAATTTGCCCTAAAATATATCATTCACAAAATATAATAAAACATATAAAGCTGACTTTGAACTTGAACTTTAGCTGTGAATAAGCTTGGGTGATAAACAGGTTACCTTAAGGGGTATAAATTAATTCACCCATTGCTTCACTAGGATGTCAACACTGGCACTTTTGGTGCTGTGAGCAACTTTTTAGTACATTTCTATAGAATGTGCTAAAACTATGTACTTATTCGGTAGGTCTACCAAAAACCATCAAACAGAACTCAAGTAAGAATTAAATTTCCTCTTCTTTTTTTGTATACTTATATAAACCATAAAATTTAGTATATGGTCTAATGAAGACATTAATGGAAACCACAGATACCACATCAGATTTCTCAAGTTTTTAGTTTATGGAAGGCTGAATCCTAAAATGTTATTAGAGTATCAACCCACTGACACATGTAAACTGTGTGATTCAAAACTCTGTAACAACAGAGGTACTAACATATATTCTGACATTCAACAATTTTGAGTTTTCAGATGTGAATATGCGTGTCCACTCCCAGGTTCTAGACCACAATCACAATCACAATCACAGAGGCCGTGGAAACTGCAATTCACATGTGTCAGCTATATTTGTGGACAGACCTTGTTGCAATCAAATTTGAACAGTGATTCTTATATATTTTTACAAATTCATTTGAAAAGGAACCTATATACAGGGAGAATTTTGTGATTAATAAATTGAATTTGTTCTTGGCACCAGAGCTGTTGAGAAGTGAATGAATCCCCGTGAAACAGAAACGCTTGTTATTCTTTGTCATCAAAAGATTACACTGCCCAGTTAATCTTTTTCATGTGACCATCCCACCAGAAGTGCTGTTACCAAGGGAACAGATAGAACAATTGCTCTTTTGAGCATCCCTAAAGGGGAGTCTTATCAACAATTTTCAGGGTCCTATACTAGCAGGACACTTACAAATCTGATGAAATAATGTCATATGAAATATTATGGAAACATGACCCATGTACCACATTTGGAAGGAAATCAAAGAATGAGCTTTTTTTTTGGTCTATAATTCTTCAAAAAAATATACGCTGGTCTCCATTCCAGGCACTATGCTCAGCTTCCTCCACCAATGAGTGAACCTGGTTCTACCAGAAATCACCCACCATCAGCATGTCAGTTCACATTTACTAAGTCAGCCATGTAAGAATGTTTTTGTTTTGATTTGTTTCAGTAATTTTCAATGATGGCAACACCAAATTTAACTTGTAAGACTCTACCCCAATAATCTCCAATGCCTAAGTGATGTTTTTTTTAAAAAAAAAAAAAAAAGATTTATTTTTATGTATATAAGAGCTGGGGTACAGGTCAGAGGCAAGGGAGGTAAGAGGATTCACCAGACAAATCAGGGAGCAGAACAGGCAGATCAACTGAAATACACTGCTGAGGGGAGCAGTGGGCCAGGCAGGAGAGGTCTGATGTACCATGTGGGTCCCCTCCCTGGCCAGGGATCAAACTCATGAGCTGCTGTGCTTCAGATGCTTCATAGTGCGGTGCCACCAGGGAGACCCCCTGCCTTTTTTTTAATATATGCACAGACTGGTGATGTTTTCCCAATGTTATATAAAAATGTAATTATTGGCATCTTTGGGAAGCTTTTTGTTCTTCTGTCTAGTTACATATATCTTAAGAGATAGGGACTGCTATTTAAATGCAGCTTTAAGACATGCCCTCCCTTCCCCTCTTTTTAGATCCCCCTCTTTCAGGTCTAGACTTGTTCCTTAGTTTCTCTCTGAGAGGAATATTAAAGGTGCTCTTACTTAGGGGTTGTACTTTTTTTTTAATCATGTAGGAATAAAGAAGAAGATTCATGTGAGACTGTCATTCATTCTTCTGTTCGGCTGCCAAGACTCCATCCAGATGTTTGTTGCAGTTGGTCCAAATTATCAAGATCTGTTCTCAGGGTTCTCAAACTGCCTAGGGAATAGGATGGAAACTTCCAAGCACTGTTACAAAATAAGAAATATATCTGTCACTATCTTGTGCAGCTGAGTTTAAATTGATGATGAAAAGAAGAAATAGTGACCTGTAGTTTATGAATTTGAAACAGCAATAAGGTGTGTTTAGTATACGGTCTAAAGTCCATTCTGGAATCATGTAACAAACAAAATTATCTTGATATAGATGAGTAGTGAGGGCTATAAAAAAATAACCCTGGCAAAATGTATTTAGTAAAAGGTCAAAGTCATTCAATCTTTTACTTCTTAGAGATTAGTAGGCTTCTTTTCTTGAAAATAAATCAAATAATTCATTTATTTTAAGTTGTATTATTTTTACTGAGGTAATATTGGTCTACAATATAGTCTAGGGTATCTTTATTAGGGCTTAGGTTCACACCTCTTCAAATGTAAGTTACCACACTAGACCAACCACCAGAGTACCCAGAACATTCCACCACAGTTCACTAAGTATCCTTCCTCTTTGATCTCCACTACTCTCACCATACAATAAGAGCACATTTCTATAGGCTACTATCGCCTACAGTAGCCTCCCCCTCTAGTAACCTCAATATGGCAAGCATATCTCTAGGGTTTGTTTTGGTTAAATTTTATGTTTTGTTTTTCTACATTTCATATATGTGTGAAATCATCCTGTATTTCTTTCTCATTCTGACCTATTTTGCTTGTCATAATCCCCTCAAGTACCTAGGAGAATTGGCAGACCACATAGTAGCTCTCTATTTAATCTTTTAAGAAACTTCCATACTGTTTCCATAGGTGCTGTATCACTCTACATTCCCACCAATGTGTGTGAGGGTTAGTTTGTCTCCAATTCTTGCCAACACATGTTGCCTGGTATCTTTGCAATGGGCCATTCTCACAGATGTGAGGGGGTATCCCATGGTGGTTTTCATTTATACTGCCCTGATGGCAAGTGATAATGAGCTTTTTTTTCATGTGTGCGTTGGACACCGGTATGTCTTCTTTGGCTAAGCATCTATTTAGTCCTTTTGCCCATATTTTATTTGGGTCATTTCAATTGTTGCTGAATTGTATGAATTCTTCGTAGATCTCAGTCCTTTGTTGAATGCACAATGTGTAAATATTTTCTCCATTCAGTAATGTATCTGTTTGGAGGACAGTTTCTTTCCATGTACAGAAGCTTCTTAGTTTGATGTAGTTTCATTTGTTTGTTTTTGCTTCCGTGTATCCTTTGCTGTTGGAGCCCAGTCCCCAAAGATATCCTGAGACCCATGTTGTGGAATGTTTTGCTTGTTTGATTCCATGTATTTAGGATTTCAGTTCTTATGTCCATGTCTTCAATCCATTTTGAGTGGATTTTTTTTCTTTGATGGGTGCTAACTTGCTGTTTTCCAGAGTCACATTCTAATTTATTTCATCATCAAGTTACAGACTCCCCAGGTTTTGACTACAAGTTTTGCTTGGATCTATGAATTTATGACTTTGGCCGAGGGCTCTTTCCACCTAGGACCTCTTGGTAGGTACTTATAAAAATGCCAATTTTCATATTGACTATACTTTTCTTTTCCTATATTTCAATGAAAAGTTTTCCAGCACACATTGTCTGAGGGAAAAAAATGGAAGTTAATAATGTTCTCTTTTTCTGGAACCCTAGTACACTGCTGGTGGGAATGCAAGCTAATCCAACCATTATGGAAGACTGTATGGAGGTTCCTCAGTCTATTAGAAATGGAACTATATGATCTGGCAATCCTGCTCCTAGGAATCTATCCAAAGGACACAAAAACACTGATTCAAAAGAGCACCTGTACTCCTATGTTTATCGCAGCACTATTTGTAATTGGTAAGACATGGAAACAACCCAAATACCCAAAGGTAGAGGACTGGATCAAGAAGATTTGGTACATATACACAATGGAATACTATTCAGCAATCAGAAATGAGAAACTAGGGCCATTTATAGAAACATGGATGGAACTAGAAGGAATTATACTCAGTGAAACAAGTCAGAAGGCAAGAGAAAAATATCGGATGGCTTCACTATTAGGAGGAATATGAAAGAACAACAGCAACAACAAAGAGTAAGCTCAAGGAATTGGGCAATTATAACCAAAAGCAAACAACAATGCAACAAGACCAAAAAGCCAAGATAAACCAGAGACAATGGGGGGAGGGGAAGGAGGGGAGGGCAAAAACGGGGAAGATCCCAGAGGGTGCACAAGGGACTGAGGTGATGGTGCATGGGTGGAATGGTGGTGGGTACTCCCTGGGGACTACAAATGATGTCAAATATAATTAATAAAAAAAATAATGTTCTCTTTTTCTACCACTAAAATGAATTCTACAAGTCAGTCGTATTACACTTCAGTTGTAACAAAACTCAATATTCAAATATGTTAGGTTTCAAATGCAGATTCTGATCACTTGGAAGACTTATACAGTTAGCCTTCTACTGCTCTACATTGTCCTTTGATACAGAAGAATTTCCATGTGAACCTATGCTTATAAAGTTCATAAAAAAGAGGCGCCATCTGAATTTTTCAAAAATAGTTTCTAATCTTTCATCATGGCCCTCTGCTTCTCCTGGATTAGACAGTTCTGACAGTACTAAATAGAAGCTTATTATCTTTTTCTCTGTATATTGAACTATAATTTTACTTACTCATCCAATCCACTTCATCTACTCAGGGCATAAAATACCTGTCTTCACATTCATGTGCAAGTTTAAGGCTTTTCATTCTGATTGATCCAGTACTAGTATGTTCAGTCAAGAATGGTGTGATTTTTCTTGGTTCAGCACCTGACCTCCTGGCTCTCTTACTAGACACTCGGTCCACTCTGACAGTTGGTGACATGGGATGCTGCTGGTGGTGCAGATTTCTAAGAATATCAATGTACAAAACATGTCTACAAAGCAGTTCTCAAACAGACATCAGGTTAGGGTCTTGGAAGGCTGTACTTTCCTACCACAGGTGATTCTGATGCTGGTGTTTGGCGACCAGGTATTTAGAGACACTACTATCAAAAATCACATCCTCCAGCATCACAGCTGTCGATTCAAGCTTTCTTCATTGCTTTTGGCATATTAAGTTTGATTTTTTTTCTTTATAAAAGTGATTTAACAACTTGTCCTTAGGGAAATTCTCATGGAGCAGTGTCCTAGAATTTGAGGTTAATTTGTGTCCCTGCCTGATTATATCAAAGAAGAACTCCCTATGATTCAAAATGCATAACAAAAGAGACACAGAGGCACTTTGCTAGGTGATTTACATACAGCCTCTTATTTAATCAAAGGACTAAATGCGACATGGATCCCCACAAGAACAACACTGCCAGATGATATGCTGTCCGATGAGGATATAGCGATGAACAAAACAGACCGAATTCCTGTCATCATGGAGTTTATTGTCTAGTGGGGAAAACAGAAAATAGATACATACACATATATAGTACATTACATATATAGAACATTAATATATATAGTACATTAAATGGAAAGAAATCCTGTGGACAAAATAACTACAGAGAACTGGAAAACCACATAGGTATGATGCTGAATAATTAGGGCAGGACTCAAGATATATACAATGGGGGTAGACGGAAGGAAGAGATATGCTCAGATTTGAATCCTTGATGTAGTTATAGAGAAGACAGCCAACAGGACATGTTGGTAGCTAGATTGGAGGAGGCCAGAAAGAGGAAAATTAGAGACAACTTTTGACTGATGCAACAGAAGAATGAAGCTCCCATTTGTTGATCTGGGCATTATTACAGGGCATGTTTTATTTATACTATTTATTTATTTTCTTTTTTATTGAAGTTAAACTGCCTTTAGCACTACCTGAATTTCATCACTACCTGGGGTACATCACTAAAAATTAAATGCATATGTACTAGAGGAAGTCGACCACTCAAAGTCCAAATTAAAGATTAGGACACATAGGCATCTCCATTGATGATGAACTTTCTACAGGTAACACAGCTTGAATGTTGTGGGGGTGGCTTTGAATCAAGTCAGTTGGACTCTGGAGCCTACACACTCGATCATAAAGACAACTGAACCCCCCCACCCCACCCCCAGCTCTTAGAATGAGAGGCAACTCAGAATGAACATAGATTCAAAGAGTAGAACGGAGTCACTGTATCTGCGTGTGGGGCTTGGAGAGCACTGCCCTGCCAGGCTATTGATGCCACTCTACACACTCCCAAACAGAGCAAAGGGACCTGCCCGTTCCCTCAGCCTGACATTTTACAGATTCCTGCTGCTCATTTCTATCTATATATAGACAAGTCCAGCCCCGGGCAGGTGCAGGATGCAGAACAAATCTCAGCATCTCTCCTCTATACCACCACCCTCCAGCATATGGTATGTGGGTGGAATTAGGTTAAAAAGAACATCAAGGACAACTTTGGAGGAGAAATGAAATCCTCACCAATTGGAAACCCGCGGTAGAGGACAGGGGGAGAGCTAGATGATAAAGGATGCGAGTGCTGCTTATATGTACAAGGAATCTGCAGCTGACCATCTGTCCATTGTTTTTCAAAGTTTCTACATAGGCTATTAAGTTTCAAACTGGTAGAGGAAGAAAGGAAGAAAGCATTGTCTGCTATGAGCCAGACACTGGATGAGGTGTTCAATGTGTATTTTTTCCCCTGTGTCAGAAGGGTAATGTGCCGGCATCACAACAAGGTTTAAAGGGAGGCACATCTCACACAGCAGCATGAACACCCAATCATCACGCTTATGAAGCGGAGATATGCATTTTTAAACCTCATGTGGCACTGCCATTACATGAGGTCAACCTGAGACTCAAGCTTAATTCTGCTCCATGAGGGTAGGGGCAGCTCCTGCAGAGGACTGTATCCCCAGTTCTTCAGACATTCTGGGGAGCAGGAGAACTTCATGGCAGGGAGGGGTGAGATGGAGCTCTTTCCAAGGCTCCTTCTTTTGCTATTCTTGGTCCATATCCAGGGTCATCCTTTTTTCTTTAGCCCACCTCCCACACGTCCCTCCTCACCAGGAAGGGAAGAAGCTTTTATGTTCCCTCGGCCTGTTCCGTTACACAAGTGACCATGGGGGTTGGGTCATGGGCGAGCCAGCAGGAGCACCTGTCAGCAGTGATGCCTGCCATCAAAAATGGAGCTAAGGAGGGCAACTTCAAGGGGAAAGACACATTTTCCTGGATATCAACAGCTTTCCTTCTCTAAAAATTTGTCCAGGGAAAGGGAGCCTTCCCTTTGAGGCAGATAGTTTTGTCTACCTGCACAGAAGACACCCTGAAGGTCCATCAGGCCCCAGGGGTTCTGCTTTGAAGTTCAACTATGGAGAGATGCCTCTAATGCCCAGGCTCTTGGCAGCTAGCTGAGTTGCCCCCTGTTCTCCACCACCTGCTCTCTGAGTCACTGGTCTCTAAGCTTCTCAAGTACACCCAGATCTGCTAACAGCCTTTGCTGACTTGTTCATTCTGTTTATTCTTACCAGAGGTAATTACTAAGAATGCAAGATGGCAGCACATGCATGGCACAAATTAAGGAATTGAGAGATCGTGCAACAGTCTATACCCAGACATAACAGTTTTGTAAACTGAATAGGAATTCTTTGTTTTTAATCCTACATTCACTCACATGTCTATCCAAATGATCACTGCAGGATGGGACCTCCTTCTAGCTCAGAAAAAAAAAAAAAAACATAAAAGGACCAGTGTAGACCTACATTAATGTGAAATTATTCATTATTACTGATCAAAAATAAATCTAGGCAAAAATCATCAGTGGTTGTAAGCAGTTGCTATTAGGAGATAGAACCAAACCTGAAACCTTCAACTTTTTAATGCTTACAAGAATTGGAATACAGGCCAGAAGTGTGGGGGTGGTGAGAGGATTCACCAGAGACAGTGTGGAGAAGCAGGTGAGACAGGAGAGGTCTGCTGCACCATGCGGTTCATCTCCCTTACTGGGGATCAAACCCGTGCTGCAGTGGCTGGCAATAGCTTTATAGTGCTGCAACTTAACCCCTTGTGCCACCAGGGAGGCCCCAGAAAACATGTCCTTTTATAGTTGTAAATATTCTGTCTTGATAGATCTGCAACCCAGTTCCTATCTTCACACAGCAGAAGAGAAAATAATTTTGCTGCTGGTGGTTTTCTTTCCACTCCCACTGGACAACAGATTCATAGACTTTTTCATGAAATACATTGCCAGTGTCCTTGTATCATTTCTCCTTCTCCCCCTTGAGGTGTTTTAGATTTTAATTTTTTTATCTGGGGGGGGAACTTTCAAATCCCAAATACTTACAAAGAGTAAGTGAAGGGTACACCATATTTAAGATATCTGTCACTAGACAGTAAGAAAGAACAAGATGTGTTTGGAAGGGAAAGATTATCCATGCTGCTTCCCATCTTTTATTCCTCTCTCCAGGAGAAGAAACCTTGCTCTATCCAATAGGCTCCCAAACCTTTGTATCCTGCATAAGATGATAAAATAGAGCCAGCAGCTGCCTGCTAAGACTTACAAGCAGTGACTTGACAACAATAGATTAACAAACTCAATCATACCCAAAGCACTAGCATTTCCGAATTATTGAATCCATTTGTACCTGCTTCCACGTTTGTAATGGAAAAGATTTTTTTTATTTTTGTGTTTTTCTTTTTCTTTTTTTTTTTTTTTTTGCTATTCTTCAGTAAAAATTTACCCATGTGTTTACAAAGTGAAAAGGTATCTAGATTATTCAAGCTAATTAAAGCCACGGAGTCTTTGAATACTTATATACCTCTAAATTCATACATAACTCTTTAGAGTTTTGGTTTCCACTTCACTAGCTTTTGATTTGGGTTTGAAATATATTTTTTTGGCATTTGCAACACATAAAAGAGTCTGGTTTTCACAGAATTTCACAGAACCTTTTCCAAATCTCGTTTTGGTAAATGACTGATGAAAGATCAATAAAGGGTCCTTCTAGAAAACCATGGGGAGAATTGGTGCCTTTCAGCTGAGTCCCTCTCCCTTCTGTCATCCCAAACTATGATAGTTTATTTAATCTTCTTTCACATCAGAATCCTGGGGCACTTTTATAAGCATATGTTCTTGAACAGACCTACCAAATCATAAGCTCTAGAGGTGAGATTTATTTATGTCTCTCTATTTTTTAAACCTCTTTTTAGGCAACGGTGATATGCAGGCAGACTTGGGAGTTACTGTCCTTGTTTAGGATAATAGCTCCATGTTTTCTAGGGAATTCCCATTAGTCACATCCCTTTTTCCTATACAGACAGAAGCTCTCTTTATTAATTTATTAATAATGCATATGATTTATTTATCCAAGACCAACTAGAAATCTCAGGTTCTCTGGCTTTCTTATTGCTGACATCTGGGGTTAATTCTTATTTGAGAAAGTATTATAATATCCTACTCCAGATAGCCCTGCTTTAGCTGTTCTGCTGTCAACTTGCTACTAGTTCACATGAACTTCTAAACCAGCTTTTCCAAAAATAACTAGCTCTTCTTTCTTCCACTACAAGGTTAACATTGTTTTCCAATCTGAAAATTTTCAGTTTAGTTTTATTATATGTGATCTGACCATGCCTCAGATTCTATGTTTTCTTCTGTGATATAGAATAGAGAGAATAGAGGACAATATTGTACTAAACAATTATTTTTATGTTCCTTACAATTATCATTTTCAGAATACATCGTGTCATTTGACCAGAAGTGGACTTTCTATAATTGTAGAAAATCATGGGAAATACTCCATGCTCAAAAACCTTTCTAGGAAACACATTTAATCCACATCTCTCTCTCTGCCCGGGTGTGTTCTTCATTACAACTCCCTTTAAAGACTTCGCAGGCACCAGCTCAAATACCAAAAAGTGCTACACAGCTAGAATACCCGACCCCAGAGTTTCTCACTTTGGCAATGCACCACACTTGTCATCGTACAAAAATGTAACATCAATGCCCCCAATAAATGTAACACCAACTGTTCCTAAACAGAAAGAGGGAAAAAAAAAGAAAATAACATGTTCAAAAGTACCTGCATAAAACAGATGCATTCTTGGAGAAAATGTGAAAATTAGATATGGGGTATCCTTGAGATAAGTTTTCACAACAATTAAATGTGAGATGGTAAAGAAGCCATGTCAGTTCACATGGAACAAAAGTACAAAATAGTTTTATTTATAAGAATCTTTAATTTATTGGAACCTATTAGAATTGCAGTCTGTAGTCACAAAAGGATTATGGCCACCCTTCATTCAGTGCTCTGTGAACTCAGTCCACTGAGGGATGGTTCCAGGGATGTTACAATTTGTACAGTTTGGCTGAATGCAGAGGCTGATGGCAAGAAACACCCTAACTACTTTTTCTCAACAGACATGGATTGTTCTCTATTAAACTGGCCAAGGGCATCTCTTTTACTTCTTGGGGGATTAAGGAGAATTACAAATAACACATTGTGTTCACAGCCAGCTAACGAGGAGAAAGTTCAACAACGGTGTATCTGTGTTGCAATAGGAAATGTGGTGGACTTAATATCAGAACCTAAATCCTTTCTCTCATTTTTCAACATTCTTACATGCCTTGGAGGAAATGTAGTCATAAAAGAAAAGTTGCCAGTGGTGGTAGCAATAATGGATGATGATGTGTGCGTGCATGCACATAGACACACACACATACACATTTAGAAGAAGGCGGTGCATATTATTGGGTTGTAGGAAAAGTCATGATGTATTTTTGCATAGAAAACAGAAAAAATAATCATGACTTTTCCAACCACCCAATATTCTGCTTCACACCAAAACCAATCTTACATGTTCACAGTGCTGCTTTTTAAAGAATTTAATATCACCAATTTTTTTTTAATGAAGGAAAGGAAATATACAACAGTCTCCTTTTATGCCTGTCTTTGAAGTGAGAACTCACATCAAACTCACTGAATTCATTAAGTCCAGACAGACATTTGCATTCTACAACAATTAATGGAGTTAATGCATCATCCATTTACCTAATTAAATGTATTGAAATAACCTTTATATCCTGTTTCAGTATCAATTAACTAGGAAGAATTAGCTTCTCTGTTCAAGATTTATGAAACACCTGCAAATTACTTTTCAGTAATCAAAGACATTACAATACAAGTTGATTGGTTAAGACTCAGAAGAAACAAGTAGTCGTAAGAAAGATAGTAACAGCATTTGATGAACAGAATTTTTTCATAAAGGAAAATAAACTTTATTGTTTTTCTTGTCTAGTCTTCTTCCCCCTTCCTCTCTCTGAAGTCAGATATAGACAGACTTCACCTTCAACTTTCTTTTATCTCTTTTCTTTCGTAACTTGGTACAAATTATAAAGACTATTTTCTCTTGGAAATTTAATCTTAATACTGATTCCATACCAGGAATACACCACATGATTTGCAATGAAATATTTTACAAAAGACGAGGAGGCTGGAAAAAAACCATTGAGAAAAGTAGTTTTACTTTTAATGTTTGGCTGATCTACGATACATTCTATGACTGTATTTGTTTCTTAGACTCTGGTGTCAAAAAAAAGCACAAGAAGTGCCACTGGAATTTATGTTGGTGGCAATTTGTTTTCCCTTTCATTAAAATGAGGGTATTTCAACTTAAAGAAGAATCAACATCCATGAAGAGGTTAGTACTCTTTGTTCAAAGACATTTCTAAAATTTTACAGGGCTTAAAATCACTTACCTCCCACCAATTATACACAGATGAGTTGCTATGAATGAGACTAGACAACACAAAAAGACTCTGAAAATTGAATGAACGTATCACACACACAGTACTTGACTAAGCAACTATGAATATGGTAGCATAAATATTGTTCTATGGGGAAAATGGCTTAGGAGTGATCACCTAAGATTTGGTCATATTTAGCATCCAGCATAGCACTGCTTCACATGGTACAAAGGGGATTTTAACAGATAGATGGAATGTATTTTGAAAGTTCTTCAAAAATTCCAGCAAAAAGTGATCTAATTTTCTGGCGCTTTATATAAAAGTTGCACATAAAACTGCTGAAAGATTTAAAGAAAATCACTGCTCAGCTTCAATATCCACAAAGTTGATCAAACTTTCTATTCAGGAGAAAGACAGTATTTTTTACAATCATCGAGTATCATAGCTGAAAGGCATCTCAGAGATGACCTTTCCCACCTCTTAGTTTTAGATAACCTTTCCCACCTCTTAGTTTTACAGATGAGAAAACTGGGCCCCAGATAATTTTTTTAAAGATTTATTTATTTATACATACAAAAGCTGGGGTGCAGGCCAGAGGTGCGGGGGTGGGGGTGGTGGTGAGAGGATTCACCAGAGACAGAGCGGGGAGCAGAACAGGCAGATCAACTGAAATACACTGCTGAGGGGAGCAGCATGCGAGGCAGGAGAGGTCTACTCTGCCATGTGGGTCACCTCCCTGGCCGGGATCGAACTCTTGCTGCAGTGGCTGTGGATAGTTCATAGCTTCTGCTTAATCTCTTGAGCTACCAGGAGGCTCCTGGGCTCCAGATAATTTAAGCAATTTATGGATATTTTCATTCTTAGCTCTTTACTACAATAGCTTAGACATTAAGATTTCTACTGAAGATTTGCTTTGCTCAGTGTAAACACAAAGGTGAGAAAGACCTGCACAGTAGCCACAACTAGAAAGTTCTTAGTTACAGCCAAGTAGGTTCCAACCATCATGGTTACATATGAGATGAATTCAACACACCTATATCACTGCCTGCCCTTTTCTCTGTTTTGAGAAGTAAAATGTTATATATGCTTTTCCTGTGTTTTTTCTGATGACACATCTTCTGGGATTTAGGAATCTTATCTGCTCAAATAAAATATTTCTGGAGGGAAAAAAACTGTTATCTATGAAAGGATCTTGGTTTAGTGCTAGTTGTTAATTATGCTTAAAGCAAGGTGTTGGCCTGGGTTGGTAGTGCTGAAATAAGCTATTGACACACATCAAGTAAAGTTGCTAAGTATGTGAAGCACACAGAACCAGTTAAGTACAATTCTGGTTCTCTCTTCTTAAGAAAAAGTGCTTCAATTTAGAACCATAATGAGCAAAAAAAAAAAAAAAAAAATTGTTATATTTGTGGTGAGAAAGAAGGAATCTAGTTATTCTAAGTAGAGTAAATTATANAAATTTAGAACCATAATGAGCAAAAAAAAAAAAAAAAAAATTGTTATATTTGTGGTGAGAAAGAAGGAATCTAGTTATTCTAAGTAGAGTAAATTATATTGTCAAGTATTGAGATAGCATGTAAGTTCAATCAAGAAACATTAATGGTCACCTTTGTGCAATACAGGGGAACAGGGCAAGCTAAACTCTGTCATCTTGGTCTACAGTGTCCTACAGGATCTGCCCCTCCTACTTCTCTCCTGTTTCACTAAGCTTCAGTCATGCTGGTGACTTTCTATTTTTAACCAAAGCTCATTCCTTCCTGCTTGCATTTGCTGTTCCCTTCAGACTGGAATGTTCTTAGTTCTTTGAGTAGTTGAATTCTTCTCAGTATATAAGCATTTATTTAATGCCACCTACTCAGAAGCTTTCCCTAAATTACATGACCACCTACCCAGCTCTACCATTCTCTAGTCTATCCCTGATTATTTCCCACCACACTGTTTCTTCCACTAAACTATCAGCATCATAAAAGTTAAGAACTCATTTGCTTATTCACCAAGTATCTACAAAACCTAGCACAATGCCTGGGATATGCTAAGCTTCCATGTATATCTGAATGAATTAGTCAACAAAATATTGATACACTCTATGTCTGTGTTGTGATACAATATCCTTTACTTGGATATTGGTTTTTGTTGTTGTGTTTGTGTGTGTGTTTGTTCTTTCAAGTTATCTCGTATAAGGTTACATATACTGGATAAATATAGTGAAGGGAAAAATAAGAATTGAAAAGAATATGAAGGAGTAAAAGGCCAAACTCACACAATAAAATGATTTGCAACAAGGGCACATTGAAATTTCTGCACTTAGAGATTTTTGCATTTGGAATAAAAGGAATTTTTGATATTATCATAGGATAAGAAACCTGGTTTGACATTGGGATTTATAAAATGCACTTTGGGCTCTTCTTAATCACATTCTTTTGCAAACCAGCTGTGTGATACAGGCATTAAAAAGCATTAGTCTTGAAATCAAATATGGTACCTCCAACTAAATTGTACACTAGTTGAATTCTAGACTATGGCTTTTAAAATGCACGTGTGAAAAATAGTTAGACAAGACAAAGGAACAATCAAAATTAAAAAGAAAGCACAGAAATTTGACTATAGAATTAGCTAGCAGAGGGGGAGGAGAGAGGACCACAGGGGAGAGGGGCCTGAAGGACTGCTAGAGAATTATGCTTCTTGGGTGGTGGGGGTAGTGTGGTAACATACATCTGAGAAAGTCTGAGCCTTTCCCTCTAAATCATATACAGTGTGTCAACAAACATTATCTCAACAAAATAGAATTTTTAAAAGGTTACAGAAACAGGTTCAAAAATACAGGGAAGCAGAAGACAGAAATAGTCAATGAGGTATAAAGGAAGGTGGTAGAGAAAAATCAATCAACCGATCAATAAATTCACAAATAAAGAAAGAACAAATGAATAAAAGTAAAGGGAAAAAAGAAAACCACTAAAAAGCTAACAGTTTATATAGAAGAGCAATGATTATGCAAGGCATGGAAAACTACTCTTTTAATAAGAGAATTGTTGACTTTTATCCATAACATCAAACAGATTATTTAATTTTCTGGAATCATCCCAAAATATGTTAAATTATTTCATGAAACTGTGACTTCCTTGTTAGTGTAGATTTCCACTGCACAGTTAGCAGTTGGGACATGGTAGAGGAAATTCCATTATAAATAAATGCAAGTTTCTTTGATTAATGAGCAATAATAAATTTATATAATTATAACTGCGCTTCTACACTCTCTAATGTTACTCCTGTGAAGTATTTGTATCAAATACTTGATTTTTTTTTCTGTTTTGCAATGTACTATATATGGAGAAATTGGTTGAAAGATATGAATGCTTTGTCAATCTGAAAATGATAAAGGATTACAGTTTGTACGTTATTTATATGTTGAGAGACCATGATGTTATCAAGCAAAGATTAGTGATAACCCAGGAATAGAATATTAATAAACTAGAAAAATCCATACGTATTTTATAGAGTTGCCTTTGTGAGAGTAACCCAGGTGGTTATCTTTAAATTCATTATCTTCAGAAACTTGAAAGATGAATATAACAAAAGAAAAAGCAGATTTAGAAGCTGCTTATCGTATTAAAGCAGCAGCATGACTGTACCCAGTTTAAAGATGAGTGACATGAACAAAAAGGGGACAGTCAGCCTCAAGAATGGGACAGGAGGTTCAGAAGTCTGAAGTTGACCTTGTTTATCAAATTCCTTAAGATATATATTCTGCTTTGATTCTTATAGTGATATAATCTATAAAATTGATGGTTCAATAGTTTAGAAAAGCCACAGTAAAATATTCTTCAAGGTTACCCGATTTGCTGCACTCACTGAACAGCTGTGGCTAATTCCACTAGTTCTCAGGAATTCCAGTACATCGTACTCATCTCCATCATAAAAAAAAAGTTTATCCTGATTCTAATTGCTCATTGTGGTTTTCATGCTTAGTGTCATGTAATTTTGATTAGCCCGAGTCAGCCTTTCCAGTCTATGAAATGCTGAACAACATGGCAGTGGGATAAATCACGGGCTATGGTAACTTCACAGCATAGTGGTTTCTTGGGTGACTTCTTGGGAGAGAGCCATGCACCCTTCATCTGACCACATTTTTATTCCTTTCAAAGCTACATCAAGCTACATGCTTGCCCATAAGCTATCTGGCTGTGGCAGAACTAATAGAAAGGAATGCTTGATCTCTGGGTATGAATAACAATCATTGAACAAAAGAATCATTAAAAAAAAAATCTACATGTTGGAAAGTAATTCACTGTGTTAGAGACTACATAAGATGATCTAGAAAGGCAAGGTCCCTCCAAGGTTTATATATCAGGTATAAACCTTGGAAGAAAGCAGGAAAGCATGACTCTTTCAACGGAAATAACTGAGAGTGGATCAGAAGATGGGTATAAAGTTCTGGCATTCACAGGAAACCTATGAAATGATCTTCAGACCAGAAATAAGTCTACTTCAGTAGAGAGATTTTCAGATAAAAATTACCCCATGATGCAAAAAGTTATTCAGGAAAGGCTGCTGAATTAAGGTTACACATTTATCTAGAAAGATGACAATGAAGAAAACTTACCCACATATATTTTTGGAAATTCAAAAACTTCTGCTTGCTTTTTTCTTCCAAATGAGGAGAAACTATTCTGAGTGTGGCTTGGGTTAGAAATGTAAAATGCAACAATTACACAGTGGGACATTCAAAAACTACCTACTGAGTCATTCCTCCCTCTGTTGTGATGGGGCCGTCTCATTCCATCAAGATACTATGTGATGATACCAGGGCATCAGCAGTCCACAGCAAAGAAAGTGACTTGTCTCCTTGCGTTCATGCTTAATTTGTATTTGGGAATGATATTATGGTATCACAGCACAGAGTTTATAAATGATGCATGAAATGAATGCTCTTGATGTCATATATCTATTGCTATTGTAATAATCCTGATTGATCAAGGTGTCATATGAGTTGGCATTATAAAGACCCTGACTGATGGGAATGTGGGGCAGTGGAGATAGTGACTTAAGTTATCAATTAAAAAGCAACCACTTATTTATGAAGACACTGATAAATAAAGGAAAAGTAAGGAGAGATAAAAACCCAACTATGCAGAAAGGCCCTGCCAAAATAAAAATTAACAAGTGGTCCTGATAATAGACCTCTGAAAAGGGGCCTATATATGAATACTACAATTAAGCCAATTAGGGTGGCTTATGGACATCACACCCTTAGCCTAGAGACCTTTCCAGCACTTGGCAATAGCCTCCAGGGACTCTCACCCTAGAAGTAGCACTCCCCTCCATGTCGATGGATGGATATCAGGAATGCTACATGCCAGTTCCTATCCATTCAGCCTGCTAGTCTCTGAGCTTTGCCAAGAGGTTTATGGGCTTCTTCCTCTTGTTGCCAATTGAATTGTATGTTTATGTTATTGTAATGTGTATTCCTTTCAATAAATTCATATTGTGCAGTTATATACTGAATACATTTGACTTGAGTCACAAGTGAAACCTTTCTACTCCATGGAAGCTAGTACTCCAGAGATCCCAAAGCTGACAAAACACTTGATCAGTGCACAAAGAATATTATCATTAACTTCCATGTGGTCCATATCACTTTATCAGCTCAGTTCATGCACACTCAAGAGCTCACAATCCTTTATTGCTCTTCCCATCATCTGCTTATATTCCAAACTAACACACCATCTCTCTCTGTCCCTCTGATTCTGTAGACACTGTCTCCAAAATGCTGGGCTATGATCTTAAGGAACAAATTATAGATTTATATACAAATAACTCTTTTGTAGATATTATAAAGAAAGAAGTATTTTCATCTTTTCTCTTTCAATAAAAGTCTTTGAAATTTATATGGGAGAACAATGAAGCAAAGAGTAGAAAGAGCAAAGTATTGCCACTTGACTTTCTGGCTGGTATGTGTGATGGGTAAATTGAAGTTCTTACTTCTCTATAGACTTTAGAGCAAGATCCAGTCACTTTTCTGGCCCTAATTAAGTCTACAGAAAATCTGCAAGAAAAGGGATAAGTACTTGCCATCTAGAGATAAAAAAAGAGAGAGAGAGAGAGAGACTCACAAGTTTTGTGATTATTATCAGATAATTCAGCAAGTTGGTGCTGAAGGGAGAAATTAAGAACTGTTTCACCCAGTTCTTTCTCCTACCCCCTAAGTTTAATTTTAGTCTCAAATGGCATAGCAGCTGGCCAGTGAGGACCATGTATGTCCTCCATATATGCTCCAGGTGACAATATATAGATTTTTTTACATTTTTTGACAAATAAATGCATAATGTTTTCTGTGCTGCAAAACATTTAAGCATCTGGAAAGACCTAAAAGCATGATTTTGTATCATGAATAAATATTTGAATGCTTATTATAGCATTCAAAATATGCTATAAAAAAGAATCAAGAAAGACCCCAATAGCATATTCAAATACCATTAACTTACTTTTCAAAATAATCATTTATAAAAAAATCTAATTAAGTAAACAAGGCAGGATGTTCATTTCAGAAGAAAACAAATGTATTTGTTTCATTTACTCGGTGTCTTGTTCATCGATTGCTAACACCTTGTTCTAGCTGTCTTAGATATTGCTTGAATATCTCACATAGTTGGAGGTGAGAGTCAATGAAGTGGATGAAATCTATTTTCAGTATCACGGACAGAAAACTTTAAAACATGTAAGGAATGCAATCTATGTGAAAAAGATTAATTTCTGGGTAGCAATGATGAGAAAGGTAAATTAGGAGGCCAATTTACAGAACCCACAGTCACCTGTTCCTGAAAATGCACTAGTTGAAAGTCATCAGACTATCTCACCTGCCTGCCAAAGCAAAATATTAGGTAACCTTCTATCCTGGAAGGATGCTACCTACAACCTGCCTGGTAATTGTGTCAAAGAAAATGAGTCGCGTTGCTCCAGGTTTCCTTCGAGGCTGCTTATGTCGAGATTCATGATCTCACGCCCAGGTTTAGAATTCTCCTGAGTGACTGAGTGTCAAAGTCTGGAACGCTCGGGTTGGTTGTTATTAGCCCACAGAAATAACTGAAATCATGTGTGAGATTCTGCCGTCTCCATTTAAGGAGATCATCTAGTATGTCCCAGATGTTTAAAGTATGGAAATCATGGATGGATTTAATGGAAATTAGTTTTGAATTTCAAAAAATTAGGGTAGGCTCTGGGATACGTGAGGAAATGTGTTTGTTCTCTGAAATGAATCATTTTGACAAGTAAGGGGATTATGGCAGTTTGGTAAACCTAGCACACATGATTGGAGTTAAAATACACTCAGCTCAGAGTAGGCTCAGGAGCCTAACGCTCTTTTTTAGTCATTCTATAATTGGATTATGTTTTTAGAAGGTATGAGAACTGAAGAGATCAAGAATTCTTCCTTAGCATAAAGACTCATTTTACTCTGAATGTAAAAATGCGCTTTTACTCATTTTCTTTGGGTAAATTTGCAGTGGTGTTTTAACATCTGAAACCCCCATCCATGAATTTGAATTTCTGCATCATTAAATGGGCAACAAGCTAGGGCTGATTGATGAAAATAGAAGCTGGAAGATAATGGCACCATACGGAATGATGATCATGTAATGAACCAGGAAACCAAAAACTGAGTAAGTCAGGCTGTTCAGAAACGCAAAACAAGGTGATCATACTCTTAAAATTGTTACACTGACAAATGGTAAAGAACATAACCCTCCAAACTTAATATTATCACCTCAAGTCAGTAAATCTTGGATTGTCCCAAGTTATTCCTAAGTAAAACAGTTCTCATGAACTTCAAAGGAAACTACAAAATATTTTAACCTTGCCCATTTTCAATAAAACTTTAAGCTATGCTTTTGATTCACTCTATTACTTTCCTACCCACTGTGAAAGCATAATGATGTGCAATATTATTTTTAAGTTGAAAGCCCTAAGCTTCTAGATGTAGTTATGGTGGGATTTATAGAATAAATTGTTATTTTACCAATAATAACTGGTTTCAATGAAACATGGGTCTTGGAATGATGATGTAGAGGCAACAATAATTCTTTTTCCTACTTGGCTATTTTTACTCAAGACTTTGACACTTTATGGCATAATGAACAACTACTCAACAGCAATGCCTTGAATTATGACCAAAAAATAGTTTTATAAACTTCAGTATTACATATACAATATCAAACATGTTAAATGACTAGTAATAATCTAGATCGCTCCCAATGTCTAAACAACTCTCACAGTGCAGTGAGTTTTAAGAGCCTTTGAACACAGGCTAATGATTTTGGCCACCAGAATGTCTTCAATCAAACACTATGAATTGTGTATATAGCTGGCCTGGCACAGTTAGAGGCAATGAGCAATGAGCACTGGATTTCTTACATAAAAGATCTAGCTTAATCCCCAAGAAAAGCTTATGAGTTAGGTTTTATTATTCACATTTCACATATGAAAGTTTAAAAGATTTGTCCTAGACCACACAGCTAATATAGGACCAAACTAATCCTGGGAGAATAGTAAAACTTGTATAGGGCTTGCTGTGTATTAGTCATTGCTCGGTGAGCTTGACTCATTTAATTTAATCCTCGTGAAGGGAAGCCAAGGTCCAAGATCACATGATTAGTGGTTGGCAACATGGCTCCAGAGGGAGATCCTAGTCACCTCCCCCCCAAACTTTCTGTGCCATCTCTAGGAACTTCAGGTTGAATAAGGAAATCCAGAGGCCTCATGTTTTGGGACTCTAGTTTAGTATTGCACAGTACCAACAGTCAAATTATAAGAGTGGAATTAGTGAAGAAGACTGAATTTCCAAATGGTCTCTAAGTAAAAAAATAAATAAAACCTTAAGACACTAAATTCTTATTGCTATGTCATTCTCTTGAATTTCATCTTTGAAAACTGGCTCTGTTTCTTGCCTCAAATCACCCCAAAATATTTTTGAAATGGCAATATTTTCTTCCCTAAGAAATTCCTAAGAGAGCATATTGTAATGCAGATGATATTCCATCACCACATAGGAGAAGGTTTGGTCAAAACCAGAGAGAAAAGAGAATATTCATAAAAGTAGCCTGATATAAAACAGCCTATCTCTGCATTCAATGATTCTTCTATGAGAACAAGAAGCAGCAAGACAAGCAGTGCACATCTTGCAGTAGAAAGGACAATATAGCCACCAATCTTAAAATAGTTCCATCAATTAAAAAAAAAAAACACAAAGCTAAAAAACCTTACCTTACACATCCCACGTACTGCTTTTGGAGTTATCTTTACATCTTGTATTTTCTGTCAAATATCACATGGGCCCTAAATGGACGAGCATATTCTTCCTCAGTACCATTAGGATGATTTGCAACTGGTTCTGTACAGAAATGGGAATAAGTACTAAGGCACTGTAGGAATAAAATTGATAGTTGTGTGTATTTATTAAATATTTAGTGAGACTGACAAGTAAACCAAATGTATTAGACATGATCTTTGTCTAGTGAGCTGGCATTTCAAATGCAACATGGCAACAAGTCACATGGGAGAGTCTGTAAAATATGTTTAGAGGAAAGCAGAATTTTAAAATGCAATAACCAATTAACTTTCTATTGCACAGAGAATGCCCATAATATGATATTTTTTAAAAAGTTTAAAAAATAGCATTATATCATTGAAGAAGAAAATGACTTTAAGAAAAATCTCAATGGAATGGACAACTATTAAGATATATGATAGGAAGTTCCCTCTTCTCCACTATGTATTCTCATTTACAAATTTAGAACATGCTAAATTGCTTCGATGTGGATGTTGTACAAAAATAAAGTAAAAGAATAGCAGATATAATTTACTAATGTCCATTGTGAGCTTCATTGATTTAGAATCACAAAACTTATGCTCAAAGAAGTCTCTTCAAAAAAAAAAAAAAAGCAAAAGTTAGATAAAGTAGCACAGAAAGTAAACAATAAAATCAAAAACCACAAAATCTAAGCCTAAGTTTACTCTGTTATCGATGTTATCATTTACAAAAGGAAGGGACTTTTCAATTCAACTGTTTCCTGAATTTTATTTTATTTTTTAAAGATTGATTTATTTATACACACAAGAGTTGGGTAAAAACCAGAGTCCAGGGAGGTGAGAGGATTCACCATAGACAGGGTGGGGAGCAGAACAGGCAGACTGACTGAAACACACTGCTGAGGGGAGCAGTGGGCCAGGCAGGAGAGGTCTGCTGCGCCATGTGGGTCCCCTCCCTGACCAAAGGCAGGGATCGAACTCGTGCTGCAGTGACTGTGGTTTGCTTCATAGTGCGTTGCTTAACCCACTGCACCACAAGGGAGGCCCTGTTTTCTGAATTTTAGTTTGTACCAAAATATGAACATTATAAGTCCTACTAGGACTCTTGTGGGAAAGTACTTTAAACATGAAATTATTACTCTGAAATAAAGTGCTCTAAAGATGGAGAGTTAGGCAGATTTGAGGATAAAGGAATTTGAGGGGGGGTGTTAAGAAGGATAGTTACATTACCATGCTTGTGCCCAGCAGAGCTCTGTAACACAAAAGGCACTATTATGTGTGAATTGTGTATGCTAAGAAAAAGATATGTGTAAGTTCCAGCCCTCAATATCTCTGAATGTGACCTTATTTGGAAATAGAATTGCTGCAGATGTAAGAGACTGAGATGAGATCATACTGGGCCAGGGTAGGATCCTAATTTAACCTGACTGAGTGCCCTTATTAGCTGGCCATGTGAAGCCAGACCCATAGGGAAAATGCCATCTGCTGACAAAGGCAGAGATTGAAGCTATGCATCTGCCAATCAAAAAATGCCAAAGATTGGCAGTAAATCACCACAAGCTAGGAAGAGGCAGGGGACGATGTCACTACCCAGTTCAGAAGGAGCATCCCTGCTAACACCTTGATTTTGAATCTCCGACCTCCAGACAGTGAGACGAGAAATTTCTGTTTTCAGCTCTCCGGTTTGTGATATGTTGTTACAGAAGCCCTAGGAAACTCGTATAAGCACTATGTAAAATGCATTTCTTCTTCCTTCTTAGACCATTTCTGTTTTCACAGAGCCACAGTGGAAGGTGTTTGAGACACCTGAATTTGAATCCTTCTACCACTATTTACTAGCTATCTTTCGCCTGTGAACTGAGCTCCTGAACTCACATTGCTCATCTGAAAATGAGAACAATTCTCTCTAAAATTCCTGGCAAGATTAAATGAGGTGATGCATATATTTCTAAAGTGTCTGGCACATACTAGGTGCTAAGGAAATTACACTTCCAGTCACCCCCTTCTCCCTCACCATGCTATAATGAAGATTAAATGAGACTAAATATATAAAGTGCTTTTACTGTAGGCATTAACATGAATCTTTTTATTCTAACATCATCCACGACTTGGACATGCCACGAAAGACCCAAAAGAGCCCCCTCTGAAAGACAGTAGATAAGATCCTAAAGTCAAGAGTGTGAAATGGGTTTGGGGTTGAGTTCAGTGAGATCCAAACTCTTGCTCTAAGTTACAAAAGATACAGTGACATATAATACTGTTCAGAGTTCAAAAAATTCCCATCAAGCCTCAGAAGGCAACCTCACAAACATTTCATAGCAGTTCCTTGAGAACAAATCCTGAACAAGGGAAGAATTGCCCTTGGAAGAAGAAAATCACATCCTGTTGAAAAGCTGAGAAACAGAAAGGACAAAAACACCCACTGGCTATACATTCTGTTTCAATGAAGACAAGACAGAACTAGCAGTTGGTATAAGATGTCTCCACAGGGATCAATAGTAACTGCATCTGAGGAGAGTCCATACTGAGTTCAGAAGAAAACCAGGAACGAGCCCCAGGGAAATCAGCTGCAGTGCTAAAACACCACTGGGAAATGGTATTACACCCATATCTTGGAATTCTATTGGCAACAAATAGGAAGGAACTGTTGATACATGCAATCTTTATGGAAAACAGTATGGGGGTTCTCAAGCAATTAGAACCAGAAATACCATGTGATCAGCAATTTCACTTCTGGGTATTTATCTTGAGGAAATGAAAACACTAGCTCAAAAAGATATCTGCATCCCATGTTCACTGCAGCAGTATTTACAATAAGTCATGCAAGGAATGGGTAAAAGTACAGAATATTATATATAATTACATATGTGTATACACTCATATACTTACACATTCACAATGAAATATTATTCTGTCGTAAAAAGGAAGTGTTTCTATTTGCAACATAGATGAAGCCTAACTTTATGATTCTCAGAGGCATTAATTACATGGCTGAGTGAAAACTATGTTTCAAAATGTTCCTGTATCATACTGTAGGACACTGTGTCAGACTATATGATTGCATTTGTATGGAAGATGAAACTATAGTGACAGATATCAGTATTTGCCAAGAGTTGAGGGTGGGGAAGATGTGACTACAAAGGGAGAACACATGGGGTATTTGGGTGGTAGAACTATACTGTGTTCTCATTGTCAGGGTGATCATATGAATATATCCATATATGAAAATTCTAAGAATGTAGTTCAAGAAAGGAAAGTTTTACTGTAGGTTAATCTTTAAAACAAATTTCTTGAAAACTGGGGATAAAATGACAACTAAAATTTCCAGCAAGATTTGGAGGGACCCAAAAAGCACAAAGGTTAATTTATTCTGCTCTATTGGGACATCAGCCCACCTTGAACAAGTTTTAGCAATATTCAATATGGAGGAAAAATTGTTTCTATGTAAGAAAATGGTGAGACCAGCTTGTAGGGAGAGAATCGTGATGGAAAAAAAAAAAAAAAAAACAAGGATCCAGACAAATGCTTCTGAAACATAAGGAGGCAGTTTGGAATCCAGTTCTTGGTCTTCCCTATTTGAGTACTTTAAAGCAGAAAAAAGGATAATTTTCTCCCGCACACAGTGCAAGAGTTACTCTGTGCCAAGTCATCTCCTTCCTTAGTCCTCTCAGCTAACTTATCTTAGCCAAAGATTAAAGCAAAGCCATCAAATGTGTTGCTGGCTGTGCACCCCAAAGTATATCTCTGGAATCTATTTTTAATTAAAAAAAGTTTCCAGTTGCTATTTTAAATAGAAAGATGACCCCAATAACCATCAAATAATTCCCAGAATATACTCAAACTTCTGCCTGTCAGTTTTGGTATTGCTGACTGTCTTTGAGGTATGATTTCCAGGACTTTGAAGTGGTTTTGAAGTTCACCTGAGAGGCGAACCCTTCTTCAGTTTTCATGGCTGATCTGGACACTCCCCCTGCCCTTCTGAAGAAGAACTTATGCAGCATGGGGGTCCTTACTGAAGAAGACAGTATGTGAATGACACTTCACAGAGTGTATACAAGGCAGCACCAGACAAGAAGGAGATCAGTCACAGGTGGCTAAATGCCATTCCCCTTTTCTCATCCCAGTACAAACCCCAAAGGTGCTTGAGACCCCAAGGAGTGTGAAGAAGAGGGTGACAGAGAAGATCGCACCTTTTCCACTTCAGATTGGTTCACCTGGGACCACCAATCAATCTTGACCTGCAAGAAGTGTGACCCTAGAGTTCTACAGCAGATTGATCCAGGTTTGAATAACTGAAAGTGAATGGACGAGTGCTCAGATATCAAGACAAAACAGTGAGTCAACAGAATATGGTTTAAAGCAATGATTGAATAAAAATAAAACCTTTTCATGTTTGCACCCCACAGAGTGCAGATGCACTTCATAGAACACAAAGGTAGACGTTTTGAGAGAGCAGTTACTGAATAATGCAGTGGTCAGTCTCTGGTAATGAGGAGCAGTGTCCTGCAGTTCAGCCCGGCATGGGTGAATCAAGGTAACCAGTGGGAAAGAGGCTCAGAGGAAACACAGGAAGTTTTGTCATGATTCTGAATGTAGCAAGCTGCCTCCAAAGCTACTGCAGTTGATGTAGTGACTTGACATTTTAAGATGCCAGCTCTGACAGTGGGCTATAGCATGAACCCAGAGGAAGCACAGGCAGGGGCAAGCAAGGCAGAAAGGCAGAATCCAAGCTGAGTCATCGAGTGCTTTGTTGCTCTCCCAGCTCTCTCTTCCTGGAATGGGCCAGGTTCTTGGTACTGGCTGCTTGATATCAGCACGGTCATAACATGCAGAAAGTCAGTGAGCAGAGACAGGAGTTGAATCTGGAAGTTGCACTTTTAGTTTTCAGATCACCAGTGAGCTGAGAGAACGGTAAGTCCAACACCCTGAAGAAACGGTTCTCACAGCTCATCTCAAGCTGGTCTTTTTAGACTGAATTAAACGAAGACATTTGTCATAAGCTATAGCCCATCAGAATAGCCCAGCGCAGTTGATGTTTCTGGTATTTGTGACATTCAGCACCTAGAACATGTCAGCCTCATGGTAATCTTGACCCTGGTACATCTGATGGTGTGTATGTTTGGTATTCGTTTGGGCATCATCGGGGCAGGAATCTCAGTTTAAAGCAAGCATTTTAGTTTAAAGAGAACAGCTCATTAGTCAGATAGTGCGTATGCGCAGTCTACGCTGTGTGCGTGCTGATTCCTATACTAGGTGTATGCCCTTCCCTTCCTTCCGAGCCTCCTGTCATTACCAGTAAGGAGTCAGTCAGGGACAAATAGGATCCATGACAAAGGGGGCTGTCTTATTAGTGATGAAGAATTGGTGGGAGGCATGAGGATTTAAAAATATTTTTTAAGTAATTTGATAGATACTCTAATTCACCTGATCAGCAGAGCAATGTCTAGAACTCTTCCTGCTTAGGAGACAAACTTGCCATTGAAGAGCAAACCAGAGGACTAAGTTTCAGGTAAGGAAAGTTGGTATACATGGCTGGAGCTGTATATATTCTCTGCTGTATATATTCTCTGCTACAAGAACAAAGAGCAGGAGAGAGAGGGATTGGAAACTCAAATATGGCTCAGTTCACTTCACTGGAACAGAGCTGTCACTGTTTTGAAATTCACCCCCTTTTAGTAATAAAGAAGGTCATTTGTCTGGGGACCACCCAACTCCTTCCCAAACACACATGCAAATCTCCCTCTACGTCCTGATATGATAGTGAGCAGTTGCATGTAGGATAGTGTGGGGCAATGGGGTCGTGCCTATATGTAATTTTTGAATAGTTATTAACACCGAGGCACTGAACGGAGAAACTTGCAAAGGAATGGTTAGGTGATGGTAGATGCATACTTTATACTGACATAAATTGGCAGGGATTATGATCATGCATCTATCAAGCAGGAAAAGGGATAGAGAAAACTGAGTTACAGGGTTTGAGAAGAACTGGATGGGGAAACTGTCTTAACATTAATAGAAACAGGGAGGATGAGGGGAGATACAGAGACAGGTGAGTATGATCTTAAACACGCAGCAACAAGGGTGCCTGAATTGCATTTGTAAATGCTGGGAAATAAGAGCCCAAAACTGAAGAAAGAGAGGGTGGATTCTCTTCCCCACCCACCCCCAATAGCAACTGGGTTTCTGTGTTCCAGTGCCAAGAAGAAGTAAGCCTCAGCTTCAGCACACATGGTGGCTACAAGAAGTAAAACAAACCTGCTTTTCACATTGACTGATCTAACTCCCCAAGCTTTGGCATTGTCTCTGTGTGTTAGAGAGTGAATACCCAGCCTAAGTAAATGCTGAACTAATAGCTAAAGACTGCAACTGTAGATGCTGTGAAGTTTGTGACGAACAGTAATGAAAATGTCAGATGCCACATGGATGAGGAACTTGGTGCATAAGAAACACATGTTATTTAACAATCTGCCACTGAGTGAACAAAAACCAGCTGAAATCAAGCTAGAGGCAGCCAAGAACACACCGCTGAAGTCATTACCAAGTGATACCAAGATTGGCTCAGAAACAGCAGAGCTGCGGTCCTTATTCTGCCAGAAGGCCAGAGCAGAGGGGTTGGACAGAGTGTGCTGGAAACTGGTAATAAGGGGAAAAGGAGGAGGGAATGACAAGCACTCATGTGAAACTATTTTATGTATTGCCTGGTGAGCAAAGAAAAGGAAGGGATCACTCTGTCCTAAAGTACTCATCTCTGGGCTTACCTCTGTGATAGTTTTATTTGGTCGGCTATGTTTTTTGTGTCTTCCCTTAATAGGGGAAATGATTCTTAAGATGGCAGTTTCCTGAGTGCCCCTCAAGAGCATGTACCAACTTCTGTTAGGGGAATGTGAACCAACTTCGCCAGGATGGAGCTGAGCACTCCAAGGTTAAGAAAGGGAAATGCCAAGTATCTGAAATCACAAACCCATTGCAAAGGAAAAGTAGGTTCAACCAGTTGGACAAATTAATAAGTAGATTATGTGTGCACTAGCAGAATTGAAAAATGGGCTACTTCAGCCAAAATCACTATACAGTGAAAGTCATACTGTATTGGGATACACTTAAAATTTTTGATCATATAACCTTGGTTTTTCTACCTGTAAAATGGAGATAAAGACACCTGCTTATAATGCTGCTGCAAGAAATGCATAAAAATAAAATTTTGATAAGATCAACTAAATACGTTGGATCTAAGTACCCAATGAGTTGTGATATATTTAAATATAAGTGGCAATATAAACAGCAAATTAGCAGCTCTGTGCTTCAATTTTTCACCTAAAAATGGACATAAAAGAGCATTATTCTTTCATCTATTTAGGATTACATTAGGGAATATGATAATATTTCAGTAGTGCCAGGCAAATAGTATTACATTTTAGCTGTCATTTCTAATCAGAGAAGTAGTTAGAAGTTCCCTAAAACTTTTTTATATGCCTAGGTTACTGGGTCTGCTTCAAAAAAAATTGCTGTTATGTTTGTGTTTTTATTTTAAAAGTTGTCTGGATTGTGGAATCATCAGCAAATCTGAACATAAATATTAAGCCATCTAACCATTTATATGGATGACCGTTTTTACTATCTATGATTTTATTCAACTGGTAATTGTAGGGCGGGAGGCAGCTTTTGGAGTACCTATTCCAGTTAGGTACTATGTAAATACTAGGATATAGCCAGGGCTGACATGCAGGCAGCACAGCAGATACAAGCTTCAGTTATCTCAACAGCTAATAAATAGAAACTGCCCTGAGCTTCCCAGTGACCTCCTTCCTTGAATACCTGAGGATACATTGTTATCCAGAAGCACAAAGGTTTACCCTTAAAGAGTAATTTTTTAAAACAAGGTATAGTCACTACTCTTTTTTTTTTTTAAAGGATTTATGCATACAAGCACTGGGGTACAGGCCAGAGGTGTGGGGGGGGTGAGAGGATTCACCACAGACAGAGCAGGGAGCAGAACAGGCAGATTAACGGAAGTACACTGCTGAGGGGAGCAGCGGGCACAACAGAAGAGGTCTGCCGCACCATGTGGGTCCCCCCCATGGCTGGCAGCAGGGATAAAACTCGTGCTGCAGTGACTGCGGTTTGCTTCATTGTGTGTTGCATAACCCACTGCGCCACCAGGGAGGCCCTATAGTCACTTCTCTTATGCAGATATATTACTAACATTTATTTATATGTCACACATTTATTTAACTCAGTAATTTTTGATGAAACTGGAAAAACTTTCCTGAACACATCAGTGGCCTGAAATTCCAAAGATAAGACTGGACAAATTTATAAATCCACCAGGAATGCTGAAGTGAATTTGCTTAAGGAATGCAAAACTGGTTTCTTTCACAATGAAGATGAAAGTCAATTGACCCATGATGGCACCAAAACTTTTTGCAAGCCTATAGACAAGAACTATTTGTCTTATGTCAATGCTGTACACGCTGAATTTCTATCTATTTAAAGATTACTAGTCTTATGTTATAATCTCTATAGCATTGCAAAAAAACTCAAAGCACAAACTCCATAGAATCATAAAATGGAAAGGTATGCTCTAAACAATGTAGACATGTATGCATTAAACAATGTAAACTTTTCGGGCCTCCCTGGTGGCGCAGTGGGTTAAGCAATGCACTATGAAGCAAACCGCAGCCACTGCAGCATGAGTTCAATCCCTGCTGCCAGCCAGGGAGGGGACCCACATGGCGCAGCAGACCTCTCCTGCCTGGCCCACTGCTCCCCTCAGCAGTGTACTTCTGTTGATCTGCCTGTTCTGCTCCCCACTCTGTCTCTGGTGGATCCTCTCACCACCCTGAATTCTGGCCTGTACCCTGGTGCTTGTATGCATAAATAAATAAATCTTAAAAAAAAAAAAAACAATGTAAACTTTTCATTTGGAGTTAGTTGGTAAATTTGGTCCAATGAAAAATCTTTCAAGATGTTTTGGATACCATCTTCCCCATTTGGTCCAGAATGAATCCAAAGAAAAAAATCATTCCTGTAAGGTTGGTCCATTCAATTTGGCTCATCATTTGCAAAGGTGTAACAAGAAGCTTTCTAAAAATGGCTTTGGAAATCTAGAGCTACACATTATTGAACAATCACAAGATAAACTACAGTTGGGAAGTTTTCATGAGGAATTTCAGATTAGACCTTTGAAAGTTTTTGTCTAAGAGATTAGGCTAGCAAACCAAACCCAATTCTCTTCACCAAATTTCGCCTGTCTCACCAAACGATGTTGGTGAATCCCTCTCTCCTTAAGTTCCATCATCTCTCAGAATTGGCCTTCCTTATCACCTGGAACACTGCCTTTTGAGCCAACTTCCAGGCTAATCTTCCTGAGAGGTTTTTGCAAGTATTGCCTCCATAGAAAATGCTAAGTAAAATAAGGCAAGTTATTTCCTTAAAAAGGATATTATACCTGATTAAATGAGAATCATTCTTAAGTAAAACATTCTAGGCAAGTGTTTGACTACATACCCCAAATTTTCCAATTGTCTCATGGTACAATGAAGGGCATATTTTTATTGAACTTATGCAAATATACAATGTCATGAACAGTAAGAGATTTTAGTAAGAGTTTCTGATTTGCACTGGAGGTAAGAGACAAGGAATTAGTGAGAATCAGATATTACTTGAAAATGCTGCATTTTTACCTACAATATCAGCAGCTATTAGGTTGCTATTGGTTACAGAGAGCTTTTGAAAAAACAAAGGAGCTTGCTTATATAGTTAGAAGAACAATAAATGAACATCAATAGTTTCAAACAAATATCCATAGTACAATTTACCTGATCAGTTCATTCAGTCCTATGTAATTGTGTTCTAATAGGTCATGAATGAGTTAACAGACTTACAAGAGTCTTCTTGACTAAAGAGTTTGGAAATCCTGACTTAGCCCACTGACAAACAATGCCATCTGTACCCAAGAGTCTATTCTTAGAAAAGTCAATAGTTTGAAGTGCTCAGTACATGAAAGGTTTGAGCCAATCTTGTTTGTTCATACAGGTAAGAATTAGAAAAACAAAAACTACCTGTAGATGACAGATGAAAGGTGTGATTGTTTATTACTGATAATTTTTACATGTGAAAGACCTGATGCAAGTTCAGGCTAAGGTGACTGATAAGGAAATGTGGTCATCTCTCTGCCATACAAAACAAGGTGATAAAGCAACTCCAAAAATAACTTTCTAGACTGAGTTCCTAAAGGTAATAATTATTATAAAATGTTACATTTGATTTATAAAATAATGAATTTTGTAGAGAATAATTTTTGATGCATATACAATAAGCTTGAGGTATATATATCAAGAATATGAAAAACATCTGTAACTCGGGATTAGGGCTTAGACATTTGTATTTTTTACAAAATTCTATGGATAATGATAATGTGCATCTCTTATTTAGAACCACTTTACTAAAAGATATTACATTCAAATTAAAGAAGCTTATTATCAAAAAGACAAGAGTTAAAGTGTTGGCAAGCATGTGGGAAAAAATGGAACTCTTTAATGCTTGAGTATGTGGGAAAGTAAATTAGTGAATCTCTTATGGAAAATACTATGGAAGTTCCTCTAAAAACTAAAAATATAACTACCATCAATCCCACTTTTATGCTTATATCTCAAAAGATACCTACACTCCCATGTTTATTGTAGTGTTGTTAACAGTAGCAAAGATATGGAAACAACCAATATATACACTGACAAATGAATGAGTAAAATATAATGGAATAATATTCAGTCATAAGAAGGAAATACTGTTATTTGCAATAATATGCGGGGATCTTGAAGTAAGTTAGAGAAACAAAATAATTCACAGATGTGGGGGTTTAAAATATGTCAAATTCATAGAAGCTGAATGGTGTTTTCCAAGGCCATCTGTAATGGATAAAATGGTCAAAATATCTACAAACTTCCAGTTAAAAGAAGAATAAGTTCTGGGAATCTAATGTACAGCATGATGACTAAGAGAGTATATCATAAATGTTCTCACTTCAAAAAAGATAGCTATGTTAGGTAATGAAATGTTAAGTAAGTTATGTTAATGGGCCTCCTCTAGAGATGGGGGTGACCTGAGTTGTGGTCCTCAACCTGCACAATTAAGAACTAGAACAAGACCCAAAAGCAGACAAGCAGAGAGAAAATTTTAAAAGGCTTATTTACCAAGGGAATGAGAAGGGGGGAGGGAGGAGGATTAATTCAATGACATTTCCCACCAGCAACACAGTGTGAAAGTATGCATGATGTTCAGTTTTAAATCAAGTATAGCCACTTACTCAATCCCTAGTTCCCAGTGGCCCCCCCATTCAGGAAGTCAGGTTCACAGCATGCTGGGAGTTGTAGTCCTTGGCACCTGTGATCTCTTGGGCAGGGAAATGGTGGGGGGAGTCCTTTCAGAACATCATTTACTGGCTTCTGTTTCTGACAGCATTTCATATCATATTATATACCAGAAACTTACAGAATCGTATGTCAATTCTATTTCTATAAAACTGAGGTAGGGATGGTGGTTTGTAAATAATAACTGAAACTGACTGGTAATACCATATTGTTATTTAATATCTGCCAAACTACTACTAGAATTCTGATCAAGGGGGATATATTATGGACAAAAAGGGCCATGACCTATTTTCCACAAAAATACACAATTTCAGAAATATTTATATTAATACATTTTATGTATTCAAATATAACCTAGGGAAATCTAAGCATATCCTCTGATTTGATAGCTCATTAAACAAATCTAATTATTTCTATCATCTTTTTATAAGAACAAATAATTGTAATGTTTTCAGAGATCTTCTGGAAAATCTCAGAGATAGTTTCAGGTATATCAAAATAACAGAGTATGTTCTGAAAGGATTTTTTTTTATTTTCCTCCTTTCCTTCCAGACTTGCCTGGTCCTTTCTGACTCTTTCTGAGGGCTCCCCACTAGAAGGGTTCCTTAGACATGTGGCAAGATTTCAGGTCTCAGTTACCACACTTTGGTTCAACCCTGTTTGCTGGACATTTATCCACAAGGGGATGGGTAAGGTTAGGTGCCTTATTGAAAACTATTATCCTTTCTTCTGTTCTCTCTATCACACATTAATTCTATTAAAGTTATTTTCAAAGGGACCATGGGGGGGAGGGGAAGGGGGGAGGGCAAAGACGGGGAAGAGGCCAGAGGGTGCACAAGGGACTGAGGTGATGGTACACCGGTGAAATGGTTGTGGGTACTCCCTGGGGACTACAAATGATGTCAAATATAATTAATAAATTTTAAAAAATAAATTAAAAAAAAGTTATTTTCTATTAAAATTCTTACACACTAAGAGTATGTTTTGTCTTTTTGTAGTGAATGGCAAGACCCACTTAGAGCATGCAGTCTGGGGGCCCCAAGGGGCCCTTCATTCTGTCCACTAACATTTCCTTATTTAAAATTTGATTCTGAAGGCAAAAATTAAAAGTCAGAGGGCATTTAGACATCAGGTATTATAGTACCTCTTATAGATAGCTGAGAGAAATGATGTTTAATTACACATTTAATCAAAGTGACACTAAAGTATTAAAAGTAAATATAAGAATATCACAGCTTAAAAAAAAACTAGTTCTTTCATGAGGAGACTTTGCTTTTGACAGGCATTTTATCTTTAAATAATCTCAACAGAAGATCGCCACAATTATCTAAGGGTAATTAAAAAAGAGAGAGAGAGAAGAGGTGAAATGACTCTCAAACAACATAAAACAAACACCTTTCAAACATTTTATTTAAGTTGTTAATTAACAAGGAAACCAAAAAAGGTGTTACATCCAGTTCAAAGGAGAATTCAAAGACCAGACAGATATATATGCCCATAAGATATGCTTGATTTGCTTAATATGTGCAAGATTGGCTTCTCTCACAGTGGGGAAGAGAAGTCCATTGCACATGGACAACATTTTTTGCATGTTAAAATAAAGAGTACTTTGCATTCCTATCAGTTTTCTGCGGGTTAATTTCTCTATACAAGTTGTAGGTTAGCCCAGTGATAATGAAAGGTCCAAACTCCATAGAAGCAGCTAGAAGAATGCGTTCTACATCATATATAGTGTTCCATGAAAGAACTTAACTGACTTGTGGATGCATTTTAAAGTCTTTCACAATACTGTCTTCACTGTGACACAGCAGTGGGCCTCCTCCAGGATCCTATTCTATTAACTTGCCAGGCTTGTTAATATTTACCATTACTTGTTGAGTATTTTTACTATCACTTCTGTACACAATAGGAGCTTATCTGTCCTTGGTAAGCTCCTCTTCTAATGGTAAGGCAGAGCAGTAAAGGGTTAGAGATCAACCTAACCTGCTTATAAAAGACAGGTAAATTAAACTTTAAGATCAAGGAAGGCTCTATGGAATGGCAGAAGGAACTAGCAAAAAAGACTGGGAGAGGTGGCAATGAAGGGGACAAGAGGAAAGAAAGATGAAATGCCCTGAGAGCTATGTAATCTAGAGGCAAACTAGACAAGAGTGAGTTCAAGAAATTGCCAGTTCATTTAAGTTTTGGAATGAAGACCTTTGTTATATTGCAATTAAAATAGCAAGGGACCCTAACTAGCAAGGGGTACACACTCTAAAAGGTGGTCCAGCCATCTGCATGCAAAAAGTGAAAGGAAGCAGACTGACAGTATGCTAATATTAATAGAATTGGTGTGCATCGAAAGAGAGAAAAGGATTCAAGTAAAAGTAACTTTGGAAATTACCTAGCCTCTCATAGGCAAATGCCCAGTCTAGTAAGCTAAGACCAAAACAGGACAACTGGACTCCTAAAACTTGCCACAAGTCTAAGTTATCTTCTGGAAAGAGACCACAAAAATGCGGTTAGGCAGGTGTCAGGGAGCTGAGACAGAAGGAGAGACTCAAAATACAAAATATGACACATAATCCACCAGGTGGTCAAGATAATGGTGGCAGCCACTGTCTTTGCCAAGGACCAGGAGCAGCCCCTCCACACGTCTCTCACCCGTATGTCTCTTCCATGCATCTCCACTAACCAGTGATGATGGGGTTCTGATGAAATATTGGGGTTTGGTGAGGAGCTTTTTGTGTTAACTGAGAAAAGTTACCACAGAATTCCCCTTTCAGCAGCACATGGTGAGTTTACCTAGGAGACGAAGCATTTGCACAGACACAGGCAAGCCAAGGCTACATTTTAAAAGGGCAGATTATGAGGAAAAAAAGAGAGGTGCTTCCATAGACACAGCAGGCAGTCTTGAGATGAGAGCCGAAATTTACCAGGGCAGGAACTGTTCTGAGATCCTGTTTCTTCTGTGGGAACAGGTTTGTGAAATCATTGTTATTATGAAATCAATCACTTCTAGGATGTGACTGGGTTAATTTGTAATGACTAGTGTTTCTCCAATGGCCCTCAGTCTCCATATCCCCCTTCTGGTCCATGCCTAGGGAGATGTTCTATAGCATTCTGCACCTGAGGATTTTTCATTCTATAGGTAGTTTAATGACTATATTAATCATTTCTACACCACCTCCAGTTTCTGGTCTTGTAAAGCCTCCACCCCAAATTATCTACTCTACCCTCCATCAGTCCTAGGGTGCAAGATGAAGCTAGTAAAGCAAGTGCAATGTGTTCAGCTACAAGCCAAGTATGGCTACTTTACTCCACCCCTTCTTCCTAACAGCCCCCAAACAGGAAGTCAGGTTCATGACAAGCTGGGAGTTGTAATTCTCAATGCCTGAGATCTCTGTGGCATGGAGATGGGAATGGATTCTGTAAAAATGTCAAAATGTGAATCATTCCTCTAACACCTTGACTTGATACAGAAATAAATGCCTGAGTAGCAGGTATCCTCACTGCTTCTGAGGATTTTAAGAAAAATAAATGACAAGCAAAGTATTTGAGGTATTATAAATAGTTCTCGGCCAATTATAAAAATGGCTTGCAGCCATTCTAAATATTGCCTAGAAATTATTTATAAGGTCTGATATAACATTATGCAATAAGCACACACAACTGAGGGTTTGTTAAAATTTAATCCCAGTTTAAAAGCTAGCCAGAGAGGGCTAAGACCAGAATAAGCAAATGATTTATCAGGTGTAATCAATTCAAGGAAAAGGTGGAAAAAAATCCTCCAATTCAAAAAATTGAAGTTACCATTTCCCAGAGTTGGCAAATTCTTAAGTTGACAGAAGGCCATCCTTCTTGTGATAGGTTGCCATACTGAACACTGAACTCGATTCATCAGTCTTGGAAAGACTTATTGGTCCAAACACCACTTGTTGGCACAAAGGTCCTGAGCCTATCCTAACTTTACATCTGGAAAAAATGAGATTATAACCAGTGTTGCCAGATGACTTCCTCTTAAAAAATAGCTGGTACAATTTCTGTACTAGGTATCAAGCACTTAAGAAACCTGATTTATTTGATCTTAACACAACTTCCTGTGATATGGTAAATGATCATGCCATTTCACAGATGAATAAACTAAGAACCAGAGGTCAAGCAACATGCCTAAATTTTTCATAACTACGATGACAGAAACTAAGAAGAGTTCTCACTTGAATCCACTTATTGATCCTGAAGCTCAGTCTTAAAAACAGAGAGAAAAATGAAGCTTCCCCAAGCACTTTTAAATGATGACATTTATTAATAGCATCTGGGTTTATAAAAAGGGCCTGCGTTATCTGGCAAGTAGGCATTCTGGACCATAACCAGGCCTGCCTTTAACACTTTTGTAGGGTCCTGGACAAGAATACAAATGAAAGTCCACATACCATATGTCTAAATATTAAGAGTAATAAATCAATCTAACAAGCTGTTAAATAAAATATGTTCTATACTCCTGCCTTGATATATATACTTTATAATGACTGGAAAGCCAGCTTCAAATTTAGAATCCCTCAGCACAGCATCCTGCCTCTTCCCCACCTCTCCCTCTGTACATACCCTTCCAAGCCCTGGCTTCGTCCCACACTGCAAAGAGACTGGTGTACACATATGTGGTCATGCCATCCCACATATCCAAGCTCCATCTACAGCCCCCACACAGCTGTCCCTTTGGTCACTGGCCAGTGTGATCTGCCTCCAGAGTATGAATTTAGGGAAAAATTTTCACACTGAACCTGGAAGCAAGCTCAGGTCGCTTTACACAGAGAATTCTGGGTACCCACAAGTGGTCTAGAAGGTATTATTCAAAATACAGTCTTTGGACTTGTGCTGATCTTTGAACTGTTGTATTCTGTACCATCAAATGAATGCAGACAGTGAAAGTAAGTATTTAGAGCGTCTAGTAGCAATTTGACAGCACCGCAGCACTGAAATGTGGAAATTTGTGTTTTACAAAAGTAGTGGTCTGCAGTAAAATGGAAATTAAAAAGGGGGAAGGGATTTTAACTGTAAATGGGTAGAAAGCTCTGTCTGCAATGGGGAATGTAGTGGGTAGGAGGTAAGCTGGTGTCTACATCCCTTAGGCCAAAGACTCCTTCTTGTGGGGAGAGGAAAGGCCTAAGGAGGCCTGAGCACTCTAAAGCGGGGGGCTTCAAAAAAAGGATTTCTCTTATCCAGGTCTAAGGGCAGTTCTGACAATCACAATGCCTTTTTTAGCTCTTTAAATCTTTCTTTAAAGATCTGCATATCTTTGGGCCTTTGCAGTCTGCAGAAGCTGCCTGAACTGAGAAAGTAAACCCTGCTGTAAAGTGAGTGGGCTTTGGGGATCCCACATGACAATAAGCAGATGCATAGCTAATAAGTGGTAATGGGAAACCCAGTAAGCCTCTAGAACGCCTGCTACCAGCGTTCTGCTGATTAGCTCTAGCAGGAAATCAGGTCAAAGTGAATAAAATTCAGCTTCTATGAAAGCAGCATTACTTTGAGAGTTCCATGGAAAGATTTTAGATTTTCTGTATTTTTCCTTGTCTCAAACTTCAATTCCTGCTGAAGATACATTCCCTAACTTGTTTGTTGTTGTTCCTATGCCTGCTGATAAAGGAGTTGAAAGGAAAGGAATTTAAGATGTTTCAAAAAAAATTTTTAAGAGTAAAACAAACTAATTCAGAACACTACTTAAATGGTATTGCCTAGAGCATCTGAATAAATAGCTTTTTTAAATGATTTGGGCTAAGGAATAAGATTTTCCCCTATCATTTTTTTTTTCATTTCATAATTCTATGTGTTCAAACTTGAGCATGTATAACCTTTCCATTTTACGTGCCTCCTTTTTGTGTC
Source organism: Galemys pyrenaicus (assembly GCA_019455555.1). Classification (NCBI taxonomy): domain Eukaryota; kingdom Metazoa; phylum Chordata; class Mammalia; order Eulipotyphla; family Talpidae; genus Galemys; species Galemys pyrenaicus. Next base: position 14,922,355 of record JAGFMF010011668.1, on the reverse strand, counting down.
CCCCTTAAAATATACATATACAAACCCACACCACGAACTAGCAGTAGATAAAAATTGGAGTTCCTTAAAAATATGATATTTAACTACTAAGAACTTAGCAAATGTCTATGTTTGATACAGATTATATACTAAGAAATTATATTTTACAGTAATCAAAGTCCGGTTACAATTAATGTCTTTAATTCTTGTACAGATTCTAGAATTTTTCTAGTAAAACACAAAATTTAATGGTTCAGATTTTACATAGGCTGCCATAAAAGAAGATAAAAGCAAAAGGAGAAATCTTCCAATATCTTTCCTAAAGAAAATTCTCAATCTCTCCCAGGATGTCCACATATTTGGTGACAAATTAGTCCCCTTTTCTTTAAAGAATGGGTTTTGTGCACTGGCAAAGATTACCATCAACTTGACATGAATGTTAAACTAAAGGCTGTAAACCAACAAGAACTTTCAATATCTTACTTAAAATTACATAAATAATGTTCAGTTACACCAATACCTTTAGTGAAATACAAGGTACTTTAAGTACATGTAAGATTTTAACCCTGGTACAGTCTGTCAATAATAACCCTTTTGGGGCCTCCCTGGTGGTGCAGTGGGTTAAGCAACACACTATGAAGCAAACCGCAGCCACTGCAGCACGAGTTCGATCCCTGCCTCCTGCCAGGGAGGGGACCCACATGGCCCAGTAGACCTCTCCTGCATCACCCGCTGCTCCTCTCAGCAGTGTGTTTCAGTCAGTCTGCCTGTTCTGCTCCCCACTCTGTTGCTTGTGAATGCTCTCACCTCCCACAACTCTGGCCTATATCCCACCTCTTGTATGCATAAATAAATAAATCTTTAAAAAAAAATAAATAATAACCCTTTTACTTAAACAGTAACTTAATCCCTAGAGGCAAAAAATGATTTAGATCTATCTATATCAAAAAATTATATAGATCTAAAAAATGATTTTTAGATCTATTTGCCTTTCTTGGTATCAACTGAGGCAGGCATCTTTTCCTCACCCTGAGACAGGTGATTATAAGGTTTAAGAGGTGTTTTAAGAATCATTCAGAGTAACTTTAGAATGCATATTCTAAGGCCATATCCATAGACATTTTGATTTAGTAAGCCTGAGATCTTACCAGAAATCTGCCTTTTTGTACAAGCATCTGGGTGATTGCAAGGCAATTTCATAGTATCACCTTGGAGATCCCATAAGTTTTCTTTTAAAAAAAAAATTTGATAGTATTTTTTAACTATTAAATAGTTTGACTAATCCTTACTGCCAATTTGAATTCTATTTTTATAACCAAGATATTACAGTAGAAAAGCTAAAACTTCACAAACAAGTATTGTGTAAATTGACTGAATATAACCAAAGCTGTCTAAGGAAATTCAGATTCACAGCCTCTTTATCAGAAATTTTTTGCTAGTTAAACCAAACTCTATAGACTATAGATCAATTCAACCCTATTGTTTAACAGTCTGGCCCAAGAAAATTTTTCATTAAATATGGAAAAGTATCTGTTATTTAATACTCAGAAGCTAGACATTGTAAAGTAACATGTAAACTTACAGATTTCTATCCATTGTAAAGATATTTCTAAAGATTAAATTCGTGTTGCCTATAAGGAATTAGCCAACTTTATATCAATGAACAAATTTGTGTTTTTTTATTACATTGTAATTTTTTATTTATTACATAAAATTTACTACATAAAAATTGTATATTTCCCATCACATTTTATTACATTGGTTTAGAACACCAATTGGTTTAGAATCATGTGTATGATTCAGAGGTATAGGATCACACCTCTTCCAATGTTTTATAGGTGCTTTTATTAACCAACAAATTGAAGAAAAGCATTACATATATTCATTTTGTATTTGTATCAGAGTCATGTTTTTTAATTTTTTGGAGAATTTCACTTTGGCAGTTTTGGAGATTCCTCTGAGATGCTCAAATGCACTACCTGCCAAACCCAATTAAACCTTGCTGGTCAAGTACAAGTTCTTGTACTGCTTAAGCCCAGATTCCTCTTCACTTGGCTCCCAGAGTGAATCTTAAAGCAGCCAGAGACTCTTGCTGACTATCTGTTTCTTTTTTTTTTTGTTTGTTTCCTGCCTGTTCATGTTTTGTCTCTGGTTCTCGGTCACATTTGGTTCTGGTTCTAGTTTGTCACAGCCAATATATTATTTCCCATCAGTGGCAGTAATGGTGAACTGGTTTTATAGTTTGACAGTGTGGTTGTCTACATTAAAATGATGGACATCATCTACCCTGTCAGCGGAGAGATGAAAGAAGATTTCTGTCTGTTTCTTTATGTGCTCACATCAATTAAGAAAATATTTTGTGCACATTAAAAGGAAAACAGCACTTAGAAAAACTGGTGAGTTTCTGTGTTCCTGTTTACTTACACCTGCAGCTCAGATAATAAGTGAATACCTTTCTGTGTCTGTAATTGAGGCAAGCCTTAACCTCTTGCTGTGTAAATTGGAAATGTTGTTCTGCCTCCAAAGGGTAGTAATAAATTAGATGACAAATTCTCAAAATAAAGGGCTCTAAAATGTGTTGGTTTATAGAGATTAATATGTGCTTATATAAGTGGAAGATTCCTAAAATTCTCCCAGAAAATAAACTGAATTTTAAAAATAAGTGTTTTAATAGAAAACAAACTGTTAATCCAAAAGTGTGTTTATATAAAAATCCAAGTTGGGGCCTCCTTGGTGGAACAAGGGGTTAAGCACCCCACTGTGAAGCATCCCTAGCAAGGGAGGTGACCCACATGGTAGGAGGGACCTCTCCTGTCTTGCTGGCTACTCCCCTCAGCAGTGTATTTACTTCGATCTGCATGTTCTGCTCCCCACTCTGTCTCTGGTGAATCCTCTCACTCCCCTGCAACTCTGACCTGTACCCTAGTCCTTATATGCATAAATAAAATCTTTTTTAAAAATCCAAGTTTATATAATCAAGCTGAACCATCGGCAAATAAAACAAGTTTTTATTTTTACTTAAAAAAATGATATATCTTTCCCATGATTATATTAATTTAGCATTATACAATAATTTAAGGACTTGATTTTGTTATCATGAATTTCCAAAACTTCTTATACTTACAGATCAAGTAAATTGATACGTAGCTTATATTTTAAGATAACATACATAAAATTATGTTCAACTAAATGATAATTCCTATAAGCTTTCTTTTAAAGATTTATTTATTTATGCATACAAGAGCAGCAGGCGAGGTAGGAGAGGTCTGCTGGGCCATGTGTGTCCCCTCCCTGGCCAGGGGCAGAGATTGAACTCGTGCTGCAGTGACTGCGGTTTGCTTCATAGTGTGCTGCTTAACCCCCTTATAAGCTTTTGATACAAATAGTAATTATGGTCTATAGAGTTTCAGTTTAAACATAATTTCCTAGTACCTTAGTTTAAAAATCTTAGAATTAACCATTGGATAGTCTTTTGATACTTGGAAAATTTCTAAATAAAAGAGAACACCCGAAACCCAAGCGCAGGCACAAGTTTAATATATGTACCTTTGCTTCTTATGTTAAAAGTGTTACAGTTTTGGATAATGATACAAAATGTGTTCATTCTTGGCACTTAAAGAATACACAAACTGAGCCTCCCTGGTAGCACAGCGGGTTGAGCACAGCACTCACTGTGAAGCATCTGCTGCACAGCCTGAGTTCGATCCCTGATCCCAGGCCAGGGAGGGAACCCACATGACTAGCAGACGTCTCCTGCCTTACCTGCTGCTCCCCTCAGCAGTGTGTTTCAGTCAGTCTGCCTGTTCTGCTCCCTACTCTGTCTCTCGTGAATCCTCTCACCGCCCTAGACTCTGGCCTGTCTGTACCCCAGCTCTTGTATGAAAAAAAAAAAAATATATATATATATATATAGAGAGAGAGAGATATACACACACACACAAACTTATTTGTGTGAATAAAAGGACTAAGTTTTACTACTCTATTTGTTGAAGTGCTTGTGTGATAGCCAATCATCAACTACTTACCTCTTAGCAAAACAGAAGTTAGTTTATTTAGGAAAGGTTTAGCAGAGAAACTGAGATTCTATCAGGAATATGGGCACTAGAGAAATACAACTGAGTATGCAAAGTAATGGGACATGATTTTATTTTTTGAGGCAAACAAGAATATTGTCCTAGAGTGTTGGCTTGTTCAGAATATGAAAGAACATAATGGAAAACAAATCTGGGGTTTGTGTAGCAAGGTATAGATAATTTGAGGGAATTCAATTTTATTTACCTTGGTTTATAATACCTGAGTCTGAAAAAGAGTAATGAAATGCCAGAATTTTGACTGTTTGCTTAGTTCTAATGGGCTTATTCATGAATTAATTTGTAAAAGAGTTTGAAAAGCTTTTACTGTCAACTATTATATTACTACAAACTACAACTTGACTTTCTATTAAGATGATAACCGATCTTGAATCACTCAGTCTTAACACTGGGGAATGGTATATAATCTTATGAGAATTCCATACTTGCAAGGAAAAGTCTGAACTTTGTGCTGCTCAGGATGTGCTTATTATTTTTGCAAAGTTGGGTGGGAAGGCAAAATTTATTCACTTGTTGAAGAGGCTGGGTTCTGCAAGAGCACTTACTGAGACAATCAGGCATGTAGGGATCCCCCTCTAAGAAAGGACAGGGCAGCTGCAGAATACAGCAATGGCAGTGAACGGTTCTGCAGGCCCCACAAGGCTTTGAGCAGATGCATGCGGAGTTTGGGAAAACACATGAATGCAGAGTTGAGCCAAAAAGGCCAGACCTTTACACCTGGGATCACTGGATATGGGACAACCTGGAGAAGGAATACACTTAGATAAGATAGTCACTGGAGCTGAGCAATCTCCAGAAAGATCTAACAGCTTGAAGCTGCATGCTGATAGCTGGGCAACAAGTCCTTCATGAACAGGAACCTGGACAGCTCATCCCTAAGTCTACCACAATGCCCTAAGGTGATGTTCCTTTCTACTACGTTCATTTTGAAATGTTGTGTTATTACCTTGATGAAATAGTAGCAAAGTGTTCATTTGTTCATTCATTCACTCATTCATTCAAAGAGCTCATATACTTATCACCAGGTAGGTACAGAAGCAAACCAAGAGAAGACATGTCCACAAAGCAGTGATGCCTTCAGCGTGACATGGTAGATGCTACTGACCTTGGCATAGCATGAATATGCCATCTTGTGTGTGATTCCCCCACAGACCCATCCTGGCTCCCCTCCAGTGTCTTCTCCCCAAACCAACTTTATTATGAGTTTTCATCTGAACCCACTGCAGAATTGGATGATTCTGTTTTGTTTCTTGGCTAGGAATTGCAGGGTCATAAATATCTTATAAGAAGACCTGGCTAAGAAGAGGCAAGCATGCCCAGCCAGATAGGGGAGGGAAGGTATGAGAGAAGTAAAAGGATTTAATCTCAGGACTCCAGGATCCTATTTTAGCCCAGCGAGAAATCTCTTCTAACAAAATCATGATTTTGCATTATCAAGATCAGAAGCCATATGTAGAAAACAGAAATTTCAAGATATTTTTTATCATTTGAAATTAACTTTGCAGTTTTACACTCAACCTCTGGATGTTCCCAGTGTTTGCCTAATAAAAAGGGGAAGCTGGAAATGATTGACATGTTTGGAAAGCTCCATATTTCTCAGCTCAACGCTATTATAAGTTATCTAAGAATGTGTACTTATAAAGTATTATTAATAAAATTGATTTAGAGATTATACCCTTTAAGACAGTCTTTTTTCCAAGTGTGGTTCCCAGATGAGCAGCATCAACCTTACCTGGAACCTTGATGGAAATATAAATTCTAGAGCTCCAATACAAACCCCCCGAATTCTCCCAGAAGGCCCAGAAATCCGACTTCGAAATAAGCCCTCTACATACTAGTGCCTGATGAGGTTTAAAAACTAGTACCTTACAGAAATGAAAAAAGAATCTAGATACTTGGTAGTGCACTCACTGTCTTACCCTCAGGAGAACTATTGACCAGAATCATGAAAGATGTATTTTATTGCAATAGAGACATTTCTGCTCCTGAATCTTTATATTATTATTTAATGTAATAACTTAGTCACAGACTTTAGCCTCATTATCACAGGTTTCTACCCTACCCTGATGCTTACCTGAAGACTGCAAATAAGCTACAGAGATGAATTTGTATCTTCCAAATAGAAGAGTCTCAGTGACTCATGGGAACATCTATATTAGAGATTTCAAAGCAGAGACAGACTCACGGGCTTTAGAGCTGAACTTTGATATCACTTAGGTAACTATTCCTGAAGAGTCAGGATTTGCAAAACTTTGCTCTAGAAGCAGATAATTTTGTGAAAATGAAATAAAAATTACTGACACAAAGGATTAGATACATCAATGAGAGAAATTTAGCTGTAGTTATTCCGAAATATAGTTAGTATTTTTGTGTTCTATTTTCTAATTGGTATATGGCAAAGCTCTGTTTTGGAATCTAGCTGTAATTTTTAAATTAGATTTTCTTTTGTATATTGAAATAAAACATTTGGTAATTGATATCTGCTACTTAGTAAACCTCAGAATTCAAGTGCTTTTAGGGAGTCACATTCCTTTTAAAGAAAATATGGTTATTTACATTTATTCAATGAGAATCTTTTCTTCCTACACAAAAGCATTAGTTTAATTGTATTAATTGCGCAACTATGACTAGAGCTAGTGACATATTCAAAAATGACTCTTAATCAATATAGAACAAGCTCACCATTAACTAACTATGCTTGACTGTGGAGTCAAGCCCCCTAAGAAACCTGACCTAGTACCTATTGTATTGCTTAAAAGGTCCCAGCCTCCTGGTGATAAAGAAAGTCTCACTTCCTGGCAGTCAGAACCTTGTAAAATATGTACTAGGATTTTACACCAATTTATAGTTACTGCAGGTGAAATTTCTTGAAGAGAGATTCTTGGCTTTGCTTTCTTACATTCATGATAGAAGACGAAACAATAGAGACTGTTAAAAATTATAGCCAAGTTTCCTCTAGAAAATTTTCACACAGAAGTTAATTTTCTCAATCAGTCTGCAAAAACAGTGTATGCTGGAAGAGGCTAATATGTGTTAATTTATACATCTTCTGCACCTGTGTACTAGGCCAAAACTAAAAGAGGTTAACCGTATTTTGTTACTCAGATTTGGAGATTATTTATGGTGGGGTTGGGGGAGCAGTTGAGAATTAGACAAAACTGGGAAATAAAATGTAAGGATAATGGCACATTCAGTATCATTTTTAAACTAAAAAGTATATAAATACCCTGTATTTAGGATAATGTGCCTACATTTGACTTTGTTATTTAATATTTTAAATCAGAGTACAGATACTTTGAAATTACATGATAATTTATAGATTCCTGTTGAATAAAGAGAACTTTCCTTTATTAGCTATTAGTCACTTCTTAATTTATAAAATTTATCACATCATTCTTTTGATTGCCTGACTATATAAATCTTTATTTCTCAAATGCTCCTTTGAATCAAATTTACATCTTACTGATTTCCTCATCAATTAATGAGTTGAATAAAATCTTTGACCATGTCTTCCTTTTTTCTATTTGTATTAGAAACATAGTTTTTAATTTTGGAAAATTTTGCTTTGAAACTTGGGACCAGATGTGTTTTGGAATTAAGAAGTCAGATTTGAGAAAATACAGAGATGCATCATTTATATCATATACATTTTTTGTGCTATTGTAAATATAACTCCTAGTAGCATTGGGGATAGCACCCCACTGCAAACATCTTAATATATCTCCAGTGAATCATATAAATATTTATACCCAGTGGCATGAAAAACAAGATTATAAATAGCCTCATGTCATTTCAGGTTTGGTTTTACCACTGAAGGAGCTCAAAACAGGTCAGGATGCTACCAAATGAGTTATGAAAAAATTGTCAGTTTTCAGCACTTGTTGGATTTGGTAGGCAATTAAAGGATTGTGAACTTACAATTTCTATTACCATCTCAAACTACATTTATTCAGTTCAGGGCACACTTGTCAAAGATAATCAAGAAAGAGGAAGTGTGAGCCCTCATAAACCATTCATAATTTAATATCCTAGAATGCAATCCAATGTGTGTCATTTCCTTGAGGACAGTAATAGAGTTGAAAAATGTAACATCCTCAAGATAATGGCTAATGTTCCATGATCCATGTTTAGAAAGACTTCATAATCAAAAGTCCTAGTAATCAAATAAACTGCAAACAAAACCAAAGAAGACATGAAAGGTACAAGTAAGACTATCTGATGTTTAAAATAGAAAACTTTTCCTATAGTAATACTTCATGGCAAATACAACTATCTGCATAATGTAACAACTCTTGCATTCTTTTAATAAGTGAAATAGTTTAAAGCAGCATATTCAGGAAAATGCTATTAATAATTGACAAAAAAATGAAAAGGGCTATATCAAGGCATGAGAAATTGTTCTTCAATGAATAAGGATGATGTTGCTATTGGGGATAAAATTCAGATATTAAGTTAAAATATGCACAAATTTAGAAAAACAGAAATAGTTTTGTGGCTGAAAAAATGCTATTGTACTTTATAGATTTTTCATCATTTATATGCAATATTTTGAATATTGATAACTGATTCAATTTCAAAATACTATACTAATTAGTGTTTAACTTTCTAGCAATTTAAGTTTGCTTTGTTTTATGAAAGGATCAAGAGAAAGATTTATAGCCTTTTAAATTGATATATGGTTATTCCCTCCCTCCCCACCTACTCACTGAAAGGACAAAATAGTATAGGAAGAGAAACAGGGCCTCCATGGTGGCCTAGGGGTTAAGTCTCAGCACTATCACCCCTGTCAGCTGAATCTGATCCCCAGCCAGGGAGCACCCACATATGGCCCAGCAGACCTTTCCTTTCTTACCCACTGCTCCCCTTAGCAGTATATTTCAGTAAGCCCATCTGTTCTACTGCTCCCCACTCTGTCTCTGGTGAGTCCTTTCACCCACCCCACACCCTTGGCCTCCATACCAGTTCTTCTACAATAAAATGAGAAAAAGAAAGAGATGAGAACTGAGTTCTGGAGAAGTGGAAGATCTGGGATCAGAAGGGGGTGATGGGACTTCATGAACTCCCCATGGTAGAAAACTTCTTCCATTTTCTTCAGATGACATCCCATGCAAATGAATGCCCTGGTACTGTATGAAGTGAGACCAGAAGTCCCACGATTTTGGTCACAACTATTGAATTTTATGTGGAAGTGGAATCCTATCCTCTTCATCTTTCTGGGGTCACCCCTTTTTTCTGTCATACTCCTGGGCAACCTATCTTATTGACCTTAGTAGCACAGGCAATTTTCTCTGTGCTCTGCTAACACAGCTCACAAGGGAGATTCAATATGCTTAGCTGACCCTCTACTGCCCCCATTTTAGGGATTTAAGAGTGCTTGGATCTGTATATCATTCATCTATCCATCCATTATCTATCTAAATATATATTTTAACACATATATTCCCACCACATAATATTCACACATAATGACCCATAGTTACAAAACAAATTTGTAGAAGCCCTGAAATAGGATTTTATTTGATAAAATAATTATAAAGTAGGGAAATGATCCTTTGCTGATTGAAGGTTCTCTAAAAGTCATCTCTTTCAAAACTCGTACTATCAAAAAATACAAAACACTGTGGAGTATTTATTGACTGCTTAATGAATGATTTACTATTTGATAAATTACACATGGAAACTTTCAACACTATGGCGAAAAATTTTTACAGAATGCGTATTTACCTTTCATCTCTCTCAATTTAGGAGTTAACTGTTTTGTGTGATGCTGGGGAACTGATTTTTTTTTTTTCAAAGCTCATAGATTTAGAAAAGTTAATCAATTCACCGGGGGAAAATGTGGTAATATGGTTTTAATTTATATTTTACTTTTAATTAGTACATGTACACATTTAATATATATTTTAAAAATTAATGTATTTAAGTTATATCCTTCTCAGTCTTTAACTTGAATATTTCTCTATGCTGTTCTCTTGTCCTCAGCCCCATGCTTTCCACACTTTCCATCAACACAAGATGTAGCAGGTAATGATTTGATGAGTTCACGTATGTTAGTTACTCCAGCTAAACAGTTATAACCCCTAAAAGTTATAACCCCCGTATGGGCAGTAGATAATACTGGCTGGAGGAGGAGGCTGAAGAAGGGATTAAAAAAAAAAAAGCTTGAGAAAATACTATATAAAAAGTCACTGATTTTTATATATTGAAAGAGTTGTTCAAAACATAACATGGGAGGCTGTCTTCAGATGTCCATGAACATGATGAACTAGATCTATACCATTTCCCATAAGTGCAGCACACACACCCACGTCACACACCCATGTGTCACAGAGGTGAGCACATGGCAGCATCCTCACTGAGACATATAATCTTAGGGAACATGATATCTGTGCATCATCTTAAAATAATAAAGATATCAATCTATTATAAAATGTCCACTTTGTACTTAAAACATGCATTTCAGAATCTTCAGGGTAAGTAGCCTGAGAAATCTATACAACTGGGATAGTCTGATGCCTGACTTTAAATGCAAACGTGAGAGACATAAAAAGACAGAGTCCTAAGGAGATAACAAGCTAGAGCCTGGAGGATATAATAAGAGGAGACCAGGCCAGTTCTAGACAGAGATAGATACCAGCCTGGGCTGCAGGTGACTAATGAACTCATCTGAAATTATCAGGAACTAGCTTTACACACTCTAATAATAAAGACAGTATTCTTACAGCATAAGTGGCTTGTGCAAATGCAACACATTGATACTGAAATTACCATGGTTCGCACCCACCCCGGCACAGCCCCCTGTCTTAACAGTCTCCCTCCTCCTATTATATCCAGTGTTGTATCTAAGAGCATTTCATAGGGACTTTTAAAAAAGTTCACTCATTCTACTTCTCCTGACTTCCTAACAATGTGCCTTAACACATCCTTCGATGACTGCCCCCTACAGGAAGGCTCTGCTGTCAAGCTCACTGTCCTTGCCCAGAAGCTGCCCCAAACCTTCAGAAGGTCAAAGCTGATAATGCTCCATAACCAAGTGGCTAATTTGCCTCCCGCGTTTCTGAGCTGCTGTCCACACCCCTGCTGCTCCTCTGCGCATTGTCTGACGCTTGATGGCTCTTTGCTCAGTTTTCCACTGAGCAGGTATGATAGATACTTGTAAAAATAATGCCCGATCTCTACTCCTCCCTTCCTTTACTTATGACATTTTCATTAGGTGGTGGAATCTCTTTCCGTGATCTGGGCTTGCCTTGCTTTGGCAAGCAGCATATAGCAGCAGTGACATTAACTATTTTGGGCTCTCAGACTTCCACAGCCAACAAGAGGAAAAACCCAGCTAGGAAACGTGCTGAGGAGTGAGGGACCACATGGACCAATCACCTGTCATCCCAAGTGATGGTCAGTGACTCTCAGGAGCAGGACCACCTCGCTGGCTTGCAGCTGCCCACAGATGCATGTGGCAACTAAATCGCAGAACCACCCAGCTGGGGCCAGCCTAAATGGCTGACCCACACATTCATGAGTCATAATTGGTTGTTATTTTAAGCCATTAAATTTGGGGGTGGTTAGTTACACACTAATAATAACCGATTAACACAATATCGTACTCATGACAAATCGTCCACACAGCAGGTGACTCTAGATCAGTTAACTCTCTACAGAGCAGAAGTATTTGAACCTCCTCTAATGTACCCTATTAGACTAGAACATTAAAATTATGCTACATTACTGTAATATACTCTATTATACATTTGATTTAAATCAGATTATATTATATGTTCCTCTTTCCAGGTGAAACTAGATCAGTGGTGGGGAAGAACTAGAAAGAAAGGTCTTACACCTGGACTCACACGAAACCACTAGATGCTACTCCTTCCAGAAGCCAGGCCTTGCTCCTGATCAGCTTTATCCAAATTTCTCCAAGATGATCCACAGTCTGACTTGTATTAAGTTCCTGGTTCTTTCAGACATATCTGCATATACTTTGATCCCTGAGGATGCTTCAGATATATGAACTTAGACTGTTTCAAATGGTGAGACACTTTTTTTTCTCACATACCAAGAAATCTAGATGTAGACAGTTCCATGACTGTTTAACTCAGCTATTCCACAGTATCACCAAGAATTCATCTTTTTGTCCCACAAATTTCAAGACACTAGGTTTGTCCTCAGAATAGCCCTCTTAGGCACAAAATTGATGGCACACTCGTAGACATCAGATTAGACATGACAGCCTCTTGAATGTGTCTTTTTTTTTAAGAGCCTATGAACATTTCCCAGAAGTCTCCCAGTACAACAATTCTCAGATCATATTGAATGGAATTGTCACCTGGACCTTTCTAGGCCAGTAATTGAAAACCAGAATGGTGCAATCATGATTGACTCAAATCAGTTAGAATTTACCCTGTAGGAATGTCTACTAAAATACCAAACCCCAGTGTAAGAATATGTTCATGTTTATGGCATTCAGAAGGCCTATGTAACTTGGTATATTTGGCTTAAGTACCTGCTTTTAAAATGTCTGTTCATACCATGACTTACGTATGGTATGCTCTTTTTCCCTACACGTATGTGTCAGCACAGCCAATATTCCTGCTACATGTGGTTTTAGATAAGCAGCACAGATAAGTGATTGGGGTTAGGGAGCCCCTAGTTTACTTCTTGGTACTACTCTTTCAACTCTGCTCACATTTGGTTCTTTGAAGAGCAGCATCACTGTGATCTGGGAACTTTTTTTAGGTTCGACCCCACCCCAGATTCATGAATCAGAAAATCGTAGGGGAACCTGAGTCAAGTGTGTTTTAACAAGTCCTTTAGATCATTCAGTTATTCCCTGAAGTTTGAGAACCCCCGTGCTACATAGTTCCTATTGGACTTCAGCAAGTCATATTCTTAGTCTTAGTGTAGTCTTTAAAATGGGACAATAAGATCTCTTAAATTGTTACTATAAAAACAAGAAAACAGATATAAAGTGTTTATTATAGTGCCTAGCATACTCATGCAATATGAATACTTGGCATAGTGCTGGCACATATAAACATAATAGATGGTAGCGTATATTCACATACATAAAGCTATTAATTCTTAATTAATATTAATAAATTATCATTAAAATAAAAATTAATATTAATTCTTAAGATCTGAATACAATGATAAAGATATTTATGTAAACATTTTAAATTAATGATTATTAAGCTATGTGTTTTAAATATGTACATCTGTTATGTTATTTTGATGTACTGGCTTATTCAGCAGTTTCTACTAATGTTCTATTGATTTTTATTTACATGAAATATGTATACATAGTTCAATAAGAAAATATGAAAAACCTTATAAAAAACAGTTTCCTGAGTATACTACCATCCCTTAGTGTATGTTTTAATTTGTATTTTATTTATCTCCATATTACAAAATAAAATGCATAGATCTCCATTTCTTAATTTATCAGTTTTACAACATTCCTATCATGAGCGTGAGGATTTAGTTCTTATGCAACTATCTCAATTTTCTATTATCTTATGTTCTAAATGTAATTTTGCCTCATTATCTAAGTGCAACTTCATCTCAGTATTTAGCTCAATCAATATTTTTTGTTACTATGCCTTGCAAATGTAGTTATTTTGTAAATCAGTAATTTACACTGATATTGTTTCTTTTTGTATATTTCTTCTCTTTTGTAGACAATAATTACTCCAATATTCCAATAGCCCAACCTCTCCAATAGCTCAGAAAAATGACTTCCAATAATACTTTCTACACAAAAAACATATATCATATGTATTATCAGCAGCACTTTTTCCTAGAGAGTTTCCTCCTGGATTTTAAACTTAACTTTTGCTGCAGTTTCCCCACCACTTACATTCTGTTGGAGCCACTCTTCCTGATTACCACGTTGTCTTCTTTCTTGTCCAGCTGATTCATCCTGGGGACATAAATTTTTCAGCCACTTCCTAAAAAAAAGGACATGGGAGATAAATGGGTTTTGAGTTTCGCATGTTTGAAAATGTCTTTCCTTTCACATTTGATGGTCAGTTTCCTTATGAATAGCATCCAAGTTTAAAATAATTTTTCATCAGAATTTGAAAGTGTTACATTAATACCTACTCCCTTCCTGGATCCAGTGTCATATATTTTTTTTTCCCTTTTAACTATATTTTCCCTCTTTAGTTTACTTGCTGTGAATTTTCATCCTTAGGTTTTAATATTCAATAACAAAATGCCTACATTGTAGCAGGTGCTCCTGTGGGCCTTTAACTACTGGGGAGTTTTTGATTATTTCTTTGAAAATTCTCTCCATGTATTTGGTTCCTGTTAAGGACTAGATATTGGGTGTCTTGGTAGAACGATCTCATTCTATCTATTCTATTTTACATTTCTTTCGAGTTTTCCTAGTTTACCTATTTTTCAATTTTTTTTCTTAATATTGGTTCATAAAACTCTTATTTCTCAGGGTTTTTAAAAAATAATCAATTTTATTTTTTTAATGATTTATTTATGCATAAAAGAGCTGACGTACAGACCAGAATGATGGGAGGTGAGAGGACACCAGAGACAGAGAGGGGTGCAGAACAGGCAGATTGACTAAAATACACTGCTGAGGGGAGCAGCAGAGAGACAGGAGATGTCTGCTGCACCATTTGGGTCCCCTCCCTGGCCGAGGATTGAACTCACTCTGCTGTGCAGTGGATGCTTCACAGTGTGGCGCTCAACCTGCTGCACCACCAGGGAGGCCCCTCTCAGGTTAGTATGGGTTTCTAATATTCTCTGTAGTTCCTTTATTATCTCCAATTTTCTGTTTGTTTGAACTGGTTTTCATGTTGAAAGTTTCCCCCTAGTATCCAATGGGCCTTTCTTATTCACATATGCTTTAGCACTAAAGAATACTAAAAAAAAATTGGTCTGAGTTTTTGGACCAGTATTTTGGACTCTGGATCTCACTTGCAAAACAATCAAGATGTGAATTTGTTTTTGCTTTGGAGCCCCTCTGATGATTAATAATTCCTATAGTGTTTAGTTTGTCATTTGAAAACTCTTCCAAGTTTCTACTCAAGGATGAAACAATGGATGAAAGTAACCAGAAAACTGTAAGTTAGTATGTAAACTTATACATAACCTCCAACTGTTTCCTAGAGAGTATCAAAAACAGTAGCCCATTGCACAGAAAAGTCACCAATATCCCCTCCTCACCCACCTTCACAGACCACTTTAAGGCGTGGATCTGTAATATTGTGTCTACTTTATGGTCTGATGGTACTTCTAATGTTCTAAATGGTGTTCTTACAAAATCCGTATTTAAAGTCCTGTCACATAGCACCTCAGAATGTGACAATCTTTGGAGAGAGGGCCTTAAAAGAGATAACTAAGGTAAAATAAGGCCATTAGAGTAAATCCTAATCCAGTTTTATTGGTGACCTCATAAGAGGAAATTAGCACATGCAAGATACAACAGGGAGTCTCATCCACAGATGTAAGGCCATGTAAGGACACAGAAAATGCAACCCTTGCAAGTCAAGGAGAGATATTAGAAGAAACCCACACTATGCAGGCCTTCCTCATGGAATTCAATACTATAGAACTGTAGGAAAATCAATTCATTGTTTAAGCCAGCCAATCTGTAGTATTTTGCTACGATAAATCACGGTAAACTAATACAGTCCCTACATGTGCATAAAACCTAATAATCAGTATTCATTACTGAACGACTAGTTTGACTACTAATGAGGGCCTTGCCCATAGGTTCTCGCCTACTATTACAGGGTCATCTGTCAAGAATTGCCATACATGCTGATGGCTTCCCTTTCTCCTGAAATCAGGGGAGTGGAGGAGAGGAGAGGTCAAAGTGAATGTTTCTAGGGCCATCCTACTAATGAGAGAACTGAGTGGGGTGGTCTGACTTTTTCCCACCCCAAGTAGAACAATTCCAACATGTGTCTCTTAGAGGCGCTCTGGTAATGCTGAGTCCCCAGGACCCACTACTGCAGCCCCATAACTAAATGTAAAGCTGAAAAACCTCACACAAGGCCAAACATTCAGAGGAAAATTGTAGCAGCACTTATGTCAATATATATATTAGCCTTTCTCCACACTGCACTAATGAAAACTCAGTCTGTACTTGTTCCCGCTTTCTTCTCTGCACCAGGGGTGTTGAGTAGAGAGAGGGCTGCTGTGAAATTAGACGTAGGTCACATAGGTGATGCAGAAAGGCTTTAAAAGGAATAATAAATATTCATTTTTTTATAAAGTAAAATATTAAATTCCTACTATCATGTTATTAGATTCAGAAATTTAAATTTTATCAGCATAAGACATATTTTGTTACACCAGTGGCTCGAGCCTGAGGAGGTTGTAGAATACCATTCTTTTAATAATTCTGAACATGAAGTCTCAGAGTGGCATTTCACTGTGTCTTCTCCCTAAAGTTAGCACAGATTTTTATACAACTACATAATACAGAAAAGATCCTAATAGGAAGGTTTGGCAACAAAATGACAAAGTGCAAAGAAAAGATACAGTATCATAGGAAGATTTTTATTCCATTTGGGTTCAATATATGATCTGCTTCAATCTAGAATGTCTTGCCCCTAGAAATGCACTCGTCATATCTGTTTGCTTAGTTTTAGATCGTCTGAAAGCAAGATTAAATGCAAGTAGCTATTTGGGAATCTAAAAATATCCCAGAAGAATAAAAAGGAGATTCCAAACTGAACTGAATTAAAATCCTCCAAAGATGGGATATTTTCAAATGAGATAAATTTAAAGAGATCATCTTAAGCCAGGGATTAACAGTTGAGATTATATTATACAGGTATGTTCAATATTTTAAAAAATTGGTGCCAGCAACAAATACCTTTATTATTAATTGTGATCTGAGAATAGCAGACACCCCAAGTGGCAGAAGGCAGGAAGATATTTGAGCTCTTCAAGGGCAGGGACAGTTAGTTACTTTTTGTTCAAAGCTGTAAACTCCATGCCTAGAACAGTGCCTGGAACACAGGATTTTTTTTTTGCAATATTTACAATAGCAGAAGTAAAGGAGTGAGGACTTGGCAAGATGAGATCTCAGGCTTCCCAAGAGTCTCATTTCATTAAGAAGTTAATTAAAAATAGGATCTTTCTAAAACTGTAACAGATACGGCAAGAACAAATTGGCAATATATCTAGTAGGAAGCAGAAGTCATCATAAAAAGGTCAAGGGTATGTGAGTATATGTATATGTATTATATTTCTGAATAGAATAAAAGGTTTTTACCTCCACTCTGAAATGTAGAAAATGTGAAACCAGTACCAGGCCAAGTGTTATTAGATAAAAGACTTATCTTTATGAATATCTGGAGATTAAGTCTATTAGTCTACTATGGCCCCACTCACTAAGTTAGCATTTTAACACATTTTCATTATCATGCTAATATGTTGTAGTATATATATATATATATCCAAATGAGATAGGAGATATATATTTGATTAAGTATATAATAAACAAAATTCTGAGATCAAAATATACAAAATAGCCTGAATCTCAGGACCTCAGGGGCCCAGCAACCCTGGAGTCTGATCATGTTTGAAGCCCAGTTCCAGCATCTGCCTCATGGCTAACATCTTTGCAGCTCTGTTTCCTCATTTGTAAAAGGGGGATGATGACAGTTCCTCTTTCTAGAATGTTTGAATAAATTGAGATAAGTCTATGGAAAGCATGTAGCAAATATCTGTACATGAAAGTATGCTTTTGAGTGATAAGGAAAAAATAAAGATCATCCTTGAGAATGCCCTGAACAGACCAGTTTAGTCATGCAATGCTTAATTTAGCTTATGTTGCTAGATTAATTTGGTCTCAGTCATTTCTTTTTTTTAAAGATTTATTTATTTATATTTACAACAGCTGGGTAAAAGCCAGAGTCCAGGGAGGTGAGAGGATTCACCAGACAGAGTGGGGAGCAGAACAGGCAGACTGACTGAAACACACTGCTGAGAAGAGCAGCGGGCGAGGCAGGAAAGGTCTGCTACGCCATGTGGGGCCTCTCCCTGACTGGAGGCAGGGATGGAACTGGTGCTGCAGTGGCTGCTGTTTGCGTCAGTGCGTTGCTTAACCCACTGCACCACCAGGGAGGCCCTGGCCTCAGTCCTTTCTTGTTTATGCCTCTGGAAATCCTAACCAAACCAGTTTCCCAAAGTTGATGAAAGGGAATCACCTATTATTTAGGAAAATTTCAGTATCATAACCATTAGCTGAAGAAGTCACCATCCTTCCCTCTCATAACAGAAATTGTTTTATAACAATGTACACTTCCTTGAGCCTCAATCCACATTTTGGTTTGAGTGCTACTGATACTGGGCAGCAAGGGTCACTAAAACTGGCCAAGGACAATGCCCAGGTAGTTTGCTGGTCACTGTCTGAATTCTTCACCTGCATACAGAATTGCAAGACTACTCAGTTTCAGAGGACAATGGGATTTATTTAACAAACCAGGAAAACAAGGAGTTACTGAGGTCAGAAACAACTGTTTGCCTCATCCAAAGCAGTGTTTCAAGTCCTAAACACAAACACTCCCAAGGTGGCGGTGGCGCCTCCCACCACTGAGGACTGAGAGCTCCTATCCCAAACAGTAGGCCAAGTGCCCTAGATGGTGTCTTCCAGCCACTGAGTACCAGGAGTACCAGACTATAGGCCGGGTTACAACTCACAAAGACAACAGAAGACAGAAAGGAGATGCTCACTGGAGCTGCCTAGATGAGCCCACGCAGCAACTAAACCAATGACAGTCAAAACAGCAGCTGCAGCAGCTGAACAACCCAACAAAGGGCCACACTCACGCAGCTCAGCGAGGGGCCCGACTCAGGGTCTTCACCTTCCCTTCCAGGCTGTAACAGAAGCAAAACTGGGACTAGTTTCAGTTGCTCTGCTACTTGCAAAGCCTCTGAACTTTTCTTCTTTGAGGTTGGCTGCTGGAAGCCTCTCCACATCCTTCAGAGGACCACAACTGCCTTCTGGAAAATCGACTTGATGGAGACAGAAATCTCTGACACGGGAATCGATGAAGATCCCAAAACACTGAAATCCTGAAAGCTGAAACCTGAGGGCTGCTTCTGCAGTCACTTATATTTCCTATCAGTCTCCACCCTCAGCGGTACTTTGTTCCTTTTTCACTTGGGGCTATCCCTCCTCACTAGCATCCCCTCCAGAGGGCCCCACCTGTAACAGTCTTGGGCTTCAGCCCCAGTTAACTACCAGTTTGCAAACTTCCTTTTTTATGTTTGCACAAATAGTCTTTTACTAATTACTACTTTGGTGACTCATTTGTTTTACTTCGGTAATTTCTGAACTTTCGACAATGCTGTGACTTTCCCTAGTTATTATAATTGGGTCTGATGTTAACAACAGCTGACAGTAATTTAGCATTTACTTTGCACTAGTCAATGTGCAAAGTGTTTTGCTTGTATTAATGGGTTTTAACACATATTACATCTCAAAATTACCTAAAAAGTCATTATTTTCTTTGAGAACTGCATGTTGAACAATAAAGTCAAGCATATCATTAGTTTTAAATTGTGTATGTGCTTTGCTATTTTCAGGTTTCTCGTAGTTCTACCTGTCAAATGGTTAATTTTTTAATGTACATGTAAGCAAGTATATTTAATCACAATCAATTTAATTCTCTTGGTCTTGGAACTTTATTCTAGCTAACTTGTCTGTTTTCCTATAGTAAGCTTGTTTTCCAAAGTAGTAATTATACTTGCAACTTTATTTTGAATACTGAGAGCAAAAGAGAAGCCCAGTGGCTTACTGTTAATGACCCCCTTTTGAAACATGTATAGGGGAGCTATAGTGTCAAAAGGACAGTGGCCAGGTAGAGGACGGGTCACTGTGTGTTCTTCACAGCATGTACAATTGCAAGACCTGTGGGATGCAGGAAACGACAACAATGGGGCTTATTTAACAAACAGGGGAAACAGAGTTACTAAGCCACAAGTGGCCAGATATCTCACCCCACATAGTATCCACAGTGTCCAGACGTCTGTGGTGGCAGGAAGGGGCACAGAGCAAGTTCTTGATGATTCCAGCAGACAGGTAAAGGAAGGAGTACTGGAGCAGCCCTCGGTATATTTTTTATGCTTTTATTATCAGAGGCGACCAGGTACACGGCAGGCAGGGTGCCGGGGGCCAGGAGGCTGGCAGGCCTCCTAGCTCCCGACGAATCTTTACTCTCTGGGCTCTCTAGTCTCTTGTGTCTCTGCTACTACTGCTGCTTCTGCTTCCTTCTCTCTGCCTCTGTCTCTCCCTATTCTCCTGCTCTGCTGCTCTTGTTCTCCTGTTCCGCTGGCGTCCTCGTGATGCCGTCCTCGTGATGCCGCCCTTATACACCCGTGTCTAACCCCAGCTGCGCCCACTTGCGCATCCCCACACCCTATTTGAGGTAGGCACGCGCGCAAGACCGCAGGTGTCCATCTCTGACCCTACAGGCCCATTTGGGTGACACCGCAGCAGCTCACAGCAACAGTCTGAAGGTGGAGATGGAGAGCACCAGATGCTGGACTCTTAACAGCTCGCAGAGGTGGCATGCACAGTGTCATCAACAGTGCTGTGGGTACCAGTGGCCTGTCACACGGGTCACTAGGAGGCAGGGGAGTTGGAAACACCATGTTAACAGCTCTCTGAGTTGTGGGCCCACAGCAAAAGCAAACAGGTCTCTTTGAGACACCAGGTCTTTGGTGCTCTTTCAAAGGTTGTTTACTGGCTGCATCTTCTTTCTTCTTTGGAGGTCAGGAACCAAGTCAGTGAGAGTCTGAGTTCAAGGATCTCTTTCCTCAGGTCAGGAACTGAGAGTGAGACTGTGCTCCCAGACTGGCTCCTGGCCTGCTTTATATCCTCTTTCAGGGCCCCCACCTACAAGTCTGTCTGAACGGTTTTCAACTCTATGGCTGATTGGAACGGCACCAACTTGTCCATAGCTCACACCTGATCAATCATTCTATGACCCAGGCACCAAATCCACAGGCCTCTCTACTAGTTGTTTGCATCTGGAAGGAGCCTCAGTACTGAAGTTGGCCCAGTGATGCCCCACGCTTCTCCCTGCCCCAAACAAGGCATTGCATGCCTTGGGGTATGTAGGATAAATGGAAAAGTGATCAGGCTTTTCCGCCCTCCCGCCATTAGTGTCAATGAGAGACACCTGCGATCCTGCACGCATGCCTGATGGCAGGCAGCCCCCAAGTAGGGTGTGGGCATGTGCAAGTGGGCGCACCTGGGCTGAGACATGAGGCGTATAAGGGCAGCGTCACAAGGATGCCAGAAAAGACAGAAGAGATAGAGGAGGAAAGAGAGAGCAGAAGAAGCAGGGGCAGAGGCAGCCCAGAGAGTGAAGATGCACAGGGGGCTAGGAGGCCTGCCAGCTGATCTGGTAGCACCTCCTTTCCAGTTTCTCTATGCTTGTCCTCCATCAGTAGGGTAGGGGAACCATCACAGCTGGCTTCTGCCTGTAGCCTAAACTACAGCGAGAACACTGATACTCATGGTAAAATGTCCACAACACATTGACACTTACACTTCCAAGAAGTGCTCTGGGGCGAAGTGCTGGAGCCCCAACGTGGGTCTCTGGTTTCACTTGTACATGACCGATAAATCAGTTCTCCCTTAATATTGTTTGACAGGTTTTAAACATGCCCAGCTGACCCATGAGCAATGGAGCTCAAAGATCTTACCTACAAAATGGGGAGTCTTAGTGTTATATGTAAGGTTAAGTGAAAACATAAATTCACAATTACACAATAAATGTAGTATTATACCCTGCTAACAGTAGGCACCCAATAAATGCTAGTTTTCTCCCATTCCATTTGTAATGATTTGAAGTGCTGTTTGGGTTCACCAAAGAAATTACTCTTCATCACAAGACTGAAGCTTAAGTTAGCCGAAGCCTATAGGCAAAATGCAAACTATTTACATTCCTACAGGACAACCCTAGAGGGAAAAGGGTGAAGTGATTTGTGAGTCCTCGCCTGTGCACTGAAGAACCAATCATAGGGCCTCCCTGGGGGTGCAAGGGGTTAAGTATCAGCATTATGAAACTATCAGCAGCCACTGCAGCACAAATTCAATCCCCAGACAGGAAGGTGACCTCACCAATCTTGCCCGCTGCTCCCCTCAGCAGTGTGTTTCTGTTTACCCACCTGTTTTGTTCCCCACTCTGTCTCTGGTGAACCCTCTTACCCCCCACACCTCTGACCTGTACCCCAGTTCTTGTATAAATAAATCTTAAAAAAAAAAAAATAGCATTGTAGCGGCAGGAAGTGTGGCATAGGAGCAAGGTTTGGGATGGTTCTGGGCAGATGGGTCAAGGAAAGGAGTCTTGGAGCCCTCTATGGCTTTTTATGCTTTTATTGGTAGAGGTAGCCAGGTACATGCAGGCATGGGTGCGGGGGGGGGGGGGGGAGGGGGGGAGTGCTGGGAGGCTGGTAAACCCCTGCCACATC